>BDSI01000117.1:209090-389630 GCA_003117195.1 Eudorina sp. 2006-703-Eu-15
CCTCGGCGAGAATGCCACTTGCGGGCGGAAGGCCATCACCTCGGCGAGAATGCCACTTGCGGGCGGAAGGCCCTCATTCGGCGGGAATGCCACTTGCGGGCGGAAGGCCCCCATTCGGCGAGAATGCCACTTGCGGGCGGAAGGCCCGGGGGCACTTGCGGCGGAAGGCCCTCATTCGGCGGAATGCACTTGCGGGCGGAAGGCCCTCATTAGGTGAGAATGCCACTTGCGGGCGGAAGGCCATCACCTCGGCGAGAATGCCACTTGCGGGCGGAAGGCCATCACCTCGGCGAGAATGCCACTTGCGGGCGGAAGGCCCTCATTCGGCGGGAATGCCACTTGCGGGCGGAAGGCAGGCCCTCATTCGGCGGGAATGCCACTTGCGGGCGGAAGGCAGGCCCTCATTCGGCGGGAATGCCACTTGCGGGCGGAAGGCAGGCCCTCATTCGGCGGGAATGCCACTTGCGGGCGGAAGGCCCTCATTCGGCGGGAATGCCACTTGCGGGCGGAAGGCCCTCATTCGGCGGGAATGCCACTTGCGGGCGGAAGGCCCTCATTCGGCGGGAATGCCACTTGCGGGCGGAAGGCCCTCATTATGCGGGAATGCCACTTGCGGGCGGAAGGCCCTCATTCGGCGGGAATGCCACTTGCGGGCGGAAGGCCCTCATTCGGCGGGAATGCCACTTGCGGGCGGAAGGCCCTCATTCGGCGGGAAGGCCACCTCCCTTGGCGCAATGTCACCCTAGGCGGCTCATGGTCGTAAGGGACCGGCCTGGCAGGTAGCCACCCGAGACCACGGGAAGGGCATCCCAGGTTTGATTAAACCCTGGGGGATTCGCGGGCGGGGAAGCCCATTGGCTGGGGGCCATTGGGGAGCCGGAATCCCGATGGCCGGGGGCTAATCATGTGTGTTTGAAGGCCGATGGCCGGGGGCTAATCACGGGTGTTTGAAGGCCGATGGCCGGACACCGTCGTGGACAGCAAAACTCGTGTGAAGGGGGTGGGCAACCCCGTAGCAGAAGGCCGGACCGGGAGGCCGGCGATCGGCGCGAGGCAACCCGGGCTGGCAACCAACCTTCTCAGTACGATATGCAACCTAAGAACCTGGGATGCAGACATCCTTGTCCTGACAGAAACGAAAACTGGAAACCGTACAGCGTGGATTAAAGATGCCTTGCGCAGGGAACCGCAGGCCTACCGACTTCACTGCAGCTCTAAACCGCGTAGTGCCGGAAAGGCGCGGTACTCCGCAGGTGTCGCAGTGGGGATTAGCGGTCGCTACAGTCGCTCAGGAAATGTCACTTATGTCCAGCCGCCGGCCCCGCTACAAGGTCACCTGTGTCATTGCAAGATCTCAACCCCCATGAGCACGCCCCTCAACATCCTTGGGATCTACTGCCCAGAAGACACCGGGACCCGGAATGCCATTTATGCGCATTGCAGAATGGTGCTGAAAACATCAAAGACAAACGGAGAACACGTCGTGCTGGCGGGGGATTTCAACGCGGTCAGAGCGGCAGAAGAAAGGAGCACCAGCGTACTTGATAGCGCCGACCGGCTACACGCCAAGTTCGTCACGGAAAACGCGCTCAGGCCCGCACCTGAGAATAAACTCCCCCGCCAGATGTCCTTCGACCAGTGGGTCGACGGACACCGCACACACAGCAGCCGGATAGATGACATTCTGCTGTGCCCCGCAACACAACTCAGCGTAAAACTTAAAGCCACCGCCTGTACGAATAAAACCCTGGCGTACAGCAGTGTGACCGTGGCTGCCGGCCAGTTCGACCACAGGCCCGTGCACACCCGGCTACCAACTGACGAAATCCGCCTGTGGGATGCCAAAACACCCACGCGCGCCACCCAAGAAGCGGCAGACCACGTTAATGCAAAATGGAAAAACGTCATCTTGCCGGTCCCACGTGCCACGATCTGTGCAGCACAGACACGAATGGACGCCACACTCACATCCGATATCGCTGCGCTTCACGACTACCTGCATCCCGCAGTCTGCGACATTGAGGATGGTCTGGCGAAACACGCCGCAGACCCCAACAGCACAACGGCGACACATCTCATGTCGACGCTGCGATCCCTTGAGAGCGTGCAGAGGACCAACGTGGAAGCTGCGGCCGCGATGCTGCAAGTGACCCTCAATACAGGGCTTGCCATCCTACTGGAAATGTGCACGCAGAAGCCACCTAACACGGGGAAAATACACCCTAAGCGCACAGTCAGCAGATATGTGCAACGTCTGCACCGGGAACATGTGCAGCTCAAACACGAATACGAAGCAGAACTGCGAAACCAGACCTGTTCAGAGCCTCATCCAGTCGAACACAACGGCGCTACCGCGGAAGGAGGCGACCCTAGGCAAACAGCCGCGGCACACACACCCGCGGACGCAACTCGCTGCCCTGGTGCACGCCTTCGCGACACGATTCGACAAATTGGCACCCAGATAAGGCAGGCACTGACCATCGAGCGCAAGAAAAACATTGCTGCTGCGAAACGTCGCCGCCAACATCTGGTCGCAACTCGCCCACGACGAGCCCACCAAGCCATTTTCAGCAAAGATGAGCTTGAACGAGGGCTGCCCGCGGTAAGACACCCCACCTCGGGCAAAGTTTGCACAGAACCCGACTCCATCCTTGATGCCGTACATGAATACTTCAAGATCCAGGCTGCCACGATAGGCACACCGAAAACGTATAGGTTTTCCGAGCTTGTGAGGAAAACCAAGGTTTTCTGCAATATACGACAGACGAGCGTCTGTGGTTCTGGAGCCGGGTGGCTCCTGTTGGGACGCAGAAGCGTCAGTGTTTGGTACTTTTCGGAGATCATCGTAGCGCTACGGGCTGTGCTGGCGTTGGACTTTTTGTTGCGGCTGTGTGTTGGCCGTTTGTTATTGTCCATCGTCGGTGCGTCCTCGCCCTTCTCCGGCCCTGCATTGTTTATTATCGCCCCGGTGGGGCTCTAGCGGTGTAATGGAGTCTTTGCAGAAAACTGGACAGTACAGACCGGAGGAGGCACCCAGGACGTATCCGGTCCTTCAGGGCACGGCGCCAGACACCTTCCACCTCACCAGCCCGAAGAAGGCCGACGACCACGTCCTGCTGAGCAGCATCGCTGACCCTTTTAACTACAGCAGATGCATACAGCACTTAGCCCGAAACAAAACGCCGGGACCCGACGGCCTTCCCAACGAACTCCTCAAGGCGCTGCCCGATGCCCTACAGGCCACCATCCACGACCTCATGAAAGTTTTCTGCAAAGACTCCATTACACCGCTAGAGCCCCACCGGGGCGATAATAAACAATGCAGGGCCGGAGAAGGGCGAGGACGCACCGACGATGGACAATAACAAACGGCCAACACACAGCCGCAACAAAAAGTCCAACGCCAGCACAGCCCGTAGCGCTACGATGATCTCCGAAAAGTACCAAACACTGACGCTTCTGCGTCCCAACAGGAGCCACCCGGCTCCAGAACCACAGACGCTCGTCTGTCGTATATTGCAGAAAACCTTGGTTTTCCTCACAAGCTCGGAAAACCTATACGTTTTCTGCAAAGACTCCATTACACCGCTAGAGCCCCACCGGGGCGATAATAAACAATGCAGGGCCGGAGAAGGGCGAGGACGCACCGAACCTTCAATTATTACGGGGGGAGCCGTCAGTACTCCAACACCCCGGTAACGCCCCTCCGCGCCTCCTGCGAATCCTTCAGGTACGGCAGCATCGCCTCCCGTGAGCGCCAGCCCCCATGGGCCTGAAACAGGCGCTCGTCCACTCCCCGCGCCGCCACCGCCGACACCCCCCCGAGCGCAGACTGTGCAGCCCAAAGCGCGCCTGGGCCACATCCTTGGGGACCCCTTGAACCTTGGCCACGTACGACAGGACCACCCCGCGCATTTTGCCGTACGCGACGGGCCGCGGCAGGAACACGGACGGCGCCCCGCGGTTTCGCGCCTTGTGTCCATCCCAGTCCCGGAAGAGTGGGTCTTCCGGTGCCCACGCGGCCGACGCCAAATAGCGCCGCAGTAGCGCCACCGGGCACACCTCCGAGGTACCCGCTCTGATGACCACCACGTTCCCCTCCCGGAACTGGTCGTTTTTGCGCTGACTCAGAAACAGCTCTACCTGGTCTGGCCCCAAGCACGTGTCCCGCACCAGGAGGCGCTGCGCGTCATCATACCGCAGGAACCCCGCAAAGCACACCATCACATACGCCGCAATCATGATCTCGTGCGTGCGCGGCGTGCCCTCCAACAGCATGCGTGCGATCGCCGTCACTTCCTCCAACGTTAGGGGCTCCTTCCGGTTCCGCACCAGTAACCCGAGCTGCCGCTTGGCCGCCGCCCGCACTTTCTTACAGAGGACGTGCTTCGTAGGCGGCACCGTGACGCCCGCCAGTTCGTGGTGCGTGAAAAGGGCGGCGCTGGCAGTTTTGACCACCGCGTATGACGCGGCCGACTGCGCCACCAACGTCAGGAACATGGCCACCGCTGCTGGATGCGCGGGCAGGGCCGTGTACTGCCCCTCCGCGCAAAACTTGCAGAACGCCGCCCACGAGCCGTGGTACTGCGCCAGTGAGGACTGCGCGCGAGAGCCCAGCATCATCCGCTGTGTCGCTTTCCACAGCCCCGCGTGCGCGGGGTGGACTGGCAACTGCGTGCCCCGTCCGCAGGGGCCGGCGTGCGACTCTGTGGTCGGGGTCGGGAGGGGTTGTTTCAGGACAACGTCGGGCCCGGCAGGGTCCGGCGGCGTGCCCATTCGCCCCGGAACGAGACCCGTAGGGCCATGACCCTCCACCTCGGCGCACCCGCTGCTTCCCGGTTCCCAGACGCCGGGCCCGACCGAAACAATTCCGCTGCCCCCGGCAGGGCCACCGCGCCCACTACCGCTGGGGACCACCGGCCCTCGGCGGGGCACAACAACGGCCACCATACCGCCGACGGCCACACCGGGATAATCACCGTGGCTACCGCCCTCTGCTCCTCCAGGAAACGCCATAACCGGCCTATCAACGCGAATGGGGGGTTACACCAGTTGTTCTCCCCCGCCCACTGCTGCGCGAAGCAATCCACCGCCTCTGCCCCCGGGCAGTGAAACAGCGAATTGAAGCGCCGCAGCTGTGTGTTACGGTCCGACGCGAAACGATCCACGGTGTGCGGACCCCAACGGGTGTCCAGCTGCCGGAACAACTCCGGCAGCAGCTGCCAGTCGCAGCTCTCCCGGATCTTGCTGAAGAAATCCGCCACCTCGTTCTGCTCCCTTGGAATCCACGCGACCGACAGTTGCACCCGGGCGGCTTTGCACCACCAGAACACTTTTAGCGCGATCGCCTGCAAGTGGGCCCCCTTGCTCCCCTTCGTCGCGATGGATCGCGCGTTGGTACTGTCCGTCAGGACGTGCACCCTCTTGCCCCGAAGCCGACCCTCCAGGGCTTGCAGCGTGTACAGCAACGCAAGCATCTCCCGCCCAAGCGAAGTCGCTGGCGTCCGTCCGGACCTCGACTGCTGCCGTGCCGGCCAGCCTCACTATTGGGGCTGCCAGGGCTTCCCGTGGCAGCCCCTCCCAGAAGCACAACTCCTCCCTCACTCCCTCCGTGACTATCACGTCACCGTTCCAGCCCTCTTTTTCCCTTAGAGAGGCTTCACATGCCCGGGTGAACAGGCGAGCGAGCGCCCCCATCACCAGCTGCATGCTGACCGCGTGGCCAATTACCCTGGCCATTGCCCGCGCGGGCACGGACTCCCTGCCCTTAACGGCCTGCACAGCCTCCTGGAACGCCTCCCACCGGTCTTCCGGGATGGTGAAGGTCATCGTCACCGAGTTAATCACGAACCCAAGACAGCGAATCTCGGTGACTGGAACTAGCTGACTTTTGCTGAGGTTCACCCCGAGTCCCGCATTGCAGAACTCCTCCAGGAGGGCCTCCCGCTGCTGCACCGCGCCTGCTTGGTCCCCCCCAAGCAAAAACAAGAAGTCGTCCAGGTAGTTCAAGACCCGGAAACCCTTGTGCCGCAAATATGCGCAGAACTCCCGCATCAGCTTCGAGAAGCCCCAAGGTGCTGATTTCAAACCGAACGGCAACACCGTGAAGACGTAGTACTTCCCTCGCCACTCAAAAACCCAAATACTCATGCGCCGCATCGTTCATCCGAAGCTGCCAGTACGAGTTGGTCAGGTCGATACCTACCATGAGGTCCCCCGGTCGCATCAGGGCCTCCAGATCTGCCAAACGTTCGTACTTAAACTTTGGGCAGTGCAAGGACTTATTCACATGCCGGCCGGCCAACAGGACCCTAAACTTTCCCAGCTGCTTCTTGGGGATGACGTTGAGCGGCAACACGCACTTAGGGGGTAACGGCCCCTCCCACTCCCGGGCTGCCCCTGCTGCCAGAAACTCTGCCAGAGTCGCATCCATGTACTCTGCGTGCTCCTTCGACCCTGGGTGGTTTGGCTGTTGTCGCCGTGGGGCGGGGTTCTTCGCATCCTCCCAAACCAGGGGGAAGCCGTTCTTCACCCACCGCCTTGTCCACTTGCTGGCACAGATATTCTTGAGCCAGAACTCCTTACGGGCGTTGATCTGCCCAGACGCTGCCGCGTCGGCCCCCTCGCTTTCGCGTGCATCATTTCCTTCCTCCCACAGGTCATCTGCGGTTACAAGATCGGAAGGCAACCGACACCACGGGCCTTCAGACGTTCCACGTCTCACAGACAAGTGCTGTCGCACTGTCCTCACTGCCTCTGTGGGCCAAAGCCTCTTTGGGCCAACGGTAGGCTGCAGCCTGACCGGTCACTGGGCTTCCTGCCCTTGTCCACGGTTTCCGAACGTCCGTTCGCTACGGTTCTCCGCCGTGAGATCCTGACGGCTGCTGCCGTGATCCCGGCGACCGCACCACGCACCCACCGCCTGAGCATGCTGCGGTGACCCCCCGTACGTCCACCTTCCCTCCATTACTTCTTATTGGGGCACTCCTTCGAGAAGTGCCCCGCGACGCCGCACGAATAACAGTAACGCGGAGGCGGAGCCTGCGGCACGGCCGCTTGCTGCACCCGCCGGATCCCCACACCCACGCCCTGCGACTGCTGCGCGCCCCCAAGGCTTCCTGACGAAGATCCTCCCGTTCCCCCAGACTTAAACTTGGCCTTGCCCTTGCCCTTGCTGGACTTCGCGGTCAATTCAGCCGCCTTGATAGCCGCTTTCAGCTTCTTCTGCTCCTCCTCGGTTTGCGCGTACGCAGCCCCTTGGAGCCCCTTGACCACCTCCCAGCCGTGGTTATAGGCTACCACTAGGTCCTTAGCCGCTCCCACGAAGGCCTTCTCACCCTCGGCAATGGCCTCCTCCACCTTCTTCATTTTGGTGGGGCGCTCCTGCGCCGCAGCCTCCTTCAAGTCCGCTACGGCGTCCTTGACATCTTGCAGCGAGTTCCATAGGTCGACCAGCTTGTCGCGCTGGCCCAACAGGGATTTGTTGGTCTTCCCCTCACTGACACCGAAGTCGCACTTGTAAAAGGGGAAGCTCCTCCCGGTGGCGTTTTGGCGGGATTTCCGGCGATGCGCGCTGCCGTTGGAGCTGGTTGGCCTCGGCTAGCTTCTGTTCCGCTGCCAAAAAAAGCATTGTATGCTTTCTCCTCCGCCTCCTCAAGGATCGCACCCGGGTCCTCCTTCAGTTTCTCCATAACTGCCTTCACTGCTGCATTCTGTGCCAGCGAGGTCAATCGCTTCTGACGATTCGAAATAATGTCGTCAATTGACTGAGCTCGGTCCTCGTTTTCCGCCATAATGGCCGGAGAAGGGCGAGGACGCACCGACGATGGACAATAACAAACGGCCAACACACAGCCGCAACAAAAAGTCCAACGCCAGCACAGCCCGTAGCGCTACGATGATCTCCGAAAAGTACCAAACACTGACGCTTCTGCGTCCCAACAGGAGCCACCCGGCTCCAGAACCACAGACGCTCGTCTGTCGTATATTGCAGAAAACCTTGGTTTTCCTCACAAGCTCGGAAAACCTATACGTTATGTGGGTCAAATCCCACACGCCGAAGGATTGGACAGAGTCTGTCACGGTGCTGCTCCCTAAACCTGGCGATGGGCTCCTCCTCAAGAACAGGAGACCCATCGCCCTAGCAAATACGCTGTATAAGCTCTGGACCAGCCTCATCACGGTGTCTATCGGAGACGTCGCACCGGAGCTGGCCCTGTTTAGCGAGGCCCAAGAAGGCTTCCTTCGGTACAGAAACACAGAGCGGCAAATCCAGAACCTGCTCCATGCAATCGAAGATGCCGGGCTCACGCGGAATGACCTGTACGCCCTATACGTGGACTTCTCCTCGGCGTTCAACACGATCAACCACGACCTGCTGCTTCAAATCATGTACGACCTTGGGCTGCCAGACGACCTTATCCGTGTTGTCCGCAACCTCTACAGCCAGGCCCGAACAAGCATCCGGACAGAACATGGTACCACAGCGCCAATCCAAATCGAAAGAGGCACGGTCCAGGGGGATACACTTTCACCAGTGCTCTTCATCATCTTTCTTGAGCCCCTCCTACGATGGCTCCATGTTGGCGGGCGAGGGCACCAGTACGGATGCCTCTCCGACGACCTGAACGCCCGCTATCACTGCAGCTCGGCTGCTTATGCCGACGATCTTGCGGTGCTGACCAACACCACGCGGGACCTGCAGACACAGTGCGACAAGATTAGCCTGTACTCCCAGTGGGCGGGTCTACAAGTGAATCACTCGAAATGCGCTGTGACAGGCATCCTGCACCGCAAGGCATGGTCCGACCGCGGTCTGAATGGACCGACATGCGAACGCACGCTCAAAGTGGCTCTTGATGCGAAAGTCAAAATCAGTGATCGGCCAGTGCCGTACATCTCCCCCACCGAACCATACAAGTACCTTGGGGTGCTTATAACGATGACTCTCAACTGGAGCGCCCAAATGACTCATGTCTGCGAAGCAGTACGGGATAAGGGAGACTTATTACAAGGCTCCATGGCGACGCCAGATCAGTGTATAAGGATTATACAGAGCTGTATCCAAACAGTGGTGACATACAGCTTCCCACCATGGCGTATACTCCAAAGATGTACGACTCCTGGATGCGATGATAGCACGCATCGCCCGCCGCTGTTACGGCCTGCCCTCCAGCTTCCCCACGCGCGCCGTGCTACTACCAGCCGAGCAATACGGACTGGGGGTAGGATCCCTGCTCCCGATCTATGCGCGCACTGCAACGCGCGCCCTGATTCTCTCCCTAAACGACGAGGGACGGCTCGGCGTTGTGACAAGAGCCATGCTGGAACTGCAGTGTCAGTTAGCCGCCGACACCAGGATGCACACGCTGAGGCGCGAAAGCAGCTTCTACACGACTCTGAAGCAACTCACGCTCGCCCGCGACCACGGCATCGTGGTGACCGATAAAGGCAGGCCGTACAACACCTCCCTGAACACACTTATGGCGGCAGCCACCGCCGTCAATGCCGAGCAGGAATCGCGTGAAGAGATTCTGCCATACAGGCTCTTGCTCCCGCTGACAGAGCTGGGTCTTGATATGCACTCACTTATAGATAAGAACACCAAACGGCACCTGATCACGACCACTGAGCTTCAAAAACTCTTCCCCCGGCGCACCCGATATTTAGTGATCCCCGAGACCGGGAACCCGCGGACCTACAAACCGCGAAACGCGCATATGTCTACGACCCGAGGGGAAAATGTCTAGGAATGCTCCCAGCAACACGACTGCGCGACATGTGGCTCCGATACACGGCGGCCAAATCTGCTCACCCGGAAGAACATGCGAGGCTTGCCGCCCCCGTCGCGACCGAGTAGCAAATTGACTTTTCAGGATTAGCCCACTTCTGCCACATACCAGACGAAACTGAATTCATTCTTACTCGGATAATCTTTGAAAAAGGCCATTGCAATTGAAGGATCTGCATTTGGCCTTGTTTGGCTAACTGGCCAACGATAATGCAGCAGGCCGGGGTCGCTTTCTATCACAGCCTCTCATCTTACAACCACAATACTAGATTAGTACTTCTTTTGAACTTTGTGTCCCTGTATCCCTCATACAATAAGAGCTTTCCCTGTCGCCGTACTTAATCTGCAATTTAATTCCAAGCAAAGCGACTACGTAATTAAGAAATCACGATGTGTTAGTGTAATGTGTTAGTTTAGTAGTTTGCGTTGCATAGTGACAAAACTGGTTCAGCACGGCCGTGTACGGTCCATATAAAGGCTCTGAGAAGCTGACGAAGGGTGTGGAAAGGAGTAGACGCGGGGCAATGCAAAGGATAGGCGAAGATATAGATGAGCGCTGAAGCGTTGCGGGAGCGCGAAGCGTGGCATTGCAAGAACGTTCACAGCGGACTGTTGAGACAGGTCCAGATAGGAGCGCCGGTGTATGTTACAGAGGTAATTAGCGCATATATGAAGGATATGTACAATATGTACTGGCGTTGGCGAGCCGGTGTTCAGAAGTCGTCGGCGATCATGTCTCCCCAGTCCAGGCCGGTGATGCGGCTGTTGATGTCTCTGAAACATCTCACAAAGATAGTGAAATTCGGATAGGGCTTGCCCAGCAAGTTGTTGTTGTCGCGGAGCAACTCGGCGTGCTCCTCCAGCAGGAACTCCTGGCCCAGCATGTGCGGGCAGGCTCAGAATGCAAAGGCCTTTATACCAGTTCTCGAAGGGATTGTAGGGGTCGGTAAACATGGCGTTCTCGAGGATGGGCTCGGTCTTGTAGTCGCGGATGGTCCGCTTGCTTTGGCGTTCCAAGAGGAAGGTCCAGTCCCCGACCTCGTTGGGCGCGATATCATGGTCAGGAGCAAAGATAGAAAGTTCACAGACCCTCTGGTCGGGCGTTTCAGTCATGGAGTCTTTGGTGGCGGGCTCATTGCGGTGGTTGGAACAGAGGCTCGAGGTCTGGGTCAAGGATTGTGTTGGCGAGGCCAGTACGCGCGCTGATTGATTTCATCCCACCGCGGTCCACGGTACAGAACGTTGTGTGCAGCGGCAATGGCAGGCCAGGAAACAACCATAAGCGCGGTCACAGTTGCAAGATTCATTGTAGGGTCTTCCCAGGGCCACCAGCCCTGAGCGAGGTTTCCTTGATTGTCTATGTCCATAAGCAAAAACGGCGCCAACAGGCACCCATCGCGCTTTAGGGCGGTGCCGCTGGAGAGGCGAGCAAGCAAATGACCGGCTTGCAGCGATTTCCCTGGATACCGCACCATTCGCGTGCGCGCAACCAACGTCTAATACGTTTTAAACAGCTCTATTCATATTGGGCAAAACATTCCATTGCGGACCGCGCTTTGCTAGACTGGATTTCCCGAGTGGGGGATTCCGTACGCAGAGGGCCACTTTCTTTTTCCGCGCGAGTTTATTGTCTTTGTAAACACGTGCAGGAGTAAGCGTTGGATTAACGACGATTGGCCTGGATTAATATTTGCCAAAACCGCCGCCTTAATCCTAAGTGTAAACACCCTCGCTTTCGCTCTATAGTCTGTACCATCCATATCAAACAGGACATACAACGACTGCACGTTTGTTTATCTTCAAAAAGGTTCTGTTTCATGGCGAAGAAAATTCCTGCCGCTCATCATGATGAGCGCTAATAACGACGTAGTAGTACTTCCTTGCGTCTGGTCACCCAGCGGTGCTGGCGATATGCATTAAGCAACGACGCACGCAAGGCAATCAAGGATCTACTGCGTGGTGCGTGCGTGCGCGCGTGCGTGAATCTCGCCACTCGTAGAGGTAGTCAATCAAGACGATTATTGTATTTGATCAGGTGCATTCGTGTTGTAGAGGGGAAAATAAAATAGGCATTAATGATATGATGATGCGAAGGGCTAATATTGCATGTACGTATGCTGCTTCGTTATAAGGGCGGCGGGCGCGCGGCAGGGACGCGTCCATCCATGGCCGCGTCCCCGCATGAATGCATACATGTTCGCCCGGCAGCAGTCCCATGTAGATAGTAGTGCAAAGACGTTTCCTTGCTGTGTGGAAGTAAACAAAATGACAACCTTATTACTATGCACGCAGGGCTTGCTAGCTAACTTGCTTGGTGGGACGAACTAATAAGTTGTTGGCTGGGCGCGCGGTGCTTACTAAGTATACTCATGCATCAGCTGTCATAGCTGGTATATATCATTACCAAGGACTCATTACCAAGGACTCGTCACTTCGTTCAAGGATGTACATAGTACGTGAGACCTGCCTGAAAGCGACAGCGGCTTTGATGCCAGTAATGTACGTCATCGCGGCGGTTGTGGGCATGATCAGGGGCGGCTGTCATCAAGGAAATGCTAATAATTCGAAGACTACAGAAGTAATGATGACATTTGCCACACGCATCCAAGTTTTGCGCGTTGCTACTGAGGTCGTGGCCCTCCATTTCGAAGGACTCAAGGACATCTACACAGAAGTGTTGGCCTTGGCCAACGAGGCCGACGGCGATCCTCAAGATCAAAAGGGCACAGTCATAAGGCTGGTGTTTTTAGCAACGTTTTTCACGTATGCTTGCGTCACGTGCTCCTGCGTGCTGGTTTACATGTACTACCTACTACCGAGTACGGGGGGCTGTTGCAACATCTACAGTGCTATTCGGGAAAGTCCATGTTTGCATCCATGCTGCTGCGGCTGGTCCCTTATATCGATGCTGGCCTTTTGCTCATGGTTCCTACTTATTCCCTATATCATTGATATTTACTACATTGGATTGTGTCTAATTATTGCCTTCGCCACGAAGGCCGCCCTGGAGGGCAAGCGGAAGGCTGCCTGGGAGCACTTACAGACTATGATGGGTGGCCGCACAACGCTGGACCTGTGGGTCAAGTCGGTACCTTTTCTGGTCATCGCCATCATGCGGTACTCCATGGGCATCTCAGATGATTGGGACTACCTAACCTCCTACTTCATCACTAATCACTCCATCATACCATGGTTTTACAAACAGGGGTACAAGTTGGGGAAGGATGGCCGGCTATTTCTGTTCAACCCTGAGGACGATGGCACACCAGTCGACGGCTTTCGGCGTCACGTCCAAGTGGCTGCTGTGTTGTTTTTAATAATCAGCTGGGCTGCACCTGCTGCTGTAATCGCTTCGAAGACCACCGGATGGGAGAGATGCGTGATTATCTGGTTTGTAACTATCATATTCTCAAATGTTGTCGCATCATATGTTAGCTGCTGCTATGGCGGATGTGCTACGAATAATGGGGGTAGGTGGCTAGGCATTTGCGGTGTACTTGGCATGAGTTCGTCCTCGAGTTGAGTTACGCGTCCGGACGTTGGATCCAGCAGTTGCATGCACTTCGTTAAAGTGGCAGCGGCTTACAGGATCATAATATTAATACAATATCAATAATAATGATAACAGCCCCCGCCGCACTAGAAAAAATATTTAGGGATGCAAAAGGGTTTGTGGGGTGGGGTAGGTGGGGCTATATAATATAGCTATACACTCGTCTCGTATACAACTCGTGTGCAAACCCCGACCGTGTATTATATGGCTTGACCGTATATACACGGTCCTCAAGATTACAGACGTAGGGGCTACATATTATAGGGGGTACATTATAGGGGCTATATAATATAGCTATAATATAGCTATCAATACTAAATAATAATAGTAATGAATATATATAATAATAACAATAAAATTAGCTATAATAACAATAAGAATAACAGCAAGAATAACAATAACAATGACAATAACAGATGCAATTCCAACCATATATACTCCTAACCCGTATACATGAGCGAGGCATGATAATTGGAAGGCGAGTGTTGCGCTTGTGCATGCATGCGTGGCTACCGCCGTTTTGTTCGCTCCAAACGAATACTTGCTTTGTACAACTGTACAGCAGTCATGCAAATGTAAACCACGAAGTCGCATGCATGCGCTCGCTGGGCAAGCAAGCAAGCAAGCAAACTTCATAATTTCCGTCCTTGCCGTCCCATCACGTGCTTCAGGTAATCGCGTCCACCCATCCGATGCGCCTCTTCAGAAGCCGACGTCCAATTCTCAAACGGAAATCACGGCTCCAACAGCGCCTGTTGTGATGATGGTGATTCCGCGGCCACCGATGCAGCAGATGACATTACCCCAAGAGCAACAGTTGACCTCGGAGCAGCAACTACAGCAGCAGTGCTTGCAGTACCCGCAGCAGTACCTGCTGATACAGCAGTTCCCGCAGCAGTACCCGCAGCAGCACCTGCAGTACCCGCCGCCCATCATATCATCATCAGTGTGGTATCCGCAGCAAGACAGAGCAACCATAGGATGATTCATACGTACGTAGTACGGCTGTTCATGCATGCTAGCTAACGCACGCAGTACTAATGTGGTCGAGCGAGACTTGCTCGTTGTCGATCTACGTAGCTATGGATGGCGACGATTCCTGCTGCAGCTGCGTGTATACAATGAATCGCAGCATGCAGCAGTTGTAGTGGCATGGAGTACATGGAGCAATCCGTGATAGAAGAATCAGCTTACTTGCTTTCAAGCTAGCTAGTGCTTTTCATTAAAGCGAGTCTTCCGGCGGGTCAGTAATAATAGTAATAATAATAATAATAATAATAATAATAATACGTACTTATTTTTGGCCGTCCTACCTGCCTACCGCAAATACCGCAAATACCGCAAATACCGCAAATACTAAATACGGAGACGCACGATGCACGCAAACGGATTGGTTACCGACCTGTAAAATGTATGACGAATGTATGGTGACGGCCCCCACGGAAGCAGCGTCGGTCGTCCATCATGCTGGAACGCGGAAGGAAGCAAGTTGTGAGGCAAAGTGGAAGGGAGCAAGACAAAATACAGTAACTAGACAAGGTGAAAGCAAACAGGATGAAAGCAAACAGGTTACTATGGTGGTGGCGCGGCTACGGATGAGAAGCGCGGAAGGAGGGATTAGTAGGCAGGGACGCGTACGAACGCGGCATGGGTGCAGTACGGTAGTGTACGGAAGGGACGCCAGTGTACCAGCGGCCGGTGGGGTAATGACATATGTGCAGATAATGCGGGTGTGATCCGGGTAGCGGGCCAGAGGAAAGGTTGGCTCCCCACCGATCCCGGTCACGGACGGGATGCCGGTATGCATGCGGGGCACCGCCGGTCCAAGCGCTGTGGGTGGGGTTGGAAAGGCCGGCAGAGTGGGAGAGGTGGGGGAGGCGATGGAGTGCGTTGCGGGGTTCAGCCGGTGGGTGGGCGAATTTAGATATGGCCGTGGATAATGGCCGAGTTGACTGCCCGGCATCATGTGATACCCCGCGGAACGCGTGGAGGTTGTGACGTTGTGGTTACACGTGGGATGTGGGGCGCTCAGTGGATATCAGTGGTTAGCGGTGGAGGGGGCGGGGCCGGCAAGGTGGCGGCGTACGACCGCGACGATGTCAGGATGGGTAGTCCGCCGGGCGAAGTAGAATGCGTGGGGAGCGGCATTGAGCAGGGAATGGAGGCGCGCCAGCATTTGCTGCCGGGCATATCCTTGGGCTTCGAGGGCGCGGATGAGGTGGGCAATCTCGATGCAGAAGTTGTAGAAGTTGTCGACGGAGGTGATGTCGCGCAAAAGGCGATGGAACTGGCCGGTGAAGATGTTGCGTTTGCTGGCTTCGTTGACGTTTGAATCTCGAGCCACAAAGCGGGAGAGGCGGACGCGTTGGAAGGCCGGTTGTTCACGTTTGTCGTACAAGTGCGTCTGATACCGGCTGTTGTCGCCGATGGGGTCGGGCACGAGGAGAACGTCGAGGAAAGGCATGTGGCCTGCGGGCAGATGGTTGTGCTTCTGGGGGGAGACGCCGAGCCCAGCGGGGTAGATGCCGTGGAGGTTACGTAGGGTGTCGTTGACGGAGAGAAGGTCCCGGAGG
Source organism: Eudorina sp. 2006-703-Eu-15 (assembly GCA_003117195.1). Classification (NCBI taxonomy): domain Eukaryota; kingdom Viridiplantae; phylum Chlorophyta; class Chlorophyceae; order Chlamydomonadales; family Volvocaceae; genus Eudorina; species Eudorina sp. 2006-703-Eu-15. The sequence continues at coordinate 225,007 of BDSI01000117.1, forward strand.
TATGGGTTATTGAGGGAAAGGAGGTCGTCGAGGTAGCGTACTGAGTGTATGTATGTGTGCACTACGTACTGCTGATTATACGGGTGCGTGTATGTATGTGTGCACAAACGGATGGATAGATGTATGGTTGGATGGAATTATTCGTTCGACCGAAGTAATTCTGACTATCAGAGGGCGCTAGCTGCATGTATGCGGGCTGCGGGCTGCGGGCTGCGTGCGGGCTGCGGACGGACGACTGTGTAGACTGCTGTGCCCTGCGTGCAGACGGCTTCTTTCATGCATCACTCACCCCACTACACGCAAAGGGGATATGGATTAACGACGCTGAACGAATGCGCATGCACGTACATGGTTCTTTATTTGTCATGTTCGTTGTGCGTGCGTGTGTGCGTGCGTGGTAGGAGTAGTAGACCGATTGAAACGGAGGAGGTGGTGTGGTATTATATGTATATTGTTATTTTTATTTCTACACGGAGACATACTCGCTATCGCGTGTGTTAAGGGGGCGAGGGCGATTTATTTATTTCACATGCATCGGGGCCAGTCGCCACCAATTGTAATAGGTTACGCAGACTTTGTAATGCGGCCCCTATCCATGTATATATGTACCAGGTCCCTCGGACGTCCTGGATGTGGCTAATGTGGCAGCCACTGCTGGCCACCCGCTACCGGCACCCCCATCGAGGGGTAGATAGCCCATCACGCACTTGCATGCATGATAACGGGCTGGGCAATTATTCTTGTAGAGTGTCCGTACGATAACGTAGACACACGCACGTACGTACATCGATACCAATATTTGACGCACGTAGCTACCACGCAGCAGCTTCTTCTATCTGTTGGATGTTTGCGAGAGAGTGAGGACGAGCGGGCGCGATGGTATAATCCAAGCAAGTTAGTAAGGATAGATGAACATCTATTTATCGGTGGGCGTAGCAGGGAGATATATAGAGTATATAGAGCGAGCCGGCGGCGCGCGCGCGGCTGGTTTCGACGGATTCATTTATTGACGCTGTATGTAGAGAGCTTGAAATCGATCTGCCTTGCCTACTATTTTGCAGGTAACGAATGAAATAAAAGGGCCTGAAATCTGTACGCGAAGGAGCAAGAAATTCCTGCGTGCATCGCACACCCGTAATCATATGTACCGCCAAAACACACTCATATACAGGCATGCCGCCGTGCCATCGTCTATCTACTCCTGGTTGCCCTCCCGTAGGTATCCGTGACACCAGAAAAGCGTGCTTCGGGCTATTGAACGCGCGCATGCATCACAAGCAAGGGATTCCTCAAAACACGACACTCACTCAATCGCTCAAGGGCTCGCTCCCGCTTGTCGCGGGTACATAGCATACATACGTACATACATACGCACGCACGGTACACACGCCCAGCCTACCCAGCCACGCATGCGCCCCTCCACCAGCCAAGCCCAGCCACGCACATGCCCTAATATATATCAGCCCATCCAGCCACGCGAAGGCCCGCTACATACATTCAGGTCCCAGCCATACATCCCACTCCGCCACCGATCCGACATCAGCTTTGCTTGTTTGTATATATGCCATTGTACCTCGCGCTGCATGCGCCCATCCTTCCGTCCATCCAGCAGCAACGATAGATAGATCGCGTGCCTGCATACGCACACGGGTGGGTGCGTGCGTCTTTCGGATGGAGCACTACTCTTGCTTGCAGCAAATAATACACTTCGTTCCCAGCCATCGCTTGCTGCTGGCATAGATCCGAATTTCCCATCCTGCTTCGCCCGCCACATCTCGGCCTTGAGATACACCAGCCGCCGCCGCCATGAGGTCCATCCGCCACCACACAGAACCCAATAAGGATACACTCAAGCAACCGTGCAACCCGGGGTCGCGCATACGTAGCTAGCTTAGCCATGCAATATACGTATGTCGTATCCTTGCTTGCTTGCTCCGTCTCTGTATCCTTCGACTCAAAATGTTTCGACGGGTGCGTGCCTGCCTGCCGGCAGCGAGCAAACCGCGCGAGCGAGCAACGAAGCCAGGTCCGCCGTACGTACCTGCCCCGCCCGGCCGTGTCCAGATGCAACACAGTTTCTTCAAATCAAGCAGTCTCCAATAATCGCTCGTCATTGCTGCAAGCATGCACTCGTCCACCCACCCACTCATCGTCTCATCCAGCCAGCCACCCATCCAGCTATCAGTCCATCCACCCACCCAAATCCTACATCCCTCAAGTAATAATCGACCATCCATGCATCCAGACAGTCATCCAACCAATCACGAACCTGCTCGCACCTACCGTCATGACGATCCGCCCGCCATGACGACCCGCCCGCCATTACGACCCGCCACGCACGCCGCCATCCCCGCCATGCCCGCCCTCCCGCCACGTGCACGCCCGCTCCCATACACAGTGTATCTACCCAGCCAAACCGCCCGCGGACGCTACGTGCCTGCCGTCCGTCCGTCTGTCCTGTCCCCAGCCTACCTTGCAAGCGCTCCACGAACGACAGCACCTGCGCCACCCACCAGGTAGGGTGATCTATGTGCGCCACCTACGTATGTACATACCGTACCCCGGCCAGCAAGTGCACGCAAGGCAAAGCTTAGGTAGCTACATAAGCACATACGCAGCCCAGCCACTGACGCGCTCAATACGTACATGATCGATCGATCGATCGCCAATGCGCGTGGATAGATAAATGGATGCACGCAGCAGCAGGCAGCACTGTGACGTGCAGAGCATTCTGATGTTCGTCATTGTACCCACCATCGATGTTCGGCACAGCACAGCACAGCACAGCGCAGCGCAGCACAGCACAGCACAGCACAGCACAGCACAGCACAGCACAGCACAGCACAGCACAGCACAGCACAGCACAACCGGCCCCCGGCCTACCGGACGACCATCGCAGCAGTAGTTCATCCGAGGGCGTATGGAAGGGAGTTACGAGGGGGTGGGCAGGTCCGTCATTCGGCGACGCATGGCTCTATCTCCGAACGTGACGTGCGTACATCTACATCTAGTCCATCCGCCCCCTCTATCTCCACCGACGACCACTTCACCACCAGTCAGTCACTTGGACGCATACCAGCAGGCGGGCGGTCCCTCCATCTCTCAATCAAAAGAGTTAACACAACTTCGTCCATGCTTGTGTTGCCATCTTGAAAGTCATCATCAGTAGTGTATCCCCCACGCACAACCTTTCTATCAACCCCTGCGCCAATCTCCTCGATCACCTTGTCGCCGATGTGGCACATACAACTGCCGTACACACGCACACGTGCATGTAAGCACACCACGTGTTACGTGCGGCGGCACGACCTCCATCCTATCTACCCAACACAGCCGGGCGCATCGCTCACAACAGCCTCCCTTCATGCATTGGTTAGCTGCTGCGGCTGCGGCAAACGCTCTTGCGGTAGCTACTGCTGTACTATCTTGGTAGCTGCTGCGGTAGCTGCTGCTGCGGTAGCTGCTGCTGCGGTAGCTGCTGCTGCGGTAGCTGCTGCTGCTGCTGTTGAAGATGAGGCGGAAGCGAGCTGCGGAAAGTGATTCCTAACCAATTTGTAATAAACCAGAAATTGATAATCAGAAAGTTCTTTGAAGTTAAATTTATATAATTTAAGAGAGAGGAAAGAAAAATCTGCACCGTAAGGAATTTAAGTTCGCAGTATAAATTAATAAAACCGTAAAGTTAAATAACTTATAATTTAGAAAGCAGAAAACAGTAATGGGCAATAAGCAAAGCAACAAGTCACAACAAGCAAACAAGCGACAGCAAGCAGGGCATGCCATGACGCGTTTCGGCCTTGCCAGGGCCTCATCAGATGGCTTGAGCGCTGCGCAAGTGTGCAAGTGCAATGCAATTCGCCCACTGGAAATTATTTACTAGCCGTAGATAATTTGCTCACCGAGTTTCTGGTTGATTGTAGGTGGCGAACGGGAGTGGCGGGAGGTGGTGTAGGTGGGCGGGATGTGAACGATGAAGAAGATCGATGAAGAAGATCGATAGTGACGGGTCGTGAAGGCGGGGTGGCGGTGTGAGCGAGCAGGATGGAGAGGGTTTGGTTTCCGCTGGTTTTATCTCTGTAAATCACGAGAGAAGATTGATTAGTGGAGTGTACTTATACGTGATGACTGGTATCAGCGAAATCGATATTCATACCTTTAGGGTTGACAGGGCTGGCTGCTGGGGCAGCACACGGTTCTCAGGCGCAAAGATTTCGATATAAGCGATATTGGTGAGTGTATTGTGTTACTAGTCTCAAGAAGGTGATTAAATAGTGTTGATGGAGAGGGCTTTCGTTTCGTTGGTGGTGTCTCCCTGGAGTAGCCCGTGGTGATGCGCGTGTGCCGGAATGGTTTGAGCGGGAACCAATCTGCCTGTTTGCAGGTTCGTGAGTTCGATAGTCCATTTTGTTATATTATGCTAATTTTTAGGAATTGTTTGGGATTTAGATGATGTTGTTTTGATGACTGATAAGAGGGTACGATAGCTATTACGTTGTTGGGTGGAATATAAATTTTCGTAACACTAATATAGCGTAGAGGGTTAGGTGTTATATCTGGTAATTTTGTAAGATAAGTAGGAAGCGAGAGAAATAATATTCGAATTGCTGGGTGGGTGGTGGGTGTTTATGCTGTGCGTGCTGTGGTAAAGGTTTTCGTTTGGCTGGAACAATTTATTTTGTGAGTAAATAATCGGGACCGCATTAGTTACAGGAGTGTATAAAAACAGTATACTGATTGGACTTCAGCAAATGAATTATTTGCTTTTGTCCTGCTGCTGCTGCTGCTGCTGCTGCGCAACCCCACCATTGCACAGAGTCCCGTGGTCGTTACTTAGGGCGGTAAGCCATCACTACGAAAATTTTACGTAGTGGTGGTGCCGCCCTAAGGCAGCACCACTCACTACCTGTAAGCGGGATATGGAGGTGAGACAGACAAGAGGAAAAAAAGGGTTCCAGAGTAACGTTACAAGTTATAAGGTCTGAGTGCTGCTGAGTCGTCAAGTAGATGACCGAAGGGTTTGAAGAAATCTTCGATGTTGTTGATTGTATCTGAAGGATTCAAAGGAACGGGATGCAGAGGAATCAAGAAAAGTAATAAAAAGCAGTACTTTATACGGATGAGTCACTGTGCCTGGGTTATAGGTCACACAGTGTAACTCGAAAATTATACAAAATATACATATGAAAGCGATAATAATGAAGGCAATCATACGTATAAATTGTATAAGGTATGGATGAAAGATCCCAACGACTATAAGTGGTGCAAACCTATAGTCGGGGTGGTAACCGTAAGTATGAAATTAAAAATGCATGGAACGACTGTCAAATTTGCTTTGAGAATTGGTGTATAATTCTCAAGGCCTGATTCGTTCCAGCGGAATGTAATCGGAAGGTGGGCGATGATAGCGACTGATATCATCGATCTGACAGCGGTCTCTTAAGTAAAGCATATGATTCCTCAAAAGAATCGCTTTACTTAGAGCCTATACTTTATAACCCAGTATGGCGTGCAAAACAGCTCTCATGCAAGGTTAACCCTTTCGGCAGGAGCTACGCCTTGCCTACACCTAGACCAGGGAAGACCGGGTCCGGCAAAATCGGGCATCTGCTGCTGTTGAAGATGAGGCGGAAGCGAGCTGCGGAAAGTGATTCCTAACCAATTTGTAATAAACCAGAAATTGATAATCAGAAAGTTCTTTGAAGTTAAATTTATATAATTTAAGAGAGAGGAAAGAAAAATCTGCACCGTAAGGAATTTAAGTTCGCAGTATAAATTAATAAAACCGTAAAGTTAAATAACTTATAATTTAGAAAGCAGAAAACAGTAATGGGCAATAAGCAAAGCAACAAGTCACAACAAGCAAACAAGCGACAGCAAGCAGGGCATGCCATGACGCGTTTCGGCCTTGCCAGGGCCTCATCAGATGGCTTGAGCGCTGCGCAAGTGTGCAAGTGCAATGCAATTCGCCCACTGGAAATTATTTACTAGCCGTAGATAATTTGCTCACCGAGTTTCTGGTTGATTGTAGGTGGCGAACGGGAGTGGCGGGAGGTGGTGTAGGTGGGCGGGATGTGAACGATGAAGAAGATCGATGAAGAAGATCGATAGTGACGGGTCGTGAAGGCGGGGTGGCGGTGTGAGCGAGCAGGATGGAGAGGGTTTGGTTTCCGCTGGTTTTATCTCTGTAAATCACGAGAGAAGATTGATTAGTGGAGTGTACTTATACGTGATGACTGGTATCAGCGAAATCGATATTCATACCTTTAGGGTTGACAGGGCTGGCTGCTGGGGCAGCACACGGTTCTCAGGCGCAAAGATTTCGATATAAGCGATATTGGTGAGTGTATTGTGTTACTAGTCTCAAGAAGGTGATTAAATAGTGTTGATGGAGAGGGCTTTCGTTTCGTTGGTGGTGTCTCCCTGGAGTAGCCCGTGGTGATGCGCGTGTGCCGGAATGGTTTGAGCGGGAACCAATCTGCCTGTTTGCAGGTTCGTGAGTTCGATAGTCCATTTTGTTATATTATGCTAATTTTTAGGAATTGTTTGGGATTTAGATGATGTTGTTTTGATGACTGATAAGAGGGTACGATAGCTATTACGTTGTTGGGTGGAATATAAATTTTCGTAACACTAATATAGCGTAGAGGGTTAGGTGTTATATCTGGTAATTTTGTAAGATAAGTAGGAAGCGAGAGAAATAATATTCGAATTGCTGGGTGGGTGGTGGGTGTTTATGCTGTGCGTGCTGTGGTAAAGGTTTTCGTTTGGCTGGAACAATTTATTTTGTGAGTAAATAATCGGGACCGCATTAGTTACAGGAGTGTATAAAAACAGTATACTGATTGGACTTCAGCAAATGAATTATTTGCTTTTGTCCTGCTGCTGCTGCTGCTGCTGCTGCTGCTGCTGCTGCTGCTGCGATGGTAGCAGCCGCAGCGGCTGCACTCGCTGCATGCTACAACATACAACAACATCCTTCCGCCGCCCCGGGGCGACCCGGGGCACTCAGATGCCGGGTTGCTAGGCTTGCCGCACATCCCCGCCTGTCTGTTTGCCTACCACTGCCGCACGTTGCGGTCCCTGGAGGACATGCGGAAGGTCGGCGCCGCCCCGTCCGCCGCCACCGCCTTCGTCAGGAGCGCGTCCGAGTACGTCCGCATGATGCCGCCGCCGCCGCCGCCGCCCGGCTTGATGAGCCCCCGGCTGCCGCCGTGTATCAGGCTCGACCACTTGCTGGACACCAGCAAGCCGCTGTCCACCTGGGAGCCCGAAGACTTGGCCGGCGTCGCCGCGGACGTCGTCGACGACACCTTCTGCAGCCGTGTCGAGGCCCTCGCCGCCGCGGCGGTGGCGGTGGCGGCGGCGGCGGCGGCGGCGGCACCGTCGCCAACCCCGCCGGTCGACGACGCGATACTGCCGAGCACTGAGGTCGCTTCGCTAATCACGGGAAGGCTCCTACCGCCGCCGCCAGCGGCGGTGCTGTTGTTGCTGGCGGCCGCGGTCGCGGCCGCCGCCGCCGCTGCCGCCGCCGCCGGGGGACCGGAAGCAGCAGCAGCCGCAGCAGCGGCGGCGGGGTTTAACTTCGCCTCCTGTGACTTTCGGACTGTGGCGGCGGCCGCCGCCGCCGCGAGGGCCTCCGCCGCCTCCGCCGCCGCCTCCTCCGCCGCACACGCCGCGACCGTGTCGTGTAAGTTTGGCAACGTGCCCAGCAGCATGGCCCGCTGCTTCATGTGCCGCCGCTGCTGGGTGGCGCCCTCCGATTGGGGCGCCCACAGGTAAGTCTCCATGCGCCCCTTGCCTTTGACCTGCGTGAGGTGTTGGACGTGTGGAGGTGTGGAGGTGTGGAGGTGTGGAGGTGTGGAGGTGTGGAGGTGTGGAGGTGTGGAGGTGTGGAGGTGTGGAGGTGTGGAGGTGTGGAGGTGTGGAGGTGTGGAGGTGTGGAGGTGTGGAGGTGTGGAGGTGTGGAGGTGTGGAGGTGTGGAGGTGTGGAGGTGTGGAGGTGTGGAGGTGTGGAGGTGTGGAGGTGTGGAGGTGTGGAGGTGTGGAGGTGTGGAGGTGTGGAGGTGTGGAGGTGTGGAGGTGTGGAGGTGTGGAGGTGTGGAGGTGTGGAGGTGTGGAGGTGTGGAGGTGTGGAGGTGTGGAGGTGTGGAGGTGTGGAGGTGTGGAGGTGTGGAGGTGTGGAGGTGTGGAGGTGTGGAGGTGTGGAGGTGTGGAGGTGTGGAGGTGTGGAGGTGTGGAGGTGTGGAGGTGTGGAGGTGTGGAGGTGTGGAGGTGTGGAGGTGTGGAGGTGTGGAGGTGTGGAGGTGTGGAGGTGTGGAGGTGTGGAGGTGTGGAGGTGTGGAGGTGTGGAGGTGTGGAGGTGTGGAGGTGTGGAGGTGTGGAGGTGTGGAGGTGTGGAGGTGTGGAGGTGTGGAGGTGTGGAGGTGTGGAGGTGTGGAGGTGTGGAGGTGTGGAGGTGTGGAGGTGTGGAGGTGTGGAGGTGTGGAGGTGTGGAGGTGTGGAGGTGTGGAGGTGTGGAGGTGTGGAGGTGTGGAGGTGTGGAGGTGTGGAGGTGTGGAGGTGTGGAGGTGTGGAGGTGTGGAGGTGTGGAGGTGTGCCACTCATCCGCTGTAACATCCTAATAATCATCGCTACCGTGTCACCCCCTTCGTTGCCGCGCATTCCCGTGGGCCCTGCGGCCTCGCTCCCACCCTGGAGTGCCCTCCTCACCTCGACCCCCCCCGTCGCCACCCATCCGATCTCCTCCTCCCCGGCCCGCAGCAGCCTGCGGGTGGAGGCGGACACGTGGATGCAGCCCGGGCGGCCCGTGCTCTCCTGAGGGACACATACATCGGCGAGTGTGGTGTGGTGTGGGAGCGAGGTAGGGAAGGTAAGGTAGGCGAGTGAGGTGGAGGAGCAACGTAGGCAAGTACCGTGTATATGGAATGGAGGATTGGTAGGTTCACCAGACTGCCAGCGGAACGTGCCGGTGAGTTCGAGGTAAGGTAGGAAGAGGTTGGAGTAAGGCAGGAATGAATGAGGTAGGGATGATGTGAGGCATGAGGTAAGGGCTCTAGGGAAGCTGTCGTCGAGCGGGGGAGCGCGGGAGAGCGGGGCGGACTACTCCTGGGGCCTCATCATGCCCCTTCCCTCCCTCCGTGTACAGCGTGCATTGGTTCCACTGCAACGGTGCGGCTGCTGCAGGCAGTGACATGCCCCGTAACGTGCGATTAGGGGCCGCATCGCTCGGTCGGCCGAAGCTGGAGACCCATGGGTCTCAAGTATCGACCCATGGGTCTCAAGAGGGTCACCCGGCCGTTGGGTCTGGTACATCGCCGACCCATGGGCCTCGAGCGGCTGGGTCTGCTGAAATGGGTCTGAAGTGCTGACCCATGGGTCTCACTCAACCATGCATCGTCCCTGCGAGAGGGGCGCGGCGGCCTCGGCGTGCACGCACCATTCTCGAGGCGGTGTTGATTGTATCTCCGAAGAGACAGAAGCGGGGCATCTTCTGTCCGACCACACCGCTGGTGGCGGGGCCGCTGTGGATCCCGATGCGCATCTGCAGGCGGCGCGACGAGGAGGGCGGGCGGCGGGCGGGTGGGCGAAAGGTGGGGTGGGTGGGGGCCTAGAGCGCCAGAACACGCAGACAACTTACAGACGGACGGACGGACCGGACGAACGGTACGGACGGTACGGATTGTACGAACTGTACGGAATGTCCGGAATGTACGGATGACTCTACAGGGATTCACGGACCCCTATCCCGACTCACCCTTACCCCCAGCCATGCCCCGTACCCCATAGCCCATACCCCACCCAACCCTAACTCCAATCCACCTGCACCCAAAATCCCAAATCCCTAGCTAACCACCGCCTGATACACTTCATCGTATTCGCAGCTACACCCCCAGAACCCCCAGGGACCTTCATGTAACGCTTGCTGACCAATAACATACTGCAACGCGTGCTTGCTAATAATCATGTCACCGCACCTCTGCCCCTCCGTCTCCGGCCCTGATACGATGCCTCACCTGCACCCGCTTGCCGGTGTTGGGCAGCCTCACCCGGGCCGCCTCCCCCAGCATGGCCCTCGCGAAGGCCACCACGCGGGTGGCGTGCAGCGGGTCGGCGTCCTCGCTCCGCCGTACCGACTGCCCGAACCCCCCCTCGTCGCGGGCCATCAGCCCGCCGGCCACCTGGACCACATACGCACACGGGTGCAGCGGTTGCATTGCGTTGGTGCGTGTTGCGTTGCACGGTGTTGCAGCTACATGCGTTTGTGTTGCAGGGCAGGGCAGGGTGGGGCGCATTTCAAGGCACGGGGCTATATTGCGGACGGGTGGCAAGGGCGGCGGAATTGCTGCAGCAGTCCGCAGCCTGGATGGCACGCAGCATCCTCATTCACCCAATCTCCCACAGGGACGAGAGCTTCTTCCGCAACCGGTCGTTTACAGAGGACGTGAAGGACGGGGGCGCGGTCGGCACATGGTCAGTCGATCCAGTCACGGGGGCTGAGCGGCGAGAGCGTGTGTTTGCACATTGTCTGACCGGTGCCGGCCTGACTGCCGTACTGGACGAAGTTACCCGACCGCAGGTCAGCCCATACATACCGTACAGTGGAGCGCTTGTCCACTTTCCCGACCTAGTTCGTTACGCTCCCAACCCCCAACCACCGCAACTTCCAACTACCGGTAACTACCGGCAAATAACCGCCGACCCACCATGTAGCAGTCGCCGATGGTCTCGACCTTGTACACGCCGTACACGTCTGTCAGGCTGTGGGGCCGAGGGGTTGCAGTTGGGGGCGAGCGAGAAGCTGCCCTCAGGAGCGGCAACCTGTGATGAGGAGATGAGGCTAAACCCACGCTAGGCATCATAAGAGTGATCTCAGGGCGCAGCGGACCCTCCCCGAGCGCCTCACCAGGCTGCCCACGCTCTGCACAATTGCGGCCACATAAAGCTAGGCCGCTGGGACCGGCCGCCGTCGTTGTCCGCTGCCTGGGGCCCTGCCTGGCCTTCGTCCGCGCCCATGCATCCGCCCGCCGCCCTGTCCGGCCTGTTCCAGACCCACCTGCATGGCCATGTTCCCCCGTCCCCATTTCAGGTTTCAGGTTTCCAGCCCCCCATACATCCCCCACTCGCCTGTCCAGCCTAGTGTAGAGGTCGTTCAGGAAGGTCATGACGGTGGCGGGGGCCACCTCCTTGCACATCTCGGTGAAGCCTTTGATGTCTGGGGGCGGGGTGTGGGTTTTAGGGTTTTGGGGATTGGGGCTTGGGGTTTGGGATTTTGACGGGTGGGGTATAGGGGTCCGCTGCAACATCCTTAATAATAAGAGGGGGGAGGCCCAGAGCCGGACACAGGGCAGGAGACGCGGGGAGGCCGTCGTTCGACCCACCCACCCACCCACGTACCCAGCCAGCCAGCCAGCCAGCCAGCCAGCCAGCCAGCCAGCCAGCCAGCCAGCCACCCACCCACCCACCCAGTCAGCCACCCACCCACCCACCCGCGAAGAGCACGGTGATGCACTCGTGGGAGGTCGCCACCGCAGCCGGGTCCTGGGAGGTGGAGGGGGATAGGAGGTGGGATGAGGGGGCCAAAGTTCGGTAGGTAGGTAGGTAGGTAGGTAGGTAGGTAGGTAGGTAGGTAGGTAGGTAGGTAGGTAGGTAGGTAGGTAGGTAGGTAGGTAGGTAGGTAGGTAGGTAGGTAGGTAGGTAGGTAGGTAGGTAGGTAGGTAGGTAGGTAGGTAGGTAGGTAGGTAGGTAGGTAGGTAGGTAGGTAGGTAGGTAGGTAGGTAGGTAGGTAGGTAGGTAGGTAGGTAGGTAGGTAGGTAGGTAGTAGGTAGGTAGGTAGGTAGGTAGGTAGGTAGGTAGGTAGGGAGGGTAGGTAAGTAGGTAGGTAGGTAGGTAGTGCGCACCACCCTGCACTACGCAGCAGGGCGGTGCACACGAGATACCCACACTGCCCGACAATGCAATGCATGCTGCGCTGCTCCGGAACCCCACCTGGATGTGCCGCAGCAGCTGCAGCCCGTTGCGCTGCCGCTCCGCCGTGGCGTTCCGGGCCGCCGTCATGTGCTGTACAACATGACGTGGGAAGATGTCGGCCAGCAGCCGCTGCTCTGCCTCCAGGACGTGCGTCAGCACTTGCTCGGCGCGGATCTGCAACCCGGTGGGGAGTGGAGGGGAGACGGGTCAGCGGGAGGGAGATCGGGAGGGGAAGGGGGAGGTAAGGAGCCGCACGGATTGGAGGGTCGGTACGGCTGGCTCCTGAACCCCTGACGCCCAATATCCTCTAACCTCCTGACCCCCAAACAATGTCTTCACCTCGACCCTCCGAACCCTTGACCTCCTGACCCCTAAACCAACCTCCCAACCTCCCAACCTTTGAACTCCTTTGAACTCCTTTCCCCCTTATCTCATCCCACTCCAGATGCGCCATTCTCCCCCAACCCTCTGAAGTCCTGAAGCCCTGGGGACCCGTCCACGCACCTGGTTGCTGACGTCAGTCTGGATGACTAAGATGACCCTCTCGCCGCTGATCGGGTCGTCAACGGGCTTGACCACCACCTCGTGCCATCGTACGGCATCGGACTTGCCCCGGCCCGCCCTGGAGCGCGATACAGAGCTGAGCGCCGCACTGCCCCGCGCGTCCAAGTCGACGGCCCCGCCGGCAAACGTGCTGGTGCCGTAGTCGCCGTACAGACGTGCCGGCAGCGGCAGCGGCAGCGGCCTGGGCGACGTCGACAACGCAGCTCCCGTCGTATGAAAGCTCCTGTCCCCGGGCGCCGTATATGCCGTACATGTCGTACCTGCCGTACCCTCACTGGACATGTATGGTACGGAGCCGAAGAGTGAAGCAGCAGCGTCCGTACCGCCGCCGGTCAGCAGCCCGAGTGACGCCTGGCGGGCGGCGCGATTCGTCGCCATCGAGCCGTCGAGCCACGACGGATCGCCGTCGCCGAATGGCACTGAGATACTGGGGGCCCGTGCTGCCGTACCCCGTCCGCACACGCTTCGACTGCTGCACGCTGACTGGAGGCTGCTGCGGGATCGCCCCGCCCTGGCGCCATACCCGATGCCGCCGCCGCCGCCGCTGCTTCCCCCGCCTCCACCGCCGCCCCCGCCGCCGCCGCCGCCGCCGCCGCCGCCGGCCGTCAGAATTGCGCGCAGCATGGCCCTCATGCGGGCCCGCGGATCCTGTTGGTTAGTGTACGACGCGGAGTACGAATGCGGTCCAACCGTCATACGACCGGATACGGCCTGTCCTAAGAACGGTATGGATGGATTGCTAGCATGATGAGGCGATCCCAGCGATCCCATCGCGGTTAATGACGTCGAAGCCCGCAGCTGGTGCGCCGACATAGCGCCGCCGCCGATGCTCGCGACGTCGCTGCTGCGGCCGAAGGCCGGCGCCCGAGCGCGGCCGCCGTCGCCGCCGCCGCCGCCACCGCCGCCGATGTTCGCGGCGTCGCTGCGGCGACCGAAGGCCAGTCTCCGAGCGCGGCCGCCGTCGCCGTCGCCGCCACTGACCGTGGCACCCGTCGCGTGTGCAGGTGCCCGCGGCGAAGCCGCCCCTGCCCCTGCCCCCGCCGCCGCCGCCGCCGCCGCCGCCGTGGGCCCCGCAAATTCCACCCTCGACGCTTCGCCCGCTGCAGCTTCCGAACCCGACGTAGTGCCGGTGCCGGTGCCGGTGCCGGCGCCGGTGCCTGGCGGTGTGGCGGCGCGCTTGCAGGGAAAGCTGACGGACAGCGGCCGCGCCTCGCGAAGGCTGACCCGCCGTACCAGTCGCTGCTGGGCCCCTCCCAGGAGTTCCGAGTCCAGCAGAGCCGGCGACGTCCACGGCGACGACGCGTTACCCATCGCCGTCATCGCGGCCGCCGCCGTGGTCCCCGTCGCTGTCGTCGTCACCTTGCCCAGCTGCGAACCATTTTCCGATATCACGTCCTGACTCGCCGTCCTCAAGTACACCAGGCCGCTAACGTCGTTGCGGTCCCGCGGTAGCCCCTGCGCCGCCGCGCCGCCGCCCCCACCTCCGGCGCCGCCGGCGCGGCCGGGCTGCGTCGTCGCAACCCGAGCGCCGCCGCCAAGGCCGCTGCCGTCGCCACCGGCCGCCGCCGCCGCCGTCGCCACCGGCGCAAGCCCCTCGATAACCGGGGAGAGTCGGAACCGAGAGCAGGGCAGCCTCTGGCAGCTGCCCATGGCGGATCCGGCCGCGGACCCCGTCGCCGCTCCTCCCACTGACGCTCCGGGCGCCGCCGCCGCCGCCGCCGCCGCCGCCGCCGCCGCCGCCGCCGCCGCCGCCGCCGCTGCCGAAGGCGCCGGGATGGCACCGCTGCCGCGCTGCGCGCCGCCGCCGGCGGGTTGGCTGGCCCCGGCCGCAGCCCCGGCCGCGCCGGCCGCGCCGGCGGCGGCGGCGGTGGCGGCGGTGGCGGCGGCGGTCAGGCCCGCCGTGCTGCCCGCCGGCAGCCAGTATCCCCGCGCCGTGTGGTCGACGCCCGAGGATGTGCCGTCCGGCATCGTACACAGCGCATCCGGGGAGTACAGGGCGCCGGGCGGGAACGCGTAGCCGTTAAACGTCCCGTGGGTCGTCATCATGGTGGCGAGGCCCGCCGCCGCCGCCGCCGCGTGGGTTTCGCCGCTGCCAGTCGCCAGCAGCAGCAGATCGGTTCGCAGGGCCGGATCCCCGGCCCCGCCGCCGCCGCCGCCGTCCATCAGCTGGGAAATCCCAGACCCGCGCGCAATCGCCAACCAGGCAAGGCCCCCCGGCGGCCCACGGGTCGATCCGCGGCCCATCATGCTAGGAGTTGGCGACATGACCGGCGTCGGATCGCCGCCGCCGCTCCCGACCACGACCATCGAGTCGCGGCCAGTGGGTGGTGGGGCCCCGACGTCGGCGGCGGCGCCGCCGCCGCCGCCACGGCCGTACTCGGCGCCCACCAGGCTGGGCGAGGGCGTGGGCGCGGCTTCAGGAAGGGCTGCGCGGGGGATGCTGGAGCTGGAGTTCGGGACCACAGGCGCGCGGCCCGAGTGACGGGAAGGCGGTGTGGGCGGCGGCGGCTTGCGTCCGGATGGCACTGTGGGCGAGGAGGGCCGGGGCGGGGCCCGGGGCACGGCGCCGTTGCTGCGCGGTGACGGGGGCGGGCGCCGGCGGGCGGTCGTCGTCTGCTGTTGCTGCTGCGACTGCGCCAAGGCTGCCAGGCAGGGCGCGGAGCCGACGCGTCCCCTCCAGACAAACCTTGGCGGCGCCCGTAGATCAGCTGCTGCGCGTTGCTGCATGGAGCCGGAATCGTTGCTACCGCCCCCTGGGCCTGGCGGCGTGGCGGGCTCCCCCGCCGCAGCAGCAGGAGAGCGTGCCACCTCCTCATAGGAGAATTCCACCTTGCTATCACTGCTGCTTCTGATGCTGCCACTGATACTGCTACTACTGCTGTTGCTACTGCCGCGGCTGGGGCTACTGCCCTTCGCGCCCTCTGCGCCACGCACGCCCGCCTGCGGGGCCCGGCCACTGTCTCCCGGGGCGTCGCCGTCTCCTTCGTCGCCGGTACTGCTGTCGTCCCCGTTGCTGCTGACGTCACTGCCGTACGGGTCGCCTCGGGAGACCGATCTCGGCTCTGTGGCTCCGGCGGCTGAAGGAATCCTCCGGATGCTGGCTCTGGCGCGGCCGCTGGTATTACCGCCACCGCCTCCGCTGGTTCTACCGCCGCCTCCGCCGCCTCCGCCGCCTCCGTCGCCTCCGCCGCCTCCGCCGCCTCCGCCGCCTCCGCAAGCAGGTTGGGCCAAGTGCATCAGATGGTTGATGTCGCCCAGGAGGTTGAGACCTGCGGGACGACGTGGGGGAAAACCCGGCACACTGCAGTCCTGAAAACCCGCGTACTCAGCTCAATCTCTCCGGAACCGAGCCGTTACACTATCGTACTGTTGAAGCCATGCCAAGCCAAACCAAGACAAGACAAGGCACGTTACGGCAAGTCACGGCGAGCGAGGCAATGTACGGTCTCACTGCAAGTTACATACGGTGCCTGCCTCTTGGTGTACGGCGGGCCCACCCGGGTACGGCAAAGCCGGGCTCCCCCCCAAAGGGCTCGGACCTCCAAGCACTCACCCGGATGCCCATGGTAGTGTCCCTCCCTGGAGCTGGGGCTCGCCTCGCCGCCGCCGCCACCCTGGCTGGTCGGGTACGGAAGCCTGCCCAGGGGAGCCGAGGGGAACTCCAGGTTCCATGCCTCCTCCACCGCCGAGGCACCCGTCGACGTCTGCAGCAGTGGATTTCGAAAACTCAGTCGTCACGTTAAAGGATTTGCATTATATATCATCAAGTTTTAAGTTTTGCGGAATAAATAATGGTACAAGAGAATTTTGGTCGGGTCGGGTCGGGTTGGGTGGGCATGTTTCGTGAGCGTAACTCAGCCCACACGAATATGTGCCGTGATCCAGGAGCGCCCCAGCGATGGCACTGAGAGAGGGCAGGCACTGGGGGCAGGGCAGGCACTGGGGGCAGGGCAGGCACTGGGGGCAGGGCAGGCACCGGGGGCAGGGCAGGCACTGGGGGCAGGGCAGGCACTGGGGGCAGGGCAGGCACTGGGGGCAGGGCAGGCACTGGGGGCAGGGCAGGCACTGGGGGCAGGGCAGGCACTGGGGGCAGGGCAGGCACTGGGGGCAGGGCAGGCACTGGGGGGAGGGCAGGCACTGGGGGCAGGGCAGGCACCGGGGGGAGGGCAGGCACTGGAGGCAGGGCAGGCACTGGGGGCCGGGCAGGCACTGGGGGCAGGGCAGGCACCGGGGGCAGGGCAGGCACTGGAGGCAGGGCAGGCACTGGGGGCAGGGCAGGCACTGGGGGCAGGGCAGGCACTGGGGGCAGGGCAGGCACTGGGGGCAGGGCAGGCACTGGGGGCAGGGCAGGCACTGGGGGCAGGGCAGGCGCTGGGGGCAGGGCAGGCACTGGGGGCAGGGCAGGCCCGGTCACTCGGCGGCGGGGGGGGTTCCGTTGCGAAGGGCAGAGTGTCCGTCAGCCCCAGGCCCTGCTGTGTTCATGCCCCTGACCCCAGCTCAAACTCCCCATCAGGCTGTTCGAGCCCCCATCAGCCCCCATGTACCAAAGACGGCTCAGAAGCCACAGCCAAAGATGATCTTCATAACGTCCGCGAGACCCCCCAGTGCAAGACCCCCCAGACCCCCCAGACCCGGGGTCCCACCCGCAGCAGGCTCTTCCGGAAGTCCACGATGTCCCGCTCGTCACCGCTGTTTCCCAACGGCTGCCGCTGCTCCTGACCCTTCCTCCGCGAGCGGCGAGGCCGCAGCCGCCGACTGTACGGCACCGGCTGCGTGTGCATGAGGTCCCTCTCGGTCCGGCGCAGCTGAGGTGGTGCCGCCTTTGCCGCCGGCGCCGCCGCCACTGCCGCCGCCGCCAGCGGCGGCGGCGGCAGCAGCATCGCCGCTTCAGTCGCAGGCCGCGGCCGTGACAGGGCACGCCTTAAGTCGCTTTGCTCCGGGGCGGTCTCTGTCGGGCCGCTGCCGTCGGCAATGCCGGCTTCGTGATGCGCGGCAACGGCCTCCGCCTCCGCCTCCGCCGCCTCCGCCTCCGCCTCCGCCGCCCGGCTCCGCGGCACTCCAGGAGAGGCGCCGCCGCGGCGGACGCCCCTGTCGCCGCGGCCCCGCCCGCGCACGCCGACTGCATCCCCGCCCGCCGTCGCCCCCTCCAAGATCGCCACGTTCGCAGCGCCGGCAGCAGCTCCCCCACCCTCCGACGCGTCCCCTCCGCTGCCGTTGCTGCCATCCTCCTCCGCGCCCGACTCCCCTAATGTGTCAATGAGCATCACAGGACCCTTGGACTGGGATTGCCGGCCAGCGTTGACTGACGCCCCCAAACTGCAAGATCCGGCCCTCCTGGAGCCGTGCCGGGGCATCAGATGCTGTGAGGAAGTGGGCCGCCGCTGCCGGCGGCCGACGCCGCTGGGGACGCTGAGGCCGCTGCCCCGGCCGCTGCCGCGGCCGCTGTCCCGTCTCTCCCGCGACCCTTGGGTCAGTGCGGCGGACATGTGAGAGCCGCGGTCTTCTGGGCCTTGCGCCATCACGCCAGACCGGATGGCCATGGAGAGTGCAGTGGCGGTGGCGGTGGTGATTAAGGAGGTCGTTGACGTGAAGAGCTGGAAGAGGGTACGGCCTGTGAGTGGAGCGGCGAGCGAGGCGATTGCTAAGGCGACGAGTGCTAGGGCGACGAATGCTGGGGCGACCAGTGCTGGGGCGACGAGTGCTGGGGCGGCGACTGCTAGGGTGACAAATGCTGGGGCGGCGAATGCTGGGGCGACGAATGCTGGGGCGACGAGTGCTGGGGCGATGAGTGTTGGGGCAGCGAGTGCTGAGGCGGCGAGTGCTGGGGCGGCGAGTGCTAGGGCGGTGCAGGAGCGCGCGTGCTGGGCGGAGCTATGGGCGACGGGCCCCTCAAGGTTAGTCAGGAACGCGGGGCAAGCTGCGTGTCGCAGCGGCTACGACAGAGGAACGGTGGGGAGGCCTGCACATTCAGTCCAAGCTGTATGTATATGTACATAAATGTGTATGTATATACATATAGATACGGAGAAAAGCGGCCTATATGGCGCCGTACGGTCGTACCGTCATCCCGGGGAGATGCAAGGCCCAGATCGATGACCCGATGGGGGCGCCGGCTGTCCGCGCCTGATTCCGCTGCGACGGCGCCGGTGGCCGCGCCTGAAGCCGCCTCCTCCTCCTCCTCCTCCTCCTCCTCCTGCCGCTGCTCCTGCTGCTCCTCTTCCTCCTGCTCCTGCTCCTGCTCCTCCTGCTCCGATGCTGATGATGCCGCATCGTGGTCCCCGTCGTGCCCCTTCACCGTCCAGGAGCCCCCCGACGCGCCCCGCTCCGCCTCGCCGCACTGGCCCTCCCCCCATCGCTCTACCGCCGATCTCCTGCTCCTAGGCTCCAGCTTTCGCGCCGCCCCCTCCTCCTCCTCCTCCTCCTCCTCCTCCTCAACCCTGGCCACGTCGGGCTGAGCCACCATCGCCGCAGCAGCCGCGCCAGCAGCAGCAGCAGCCGGCGGGCGCGCTCCGTCCCGCCTCCTACACCACCCCGATTCTCCCCCGAACACCCCTGCTGAGGAGCCGCCCAAGCCGCCCAAGCGGGATTCCGACACCGAGCCAGGTCCTCCGCCCGACGGGGAGACTCCATCGGGGACCCAGCTCCCGTCCGACAGCCCCGCGTGTCGCCTCCCGCTGTTTTCCACCAGGCCCCAGGCTGTTGCCTCCGACGCCACCGCCTCCGAAACCAGGCCGGCGGTCGAGGCGCTGTGGTGCGCATCGTCTCGTCCGCAGCTAGCGAAGCTGGCGGCAGCGGGGGCGGCGGCGGCGGCGGCGGCGGCGAGCTCGACGCGGAAAGGTCCCTGGCCCGCACTCCCGCGCGTTGGACGCGCTGTCGCTGCCGCGGACGCGGACACGGATGCGGACGGTTGCGGCGAGGGTTTCGCCATAGCTCCGAAACTCAGATCGCCGCAGGTGGGGTCATGCGGCGGCAAGGGTGGAATGGACGGGGAAGCTAGGCCCTTCGGCTTTGCATTAGGACCCCCGGCCGCATCAGCGGCGGACCTCGCCGTCCCCTGCCCCGCCGCCAGATGCGGCGACACGGCGGAGGTTGACGCGGGGTGTAGCACGTCCCGGGGACAAGGCGACGAAGACTGCTGCTGCTGCTGCTGCTGCAGCGGCGGCGGCGGCGGCGGCTGCTGCTGCGGCTGCTGCTGCTGCGGCGGCGGCGGCTGCTGCGGCTGCTGCTGCGGCGGCGGAGGCGGAGGCGGCTGCTGCTGCGGCTGCTGCTGCGGCGGCGGCGGCGGCTGCTGCGGCTGCTGCTGCGGCGGCGGAGGCGGAGGCGGCTGTAGCGGGTGCAGCTGTAGCGCCAGCTGCGCCGATAGCTGCGCGGGCGGTGCGGCCACCGGTGACGTCAGCTGCTGCCGGGACCCTTGCCTCGACGGGCACCCGTGCTGCCGTACCGACGCCCGCAGCTGCTGCAGTACGGAGCTCGTCCGAGATACCCGGGCGATTGACGGTGCACCTTGCTGCTGCTCATTCGGCGGCGGGAGGTTGGTTTCCTGCAGCGGCTGTAGCCGACTCGAGCCCGTACGCGCTCCTCGCATCCGCTGCCCCGCCTCCCCCACCGCCGCCGCCGTCGCCGCCGCCGCCGCCGCCGCGGGCCGCATCGCGGTCTGATGCACGTGCGAGAACGAGGCTGACAGTCGCTGTCCACCTGGTGCGGCCGCTCTCACGGACGCGTCATCCGCGGCGCCCGAACACGCGCCCTGGCCGCTCATCATCCCCCCCACGGTCTGCGGCCGCAGCCGCATCCGACCCATGGGCCACTGCATCCGCCGCTGCTGCTGCTGATGTTGATGCTGCAAAGGCGAGACCGGAGCCGCCGACAGCTCAGCACCCGTACGGTCGTCCGTATGCCGTACAATCACGGACGGCGGCACGCCGCCGGTGTCCGGATCGTCTGCAGGGCACGTGTGGTTGTAACGCTCAACGCTGCCGGCTGCAGCCTCCGCTTCCGTGGCAGATGCTGCCCCGCCGGGATCTTTGTCCAACGGGCCCTGGGGTCCGCTGCTTATGGCGTGCGGGTCCTGGTCGGGTAGCAGGGACCGCGGCATCCGGACGAGACCCCGCCACTCCTGCGGGCAAGTGGCCGAGAGGGCCGGGTTCGAGTCGCGGCAGATACGGACGGACATGTTCATGATCTCTCAATGAATCGATTTGAAGCAGTGGAATTAATGAGCCGTGAAGTGAAAGGACAGTGGAGTGAAAGAGCAGTGCGGCCAGGTGGCCAAGCGCGCAAGTGGCGGAGGGGCCGATCAGGTACGAGTCGCGGAAAGATCACAGCGCGCTGATTGATCTCAACGATCGCATGGCAGGGTTTTGAATGGGTGGAGGACGTTGAACGGCAGCCCCAAAACCGCCTCGCGCAGATTTTCATCTACGTACCACACGATCACTATCGCCATCGCTGCCCAGACGGACCGGACCGGCTAGCCGGACCGAACCCCGGGGTCGGCCAGGGTCATATCTCCCTCTCCGCCTCTCCCCATGCTCCCCCTCCCCCTCCCCCTACGCCCTACGCCCTACGCCCTACCCCTATCCCTACCTTGCCGTCCGTCAGCGCCGTCACCATGTCCACTAGCTTCGCAGGGTCCAGAATGAAGAGACGCTGTAGCGCCGTGGCCGCCGCCACACCCACCCGGTCGACCTCCGCGCCCGTGCTGCCTCGCGCCGGCCGCTGAGAGTCACCGCTGCTGACCGTCTCATCGGCCCGGATCCTGTGGGGGACCCCGCCGCCGCCGCCGCCGCTGCCGGCCGCGGTCGCGCCCGGCAGCATCTGCAGCAGCGGAGACTTCGACAGCAGGCCTGACGGCTGCTGCCTCCACGGCCGCCACTGCGACTGCGGGGAGCTGCGGTTCGGTTCCTCAGACGGCCGGCCAACCCCTTGGCTGGGCGCCAGCGAGGGGCTGCTGCGCCGGCGACGGCCGACAATGTCGAACCACTTATGGGATACCGGTCGCCGCCGCTGCTGTTGCTGCTGCTGCTGTTGCTGCTGCTGCTGCTGCTGCTGTTGCTGCTGCTGCTGCTGCTGCTGCTGCTGCTGCTGCCGATGCTGCTGCTGCCGCATGCTAAGCCCGTGACGCACCAGATGCCCCATGAAGCCCACGGAGGAGCGATTCTGGTGTAGTACGTGCCTGCAGCCGGTAAGTGAGGCAGTGGGTTGGGTGGGTGTATGGTGACGTTCACGATTGATGGTTGATGGTTACCCGACCGTCCGGGCCCCATGCAGTGTGAGGCGAGCAGTCCGGAGCTGCAGAGGAGTCCGTCGACTGTCTACCCTAGGCCGTCAGCGCGATCCCGCCTGCCCGCGCCCCGACACGGCCATCTTGGAGCCTTGTGGCCCGCCCCCAGGGCCCCATCCCACGCTCCCATCCCATCCCATCCCATCCAACGCACCCGCCCATGTCGAAAATGGTCACCCTGCAGGCTCGTAGCAGGAGGGTGGGAGGGCAGGTGGGAGGGCGACGAGAGGGAGGAAGGGGAGGGTTAAATTGAGAACAGAAAGAAATGGGAGGGGAGGGGAGGAAGGCGCGGGAAGGAGCGAGGGGGGAGGGGAGGCTGGGGAGGCAGGGGCAGGGATAAACGCGACCGGACTGACACCATAACCAGCCCAGGGAGCCAGGGAGCCTTGTTGGTAATCTTGCCTATGATGTTTTAACGTGTTCAGGGGTGTCTGACCGTTGTTGACCGGATCCCGCCGCTCACATGGAGGGGATGTTGGATAGGATCAGGTAATCCCGTTGCAGCCGGGCCGCCAGCTCCTTCCCCTCGTACGGCACATCCAGCTCCAGCAGCATCCCCGGGAAGATAGACTCCCGCCACTGCCGCTGCCGCTGCCGCCGCCGTGGCAGCTGGCGCCCTTGCCCGCTGCCTCCGCCGCCGCCGCCGCCGCCGCGGCTGCTGCTGCTGCTGCCGCTGCTGCTGAGCCACTGGACGTCACAGCCGCAGGGTGTCCCGGATATTGCTCAGAAGCGCGGAAGGCGAACGGCGATATCTGCGCAAACACACACAGTTCGTTCCTGAAGCGCCCTGATCAGATGATGCATGATAAGAGAGACATGACATGAGACCTTGATCCCTTTTCGCGGGTCCCGGCGTCAGAAGGGGCTACGATGGGCCCAACCTCGCCTGCCTGGTGCCTGCGCGCCGCCCTTTGTGGGTGGCAACTGGCAAGGTTTTGCTCCGGATGCATGGCCTTGCCGTGCTTGCCGTTGCGCATACGCGTACAAGGCCGCGTCATATCCATGCAGCGCAGTCAAACAGCAGCCCTAGCGTGGTGCTAGGGTTGGGTAAGGCGGCCCTACTCTCAGAACGCACAATCCTTGCCAATTTAAGGTCAAGCATGCCGCTCGGGGACCACCACCCGCGCCTGCACCCACACCCACACCCACACCCACACCCACACCCACACCCCGCCTTGCGTGAAACCCCGATCGACTACTCACCCTCATGCCCAGGAAGTAGCGGTCTTGTCCGAAGTCACCCGGGACGAAGTGTGTGGCGGCTGTAAGGTCGCCCGCCAGCAGCCGCCTGGCCGCCGCCAGCAGCCGCCAGGCGCCGTGGCAGGGGGTGAAGCAGGGGATGGAGAGCGCCGGCGGAGGAGGAGCGGCACATAGAGGAGGAAGCGCAGGAGGAGCGGGGTGGTATATGGAGGAGGAAGCGCAAGAGGAGCTAGGCGGCATATGCCATCACGTGATGTGACCAATCGACGGCACGGGGAAACCCGGGACGTGAGACTCGGTGGCCTGCCAGGGGTGCACGGGCGATGCCGCCAAACGACTTTGTGATCGGCGCAAAACCGCCCCGAAGATCCCCTTCCATGGTGGTGTGTGAACTGCCCCGAAGATCCCCTTCCATGGTGGTGTGTGTAAACGGACGCCCGCGTGCAACTCGATGTGCGGAGTGCTCCTTCATCCCAGGGGCAGGACGCCAGGCTGCGGCGCCGCTGCTGGCTGTTCCGCCGGCACGTGCCCAGTGACGCGCCCCGGGCGACAGGGTGGAGCGGTGGGCCCACCGACTGAATCATCTGATCGGTTGTTTTCGGGCTGATCTGGTCGAGGTTCATGGCGAAGACATGGAGTCGTGCGCCCTCCGTCGCACGTATGCATCTTTTCGGCGCAAACCTCCCATGCCCACATACAGCCATAAGCTCCGCTCGGTGCTGCACAGGCTCGGCTCGCTGAACGGCAGCCGCACAAATTACGGCACACATCATCTTTGTCGCAGGCTCTGTGCAGGTATAAGTGGGTCCCATGCCGCCCTCTAACCCCATCCCCAAGGGGTTGCGCATTCGCGGTCCCATGTCCCCCCGTCCCACCACCCCGCAGCTGCCGCGATAGATCAGCTTGAAACCCACTTGACTGCGTCCTGGAACAGCGACACCAGACCTCGATCCGCTCGGAAGCTGCGGGCCAGGAAGCGGAGGACGGCCTGCATGGGGTTTGAGACACGACGGAAAGCAAAGGGGGCAAAGGGGCCAGGCAGTCAGACATCCCGCGGGCCCATGAAAGCTTGAGACTTGACAACGAGACCGCACCGGTTTACTCATTCTTACAAATATGTATGTGTGTATGTATGTGTATATGTATGTATGTATGTATGTCATTCCGGGTGCTAGCGCAGAGCGGCAAACGCGCTCGTTCCCAGGTGCTTGGATGGCCCCGGCGCGTGGCAGGGCGCGTGGGGCTCGGCACCGACAGACGGAGAAATTCAGACCGTCTGAAATTCATCATCATCAAGCGCGACTACTGCCGCGTCCCTTGCCAACCCAGTCACAGGCTCGCAGCCTGGCCGGCTTCGGGTTTCGTTTCTGATGACGCTCGACCGTACCTTCCGCAGCCGTACCTCGTCATCCTTCTCGCCCACCTTTCACCCGCGGGTCCCCGTCTCCCCGACCTTGCTTCCACCGTGCTTCCACCCGCGGGTCCCTTGCACCCGACCTCCCACGCACCTGCTCGTCCTCCAGCGCCAGAGCATCCAGAGCCGCCCCGTTGGCAAGCACGCAGCGCAGGGAGGTCAGGCCCTGCTCCGTGGTCAACACCAGCGAGGGCCGCGCGCCGCCGAAAGACAGCCGGAAAGTCACCCCATCTGCATCTGCCCCGCCGCAACCGCTGCCGCTGCCAACAGGCGGGTCCAGGTCATCCAGGGGTGCGTCGCCGGCGTTGCGCGTTAGAAGCAACGCGTCGAAGGGAGCCGACACGGGATCGCCATCCGTCCCCAGTGGCTCCAGCCTGGGGACCGTGAGGACCACTACTGGGTGGGCCGCGTGCTGGAGGGCGCCGCGCAGCTGGCGCTCGTCCAGCACAGCCAGCTCTCCTGCATGATCGAAGCAAATCCAATAATGGATAATCAGGCATGCAAATTTGTAAGGGACCGCTTTGTTGCCGTTGGAGATTGAGCTATGTCGTATCAGGAGTTCACGGTCGGGAGGAGGACGCATGCTGCGCGCACCAGGTTCAGCTCTCCGCAGCAGCGCATCAACAGGGTTGTGCGCATCCTCGGTGATGGCGCGTTTCCAGAATAACCTTCGGCACTTCCTTCCACGTTTCCCGCAGATGGCGTCTGCGTAGTAACAACCATATGGACCTCTCGTCGTAACCTGAAGGCTTTCGAAAAGAGCAGACCATTCACACTGATGGATAGAATTTTCACCTGAAACGGAGCGCTCCTCGCCAGTTCGCCCAAATATGGAAAGGTTCTGCGTCTTGTTTGGGCTCAGGGCCCTGCCCTCGACGCTGAGCAAACAACCCATGAAAGTTCAAACTACACCCGACGCGCCATCTAACCACGTCTTTAACATGTTCATGTATTGGAGCTAGAATAACAAGATATTTCAACGGTACCGCACAAAGTAACCCAAAACCGGCATAAAGCTTGGAACACAGGATATAAAAATATAACGTAACTAAATCACATAACTGAATGAAATGTCGTGTTCGTGCAGGTGATACGGCGTTTCACTTGGACGGCTTGCCAAGAAAAGTTTCATACGGTTACACCGCCAGACTGCGAGCAGCATCCTTTGACCATGTCGTCTAGACAGTATTCGTGACAATTGAAGACGATTACTACTCATTATGGACGATTGTCCGGAGCCGCATTGAAGAGCTAGCTTGCAGGCGACGATGACAACCTGTACGCTGCGTTGCGTTGATACATGGGTTGCGTAAGAATATAATGGGACCGGGCTTCACGGCAGCCCTCACGTGGTTACGGTATAACACTTTCGAATGGGCATTACTCAGCATGTAAACGAGTGAGCTTACTCGTTGATGCAGTGAGCTCCAGGACACAGTATTTTGAAGGTTTAATAAGCTTAAGTTTTATATTTTGTTTGTTTCATTCTTGGTTCTGTCTATCTAGAGATCGTTGCGCCATAGAGTTACAGGTTTGATCGGCTTGATAAGCTTGTAACAAGAAATCATTGAAACTATAATGAATGACCATATATGCGTGTTTTCCGACTGAACCAAGGTAACATGACGAATTATTTCTGAGGCGTATTGATCCGTATCATGGATCTGTCATGGGGCCTGAAGAACATGGTAACCATACAACGTATACTTCAAAAACATCCATCAGCTTGCCATCTGAAACATAACAGGCCGTTTGCCCTTCAGTGACGATTCGGATGCGCTTATTTGTTTTGTCATCACTTTTTAGTGTGCCAAGCCTGCGTGAAAGTGCGCCCCGACACACAACCAGAATATACAAGTAATTCATTTAATTGGCTTGCATGAAAAACGTCCAAGCATCCATGCATGGGTGTGCGTGGAAGGGTGCCTGTGGACAGATAAGCCGGGCAACCCTGACAAACGAAATGAGCTGAAGGTAGGGATGCGCGGCAGCAAGCAACGTCGCGTCGTGGAATTGCACATATTGCACAATTGCAAATGCGTGCACGCGCGTTCCCACGTACGTCGCTGACGTAAAACTAACTCAGAGACGGGCGCGTCAGCGCGCATCGCTACTTCGTTTGTACTTAGCTTGTTATGTGTTGTTACCAACAGCAACAAGGCTAGGCAAGGCACGCACAGCCCTGCACGGCAAGCAAGTACGCTCGCTCCCCGCCGCGCGCGCGCACCACGCACCCTAATAAGCTACCAGGAAGCAAGGGCTCCCGTTCATCGGGACCATCCAGCCACATACAGCCAGAATCTAGCCCGCTTAGGGAGTGAGAGTACCATCGATCACGCCAACGAAATATCATCGCAGCCAAGCAAGCAAGGCTCCGGCAGTGGCCCGTAGTCTTGGAACGAATGCTGGATGGAGTAGATGGGGGGCCCGCAGGTTCGCGAGCCAGCAACCCTCAAGGGTCTGTCCGGATCTCCGGAAGGTAGGCGCGGCCCCCGGGGACAAAATAAAAACCAATCCAGTCCCGCCGCCGGGGGCGGCATTCGCCCATGTGGATCGAACCCGTGCGCCCCGCCCCGCCCTGGTTGTATCACGGCTCGGCGGCCAAAGGCTTCGTAACCCGGCGTTCGTTACACGGTTGCTTGCGCGGCCGGTACGTATCTCACCCCGCAAGATCAAAGCAAGGGGCAAGTGTATGTAGCTGGTGTAGCCAGCACACGGCTCACGGGCATACGTATATGACCTATCGAACTAGGATTATTGCGGATAGATGGAACGAACCCATCCGTGCATGCATATGCATACAATTGCGGCTAGACACGGCAGGAGAGAAGCGACTATAGTTTCTAAGCTAGGTTCTGAACGGCAGCCTTTCGGCTGTCGGTTGTTAGTTATGCCTCGGTGCCTTAGTTATGCCTCGGCTACCGTACTCCTATATATACTTGGCAGCATTCACTGTTCGGCATTCTGCCTTCACTTTACGATCTTTGCTGTTCGCAAACTCCCCCCCCCCCGGCAGAGACGGCAGTGAATTCGGCGGACGATGGTGCAGGACTGGACGGGCCAAGCGCGCTCGGCGCCCTGCTGAGAGCGCTGCGTGCCTAGGTGTCTTGCCCCGCGGGGTAGTTGGTCGCCGAGGTGCCGCTGGCCCTTTTGTGGGTGTAGAGCTATGGTTGCGAGGCCCAGTTGTTTGGGTGCGCGTGGCCGGCTCCTGTCGTTGCACCGCTGGTGCTGTGCTCGGGTGTTTGTCCGTGTGCTTTCGTGCGCCCCGCGGGGCTTTGTCTTGGACGGCGCCTGTGGCGCCTGAACCGCGCTTTTATGCGCGCGCTTGGCTTGTGGTCGCTTTGCGCCCAGCAGAGCTGCAGTGTAAAGGCCCAATCCCAAGCCGCTGTGTTGCCACCATTCCCGGCGCCGAGCCTCATGATCGACAGCCGAATAGAAGGCTAGAGTTCAGAACTTGAAATAATAATAGGCAAAACAGGCAGCACCGAGCGGCCGCCACGCACATACGTACACCTACTGGACATGCACCTCCATCCGTCCCGTGTATGTATAGTATGTATCCCGTGCGCGCCGTAATAACGTCTCGGTCGAGATAGGGCCGACATCTGTCTATCTGTGTGCTCCATCCAGCCAGCCAGCTTGCAGGCTGCTGCGTGCATGCCCAGCAGCCAGCCGCTGATGGGGGGAGCGAGGGGGTGGGGACGGGCTGGGTCGTGCGATGTGGGCCAAGGCCTGCCCCGTCGCCGTAACTGGTCGGAATTATATTCTGAACGGCCCCAGTGGTCCGTCTAGTCATACCACACCCCTGATGTGTCGGGTGTGGCGATGTGGCTTGGCGGCGGTCCGTTGTGGGGCGTGACAGACCAGTCACACAGACCTACCAGCAGTCACATCTATCTCTACAGTGCACGGCGGCCTTGCCTGACGACGGCGGCCCAGCCTATCTAGCTAGCTGTTATAGCTGTTATCATCAAGCAATGACGGACCGCGAATGCATAGACAAATAAACAGCGAGCACGCAGTACGTAGTAGTAGTGCACATCTCATCAGGACGTCGTCATCAATACTGCTTGCACATCTCATCATAATCAGGACGTCGTCATCATTACGTAGCAGTATTATTACCAACATGACTACTACGGGATGGTCTATCTGCTGGCGGGTCAACCAGTGTCCGGCCGCCCGGATTGATTGCTGTGTAACAAAAATTCACAGCGACACATTTTTCGCATTCCCCCGCCGCTTATTAACACATATGCATGACACCCCTCCGCCGCCCCCATCTATTCCCCCCCTATCGGAAGAAAATGCTTCGAACGAGCGAATTCGGCGGTCTTTCCATCCGCACGTGACGATAGATCAGCGAGGTTAGCCACCCTTGGCCTGTGTCAGACCAAGAACGGTATGTATGTGACAAATAAAAGCACATCGTTGTACGGGTTTCTCTCGGAACACATGTACGTACGGTGGCGGTCGTACATCTCCGCCGCCGTCCGAGCATCCTACGTACACAATAATCAAGCAATCAATCGATCCGCCGTCCGTTAATTAAGCTAGCAATCAACCCGATGTTCTTCCGTGCGTCCAGCAAGTAAGGTTAGTTGCAGCAGCTACGTACGTACGTACTTAACGTGCGTGGGCTACGTGTGTATACATCTACGTGAATATTAATGTATGTCTTTCATCCGTCTCTGCTCACGCAGCGTAGCACCTGCCATATCCTTGCAGATGTACCCACGCACATACATCCGTCACCGAAAAAAAAACCACGAAGCCAATCTGTGATGATTGTTGCGCGAAATAAAACAAGCACGTCCGCATCTAGCCAGCTAGCTAGCTAGCTAGCTAGATGCATGCCTGATGAGCGGATGGTTCAAATGCTGCACCCAACTAGACGGTTGATGAATGAAGCAGCCTCGCTTGCTTCGATGATGGAATAAATGTATGGAGCTCACAAATCCAAACCACTACTACTAGCTACTACTCGCTGCATGCGCGCCTGCAAACGTGGCCACGTATGTACGCGCGCAGGCTGCTGCTGCTGCTGCTGCTGCCACCTGCTGCCTTACGTACATTTATCATTATTGTCACTTGTGGCATGCAATCAATAATAATGCTGCGCGCGTGGGCGGGTTACAACATGCGCCGCCTGTTGCGCTTGCGTCGTCGTATCGGGACGTGGGACTCAGTACCAGGCACAAAGGGCTTCATGTCCTTATAGGTTGTGGACATGTCGCCTTTCTCTCTAGCTTTAATGATGGGCACCAGGACCTCCTCGATGAAGTCTTGCATGTGGTTGCGGCCGTTGTCGTTAAACAGCGCCTTGTACTCTTGAAGCAGGCGCCGGAAATAAAGCATGCGAGCCTTGGGGCAGAGGTACTTCAACGCAAACTGCTGAGAGTTCCATGCTATGCGCTGCAAATCCAATGACCGGTCCTGCCACTGGTCCAGCACCTGCAGCACGTCATCCGGCGCTGTCTTGAAGATCGGAAGGTAGTGGACACCCTCCTTCAGTGCGCGTACGTAGTACTCATACCAGGCTGTTTCCTCCTTGAGCACGACGCTGTTGGCGTGCATGATGCGCGCCAGCCTGAAAGAATACGTTACTCCATCCAGATGCAGCAAGTATTTCCTGCGGTCATCAGTAGTGGTGGGCATAGTGGTGCACTTGTGGAGCCTACCCTGTCCGGAGCGCCATGGTGGCGCCAGTTCATTTAGGCAGTGTATGGTGAGGAAGCCTTGGCTGTCGCCGTTGGCTGTCACCGATGGCACGCGGCGGGGTCCATCCGCTGTAACATCCTTAATAACAATAGTGCGCAATATAGTATATAATTATAATAATATCTATTGCTGCAGGCGAATACGACCAGTAGCTATGAGGTAAGAGCTGCAAATAAAGGCTTACTTCTCGAAATGCGAGAGCGAGCCGTACACTGTATGACAAATATTCATGCTACTGCACGGCCACAAAAATAATATTAAATATCAGTATTGTTATTATAAATAAATGAATATTAAATATTACAACAATAGCAATAAATACTATTATTAGTACTGTTGTTATAAATAATAACAAATTTTAATAATCATCAAATAATAAGAACATAATTTAATAGATAACGCCAATGACAATTACATAATCAGTGCACAGTAACGGCAACCGTAGTAAAATAAACATATAGGGACATGTATGCACGCGGCTAACGCGGCGAGCGCGCGCACCAGCAGCGAGCTCACCATCGTGCGTGGTCCCGAAGGTGGGTTTCCAGGTTCGTGCAACGTGAGCCAGGATAGTCATACGGTGAGTCCGTGACGAGTGATGCCCAGACTTTGTCCGGATGGCTCATGCTCAACTTGGACATGTACTTGCGGCTATAAAGCTGCTCCTCTTCAACGGTCCCTGTAGTCCCTGTCAAGTTGAAGTACTTGGGGCTTAAGCCCCAGTTTGCCCGACCGCTGAAGAACGCCTTGTTGCGTTTTAGTTGCCAAGGATATTCGTACAATGCATGCTCCACCCCCACCATGAACGGGAAGAGCAGGTCCACCTGCAGACCAACCGCAAGCAAGCAACCAAGTATGTATGTTGGCCCGCAGGACGGGTCTGTCCGCCGCCCGACAGGCGGGGCAACATACAGACGCGTGCACGGGAATGATGATGTATGTCTCACGCACGTCTGACGGATATATATACATCATCATATATATACATCATCGTCATCATATATATATATATATATATATATATATGTATCCGACAGCATTGATGTCGTTGACAATGAACCGATGTCGGTTGTCAAGTGACTCATGCGCAGCTTCAACGCGCTATCTACATACATAAGGTTGCTTGCCTTGCTTCCAAGTAATAAACAGGCATGCCTAACGTATTACGTAAATGAACGTACATACGTTCGTTCACAGTTGCAACCTGTACCGCCGAACATACGGTGGCCGGCAGCGGACTAGCTAATAAGCGGACACGCTACGTAGACACGCACATACACCTTGCTCGCTCGATCGCAATCTCTATTGCTCGAGTCCACATGTCGTCCCATCCAGCTGCAGGCCAACCCGAATGAGCTGAATAAGCTAGTACATATATACGTCCCAGGGTGACCCCCGACATTGTTCAGCGGGAGCATGAGATTATGGCTAGCTGCTGAGATGTGGAGTTGAGATCACAGTTTATGGATTGAGATTCGCACGCTAGATCGGTGGAGATTGCTGAACCCTCTGTCTCTACGGATGTGCGGGTGAATGGATGAGGTGGGATCCTTAGTTGGCAGGATCAACCGCCTTGGACCCTCGGTTCGTATGGCGTAGGTTCGGTGTGCTGATGGTTGAAGGTGTCCTATAGCTTCATATAAAACCGCGACATAAACCCTTAGACAGGGCCCGGAAGCCTATCCACACTGTAACGGTACTACTAATACATACGTATATATACAACCGACCTACCCTAAACTACTCGCGCGCTCAGCTGCAGATAGAAACCCCATGACTGCTTCCTTCCTTCTTTTCATGCCCTGCACTACTTACTGCCTTTTTCGTGATGTCCTTGGCAATGGACAGCGCAGGAATGGGGCAGGCGCCGCTGTCCATGTTGCCACACCAGCCAGCGTCCTGATCACTCAAGAAGAAGAAAGCATCTGCGGTTGCGTGGTTCATTCATTGGTTTATGTACGCCATGCGTATTTGCGTATTTTTGTATCCGTGTAATCCGCGCGCGCTGTATGTCGACCAGCCAGCCAGCCAGCCAGCCAGCCAGCCAGCCAGCCAGCCAGCCAGCCAGCAAACAGACAGCCAGCCAACAGACAGCCAGCCAACAGACAGCCAGCCAACAGACAGCCAGCCAACAGACAGCCAGCCAACAGACAGCCAGCCAACAGACAGCCAGCCAACAGACGGACGGACGGACGGACGGACGGACGGACGGACGGACGGACGGACGGACGGACGGACGGACGGACGGACGGACGGACGGACGGACGGACGGACGGACGGACGGACGGACGGACGGACGGACGGACGGACGGACGGACACATGTCCGTCCGTCGGTACACATGTCCCACGCAGAAATAAACGACCATCCATCAGCTATCGCATGGGCTCATTGCGTCTGAATCGATAGATGTATGTCGACCGCGCGCACACTGCTTGCCATCATGGCAAGCAGAGATGATCTCGATGCATGGGTTTTAATGTGAGATAAACCTATGTTGATTGCCTCAGCAGGCGAATGAACGACAGGACAGCATTGCAGCGTCCTGCACGTGTGTGCGTACATGCACTGGGACACATATACATAAACCAGTTCACAATGCGTGCTGGTGGATAGCTAGCTAGATGTATGGCTGGTGCGTGCCGAAATGAAGCACGCAAGAGCGCTTGCTTGAATAATGTCCGTACGTGGAACTACGCATGCATGTCCGTCGTACATGCGTGCATGTCTAGGCCCGTTGGAACACCCGGTCGGGCCTCGGGTCCGCCTTGTAACAATTACTATTAGGTCGTGGCTGGTGATGTGCGCGATCGATGCACGGCGGCGGACTCACGCACCCGGAAATTCGATTTCGTGCTTCATCTTCTCGAAGTAGTAATTCGACGCCCCGACCCACGGCGTGATCCCAGCCTCCATCGCGTCCGGCGATGTTTGTGTATGGTTCCAATTCGCACTGCGGGCATGTATGTATGTGTGTGGTATGCGTACGTGCGTGTTACAGCGCCCACATACAGTCTCTCAATCGCTCGTCAATGAGGGCCATACGCCGTACGTGCGAGGGCGAATAATTTACCTTATATTTCAACGGTCGGCTGTGCATGTGTATATTTGCGGCTGTACATCGCGCGCGCAGGCACTATACTACGTAGACATACGTAGTCACATGCGTAATAAGGGGGCTATCTTAATAATGCACCTCTATCTCGTATCTCCCAGTCACTAGCTACCTGCTGCCGTTGTTTACACAACGCACGGCACATGCATGTGCGTGCGTGCTGTGTTGATGGCATCAATGCCGAATGAAGCTGACATACAATAATATTATCGACGGGCGGCGGGTTACATACAGGTTCAACGAATGCCCACACGCCGTGGGTGCGCGGCTGCGTCCGAGGTAGTTCGTTGCCCGTCACGCAGCAGCAAGCAGCGGGGCCGCTCGACAATAGCAACGCGCAAGATGACACGCACGCGCGTGCACTATCCCATGTACGTACTTACTGAAAGGGGTAATACCATTTGCCCTTGTAGATAAGGATCATGCTCTGCTGGTGCCAGCCGTACGGGCTCCACCGGTCCAGGAACTGATCGATGCGAGCACGCGCCAGCGGGGCTCGTTGCTTCCAAAAGGCGAGGTCGGGTTCCATTGCGGTCAGGTAGAAGTCCCGCAGCTCCTCGTCCGTAGTCGCGCACGGCTGCATGCCGGGCAGTCCATCGGTATCCCAAATATCCTCAACTTTGACGTGTTCATGGCATGCCTGTTGTAAGATTTCGTAGGAATGGTCGGTATCGGAGGGGTCGGCGGCAGCAGCGACTTGGGTTGTCGTGAAGTAATAACCACCCAACCAACAAATAGCACAGTTAATTACTAAGCGAAACAACAAGGGCGATGCGACCGAACGGCCCATGGCGAAGAACCGCTGTCTTGTTTACTTCATCGCAACTAGCAGTACGATTCAGACAACCTGACAAATAACCAGCACGTATGGACTGATGTGTAAGCGATTGCATTTGCAACAGTACGGAAAGTAAGTTGCGTGTTTGTGTAATGTAAAATCAAAAATGGCAACGCATAAGGCCTGGAAGGGTGCACGAAATAGCTTATAGATTATCGCTAAGTGCTCATCGCATACATTCATTCATGCTAAATTATAAATTGCAACTGTAAAAGTACCATGGTCAAAGCATCAACCGAACTGTGTTACATAATGTAACACAGCGGTGTTACACAATGTTTCAGGACCGAAATAGCGCTGTTGTAACGTTTTGCTACGTCTGCGGGTTCTGGTATTGTATGAGAGCTGGCAAAGGCTACCGGAGTCTTCTTAGGAGGACATTATGGATGGACGACATGCTTGATCCACATCGATCGGTGCCTGAATAGCTAGTTATTGTATCGGATAACTTTCTCATGTGTGGCGGGAAGCGGTCATGGGTTTAAATGTAGCTCCTCAAAGAAGCTGCATTTACGTATGCCGCCCACCAGAGCCCACCCTTCCCTACGAACACACATACATGCGAGGGAATGTAGTACCAGGTTGCACCTCCAAGTACGTTAACGGTGGGGATCAGTGGGGCGATCTAGTAAGAAACGCCGCTAGGGAGCTCGCCCCCTGCTCGCCAAATCACAACATAAAATTGCGTTTGGTAGGCGACTTGAGGCGTGTAGCATAAGTTCCAGGAATCTAAGGGATGTTGCGCCTGGGTTATGGTATGAAGCGGCGCACTAATCTCAGGCCCACACCATGTGGCACCGGAGGTGGTGGTCCACCGGACTGTGCGCTTGGTGAGTGTTGGAGCTGGGACCGCCGCTCGAGCACGTCGAATGTGTGTGTCAGCACCAAAGGGACAGAATGTATGTGGGTGGGGCCGGCGACTGCGGAACAAGCTATCACGGTATCGGGTTTCCGCTGTACCACCCATAAGCAGGGATTTCGATGCAACATCTATCCACTAATACACATTACGAGTATAATGCGGAAACTGAGCGCACACTCGACCTCCTAAGGAGGCTCCCTTCGGCATTCCCGATTCCCGCTGCCCTGACATTGGCGACTCTGGGCCCGTTGGACCACCCGGTCGGGACAACGGGTCCCTCTTGTAACGGCTACTTGAACAGAATGGAAGGCAGAGGTGGATACATGCCAATGGTGGCCTTTCGATTGAGCGCGGTCGGATTGGCCCTGTGCCGGAGCCAAGCGCACCTGCCAGGTCTACGACATTCCCGGACAACCCAGCCAGGCAGAGAAGGCAGTAAGCGCAACGGCCCACCATCAAATCGATCCCGACATGCGTCGCGGCCCTAGGAAATATGCCCGCTCCTCGCGCTGCCTTCTGGGAGTGGTTAGCGAAGAAACCCGCCCGACCCAAACGGCTGAGTGATCTTGATCCGTCAGGGGCGGTCGTTCTGAGGATGCGACCGGCACATGGCCCCGCCGCTCTGTGCAGTAACGTGCTTAGAATGATGCGGCCCTGGCGGCAGCATGGTGCTTTCCCAAGGACGTGGCGGCCTGGGAGTGACCTGGGGTCAGCGCCCGGTGCTGCGGACCGTGGCTGAGCCGGGGGAAGGGGGCGCTGCACGTCACGCTGTCCGAAACACGTCGGAGCTCGGGGCCTGGCATCGTTCCCGGTGCCCAGCTCTTGGTGGCAGTAATCACCGCTGCGTCCGGCCGCGGCTGGCACCCTAAATGATGCGTTACATGCTTCCGGTCATGTAACATGTGTCGAGTGAATTATTCATATGAATCCCACCCCCGCCGAACGTGCTCTGTGCTAGCGGGTTTAGGCCTGCTTTCGTGCGGACATCAGAAGACAAAGTTACTCATAAGCCCCGGTACGTAACAATCACATATGACTTTTAATCGCGAACGGGATTCTCTTAAGGGTTTCATTGTTATGGGAAGAGTTGGACGAGCCGTACGATCAAAAGTTGACTCCTCTCCTCTACTGGAAATGTCCAAGATGCAAGGCTTGATGGTCAGCCACTCAGCCTCGTTCGTCATAACTAATAACAACCGCTTAGCTCTTTTTATGGAGGCTTGCAATAATTGCAGCAGGCAGTGTGATACAAGCAGGACGCTCATCATTTTTTGCAATACAATTCCAAAATGAACCTGGCCAAACGTCTCTGTCTACATGATGCCGAAGACTGAGTCTTGGGTACGTTCGCCTGCAAAGAGTGTGGGAGAAATCTTAGCCTAACCTGCTCAACATCATATCATCCTTACATAACATACATTTACGACCGGCTGTCGGTCGCCGGTTGTTAACGGCACTTTCCGGGGCTGGGTTATTCAATACTGATAAGCGTCATTTGTTTTTATCATTTGATGCATCTGAACATGACGATCATGAAACAAAACTTTGCTTCTGACTGCGGGAACTTTCAGGGATGCCACTGACGGGTACGCAGCCACGTTGACCGTCCTGAGTGCCCTTTCAACTATTACATATGAATGCACTGAGCATCATGGCTGTCTCGCAAGTGCACTTGTCGACCAGTTGCGATGTTGTCCCCGCGCAGGCCTGTGGCAGCGGACGAATAGGTGCGAGAAGACAAAAGAAGCTCTTTTATGGCAGCCTTTAGTTCTGGAGCATTACCATAACCGCTCTTTGCCGTCAGACTGCCTCTGTCAATCTCTGCTGTTGACTAGCTCTTCAGGCGCATCTTGTGACCTCTAGCTCAGCGCTGTGTGTTCACTTGGATACAAAGGAGCGCCACTACTCTTGCTTCACTCATCGTCGCTGCGACAGGTGTCAACACGAGCTTTATCACACCACCCAGCCACACGCCCTGCGCCGCCACCTGGCGCGAGGCAACTTATGGAAACAGTGAATTCCGCAGCGGCCGCCAGCCAGCCTAGCCAGCCAGCCAAACGCAGTTGCAGCCCCGCGGAAGCGCCACTGCAGTGCAGCAGCCCGCCGGGGCCCGCCTCCACCTCCGCAGCGCCAGGCGTCCATGCACCACTGACAGCGCCCCCGGTAATGGAACGCCTTCCCCCGAACAGCAGCAGCAGCGGCGGTGAAGCTACACTGATGGCATCCCGGCAGGGCCCAGCAGAAGCTTGCGCTGACGACGGCGTCCTGAACAGCTCGGCGGGCCCTGCAGTGGGACCCGTGACGGGCCCGTCCCCAGCGCCTAGTTGCGCCGCAGCAGCTGTCGCCTCGGCAGGCGCTCCCGCGGGTCCGGGCGCACCAGTGGACATCCTCGGGGAGGCGGCGTCGGTCACCAACGCCGGCGGAGCAGCAGCGGCGGCTGACAGTGCCGAGGCCAGCGCGTCAGCTGAGAACGAAGGAAAGCAGCACAGCACGGTCGCGGAGGAAGCAGGTCCGCGGCCTGACCGGACACAGGCCGGTCGTCGGGAGCCAGCTGGGGCTGAAGGCGGCGCGGGCGAGCACAACGGCGCGGCTGCGCGCGAGGGGAGCGGACCTGACGGGCCCTCCAGCGACGCCCCGACCGATGCCGACACTTGCGCGGCAGCCCACGTCGCAGGGTCACCGTCCGCGGCGGCGGAGGGAGGGCCGGCCGCAAGCGGGGAAGCAGCTGCGCAGCCGCAGGGCGGGATGCTAGTGCAGGTGCCGGCATCGGACTTTATCGGCCGTCGCACGCGCCGGCGGACCCGCGCAGAAGAGGACATGGGCAGCGCAGCCGCCGCCGCTGGGGGCACGCCTGCGGGTGCCGAGGGCGACAGCCGGACTGAGCGGCGGCGCCGCACCGGGCCGGGTGTCAGCTCGGCAGTGAGCGCGCCGGCGGCTGATTCGGCTGATGCGGTGGCGGCGGTAGCGGAGGACAGCCATTTGCGGGTCTCCCACTGGGGTATCTTCGGGCTTAAGGCGATGCTGACGGCCTTTCCCGACGCCGTCGGCGCGGCGCGCAGCAGCGGGGAACGTCAGCGGGTGCGGATGGTTTTCGAGCTGGCGCGCGGCGGGCCGCCGGTGCCGTACGAGTTGGTGCTCAACTGCTACGAGGGCGGCAAGATGACGCTCGTGTACACGGCGGATGCGCAGCGAGCTCTGGGCCTGAAAGCTGGGGACCGGCTGCAGGTTCACCCTGCGGAACCCGGACAGCCGGTTCGTGTGGTTCAGCTGCCGAACGGGCGGGGCGCGACTGGGGCGAGTGCGACAACGATCCCTGCGTCGGCTGTGGCGCCTGCATCGCAGCCCGCAACGTCACCGCCGGCGGAAGAGCAGGCGGCGGCGGAGGAGGAGGAGGCTGAGAAAGGGCGGGGGAATATAGCGGCGGGGATGCCGCAGACATCGGCTGTGGAACCGAACACGGCGCAGGTGGCGGCGCAGTCACCTGGGGTGTCAACGCCGGCAGCTGCGTCGCCGCCGTCGCGGGCGACGGCGGTGCGGCTGCCGTCAGCGGAGCAGCCGGCAGGCGCTCGGCAAGAGCAAGCGGCCGAGGGTGCGACCGGTGGTGGGGCGGATGCCGTGCCCGACTCAAAACCTGTGGAGGGAGCCGATGGTGGCGTCGATCCAACTTCTGAACCCCTCGCGAAGGACGGCAGCGGCACGGGGAGGGGCTTGCGCGTGCGGCTGCGGGGATCAGGGCGCGGAAGGGGACGCGCGGGAGCCCATGCAAAGCAGGCGGAAGATGGCGGTGGCCGAGCGCACGGCAGGGGCCAGCGTAGATCAGGCGGAGGCGGCGGCGGCAGCGGCCCCAGCTGCAGCAATGAGGGTATCGCTGCTGCGGAGGCGGCCGCTGCTGCCGCAGCTGCGGAGGCGAATGCAGAGGCTGGCGTGGCGGATGACGGCGATTGCACAGAGAGGGTTGGCGGCAATGTCGGGCCGCATGCCGACGCTGCCGTGATGGACGTTGACGGAGGTGACGCTGCTGCCGCCGTCGGGGCCGGTGGCGGTGAGGCTGCCGCCGCCGCAGGCGGGGACGCCTCAGGTGGCGAAGAGGCCGCCGGCGACGGCCACGGCGAGGGAGCGGATGAAGGCGCAGCCGGCGGCCGCGGACGCGGCCGTGGCAGGGGGCGCGGAGGGGGTCGACCTCGCGGCCGGGGCCGTGGACGCGGCCGCGGCCGGGGCCGGGGCCGCAGCGCAACCCCGGGGGGCAGCGCCGACGCACCGCCGGGCGAAGGAGAGACTGCTGCAGCCGCTGGTGGACCCATGCTGGGTTCCGCGGAAGGAGGCACTGCCGCTGACCCCACCTCGGCTTCACCCGGAGTGGGCGGGCGGCTGGGCCGTGGGCGGGGCCGGCCGGGCCGCGGCAGGGGCCGCAGCACGGACGGCGCGGGCGCCGGTGAGGACGCCGCCGGCACGCCGCCGGAGGCGGCCGGAGTCATCGTCAAGCGCGAGGCCGAGTGGGGCGGTGCGGTGGGCGTTGTTCCCGGCTCCGGGTCGGCGCGGCCCATGCGCAAGCGGATCAGCAAGATCGAGACGTTCATGCAGGACGTGGTGCAGCCCAAGCAGGTGGTGGTATCAGGCACACGGCGGGTGAGTGGGCTGGAGTGCATAGGGTCGGTCGCGCGGTCCAATGGGAGTGGGGGGGGTCCGCAGCGGTTGGGGACTTGCTCGGTCGGTCGGACATTTGTGCTGCTGTGCCCGGCAGTGCGGTTTTTCGTCTTGTGTCGCAACCTGTTTGCTTCTGGGGCCCTCGGGCCCACAATCCTTCGCGCCATGACGGCCTCCCATGTGATTCTGTTGCGTAACGTTTAACTCTTTCTGTGTATGTATGCGTTGCGCTCGTTACGCCCAGCCCGACGGTCCTGTCCGCTGCCTCATCCCCACGGCCACGTCCCCCCGCCGCCCCCGTCCCCCGCCCCGGCTGCTCGCAGGGCTCCTTGGACTTTGAGATGCTGCCGCCTTTCAGCTCTGACCTGTCGCCGGAGCATAAGGCGCGGTTCAAACAGGTGCAGGAGCTGCTGAGGGACACCTTCCCCAAGAACGCGCAGCAGGTGGCGTACAGGGCATAGGTTGAAACAGCGGCGAGAAGAGAAGGCCGGGGTCGGGGGGGGGGAGGAGGGCGGGAAAGAGCGGGGAGCGGCAACCGGCGCTCGGGGTGTGGCGCTGTAGAACGCGCAGTCAATATCTCAAAAAGGTTGCCCCCCACTGGAGGGCGCCGCACCCTTTCGCACCCTTTATGTTGGCCCTGTCTGGTCAGTAACACGCCGGTATAATGGGATGGCATTGTGGGGGAAACGAAGCGGGCTCCTGCACTCTCGGAATGGTGCGACCTGCGGGTCCGTCCTCCCCGCGGCACCACAGCCCCCGGGGTGATGGACCGATGGTCCCCAGCGTTAAGCCCTCAGGGGCCTCGGACCCGCTCCGCTGCATGGCTCCACCGCCCCAACCCCAACTAATAGCCACCCAGCAGCTTGACGCGCGCCATCCCCGACGCCCCCTCGCCCCGGCCGGGCCCCGCCCTGCTCGCACCATCCGCCCCGCAGATCAAGCAATGCGTGCGTCGGGACTGCAGCACCGGCGTCAGGTGAGCGCGCCCACGACGATGGCACCGCGCCGGGTTGGCCCTCCTGGGCTGTACACCCCAACTACCCGAAGCGCACATAGTTCATGCCCGTCCGAAACCTACTCACGCGCGTTCTCGCTCCCTTGGCCCCCGTTGCCCTGAGCTCTGCGGTCGCTTCCGTCGGCGGCCTGTGAGCGCAGGCCCGGGGCGGCTGTGAGTCCCTCACGCCCCCGTGCCTGACGACCCCACCCTCTGATCCCGCCGCATGCCCCCAACGCCCCCAACGCGCGCAGGAATGAGACCTGCATGGTGGCGGGGCTGTGGCTGACCGCGCCCGACTCGGGCAGCGGCGCCGCCGGGCCCGTGGCCGGGGACGTCGCGGAGGGCGGGCAGGAGAAGGAGGTGCTCGCGTGCGCCTCCCTGCTGCGGGTCAACGAGGACTTGCACGGCCAGCACCTGCATGCCCAGGTAGGGGAAAGGGACAGCGTAAATCTGCATGCCCAGGTACAGGAAAGGGACAGGGTCAAGATGGGACGAACCCGAACGGGGCTGAGGAATGAGATGGGGGCTCTAGAGAGCGAGGGACGGAACTGAAGTGGGTAAGACGTGGGAGAAGCACGTGCGCGAAGTGGGGAGCTCAGTGATAACACGTTTACAAGGTGGACCTTTAGTGCCGAACGGGCGTTCCAACGGGCCCAGTTGCTGAGCTCCGCACACATCCAATCAAGTCGCCGCCCTCCCTCCGCCCTTGGGTTGCCTGGTTTCAGCGCGCCCTCCTCGCCCTTTTGTTTCGGCGGACCTGTTCGCCGTCTCCCACCCTCAGGTGCTGTACCACGCGACCCGGGACGGCCTGCGGCGGTGCAGCCTGGGCCGCCTGCTGGTGGCCTGCATCCTGAAGGCGCTGGCGGACGCCGGGTCGGAGGTAGGGCCTGAGGGGCTGGGGCTCGATTGGCGCGGTGTGGGGGTTCGTATGACGGCCAGGCGGGAAGAGGGGTGTAGGAAGATGGTGGACATATTGGCGGAGGGGACGCCCCTTCCCACCCAGGCTCGTGTCGCGTTGCCGGGGTGGGGGTCCCCGGGCTGGTCAGGTGGCAGGTGTTGTGCCCCTGGTGATTGCAGTGCAAACGTACTCAACACATTCAGCTGTGGCCCTTCTGCATGCGCATCCGTACCCATGGACCCACACCCATGTAAACCCACACCCATGTAAACCCATTCATATACCCACCTCGTGTGGGCTCCTCCCATGCCCCGTCCATATCCGTGACGTCGTGTCCGTGTCGGATCCCCTCCTCGGCGCCGCGCAGCACGCCACGGTCGTGATTGGGCGGGGCGACGGCGCCAAGGCCTTCTGGACGAGCATGGGCTTCCGGCCAATCACCTCGGCGGACGGCCACGTGGCGAAGCGGGTGGTCAGCTGCAGCCAGGAGCAGGCGCCGCGGGACGAGGTCTGGCTGGCGACGCTGACGGACGCCGGGCAGGCCGCCGCCGCCGCCGGCCCCGCGGCCGCGGCGGCGCCGCTGCTGCCGGTCGTCAAGGTGGAGCAAGGCGCCGAAGGGCAGCACCCGGGGGTCCCGCTCTCGGAGGCCGCGCAGCGGGTACGTGAATCGGGCGCCGAGGGGTATACGCGGCGCGGCGGGGACGGATACCGTATGCGGCGCAGCGTGGCAGGGAACCCAAAGCCCAAAGTCCTGTTGGACTGAGGGGGGTTTGCTCCGCTGCTCCGCTGGTCGTACCGTGCTCAGGAAGGAAATGTTACAAGTGATCAGCCGAATTAGAACGTGTACGGTGTCGTACGGTACGGCGTGACGTGAGTTGCCACGCGTCTTTGGCGTGGTCTGGTCTCTGTTGCCGCTCCCACAGCTTATTCCGGTCATCGCTCTTCCCGCTGTTCCCGATGCTCCCGACGGCCCTCGTCGGCCCGTATTCCACGCAGCATCTCTTCCGTCCGTCCCACACACCGTGTGCCACCCGTGCCACCCGTCTGTTCGCTCCGCTCTGTATTTCCGCCAAACATTCCCTCCGGATAAACACTGTCCTTGTCCAGTTGCCACGCTTGCACTTCGTTCATGCGCCATGCCCATCCTTGCCCGTTCCTTACCCGGCTCCTCCCCCCGCGGCGCTTTGCTGCCGTCGCGGCCCCGTCAGGTGGAGACGGCCACGCGCCTGGTGCACCACCGCCTGGAGCACGGCCCGCGGCCGCAGGTGGCCATCGCCCGCACCGCCGCCGAGGTGGCCGCCGCCGCCGCCGCGCGCTGGCGCCGCCTCCGCAACGCCACCGCGGCGTCCGGCCCCGGCGCCACCGCCTGGTTGGTGCTGCTCACCAAGCTGCGCAAACGGCTGCGGCGCGCCAAGCCGCCGCCCAGGGCGCCGCCGCCGCCGAAGGCGCCGCCGCAGGCCGGCGTCGCCGCCGCGGCGGCGTCCGCCGGCCCGCTGTCTCCCATGTCGCCGAAGCCCCGCGGCGGCCGCCGCGGCTCGGAGTGGGCGGGCAGCGGCGGCGCCGCCGCCGACGGGTCCTTCCTGCTCCGCATCAGCAACCACGGCTGCGAGCTGCTCATCACGGCACGCACGTGCAGGGAGGCCTTCCCCCGCCAGATGGCGGCGGCGATCGTGGACGCCCGGCGGCAGCCCGTGCGCTTCACGGCGCGCCTGCCCGGCGGCGCCCTGCGCGACTACGACTGCTACCTGGCCGTCACCACCTCCTTCAACTACTACTTCAACGGCGTGGGCCCGATGCTGCGGGACATGGGCCTGCAGTCCGGTTTCGTGAAGGTGTGGGTCCAGCCTGACGACAAAGTCTATGTGGAGCCGGCAACGTTGGGCGAGCCCGCTTCGGCGGCGGCGGCGTCGACGCTGTCGGGGCCGCCGCGGCTAGCGCCGTCAACGGCGGCGACGGCGACCACTGCTGGCAACGAGTGGGCGGCGGCGCCGTGGCGGAACGTCAAGTATGACAATGCGCATGCAAGGCCAAGCACGTCGAGCGCCGCCGCGGCGGCGGCGACGACGGCAGAGGCGGCGGCCGCCGCCGCGGCGGCGGCCGCCGCAGCCGCCGCCGCTGCCGGCGGTGGAGGCCTGGCCCGGCGCCCAGGGTTCCGGCCGTTGGTGTTGCGGCCGTCGACGCTGCGGGGTGACAGCATCATGCTGTCAATTGCGGCCGTGGAGGAGATCCTGGGGGGACGCGTACCTGCCCTGCCGTCAGCCGCGCCTGCCGCGCCGACGGTCTCTGCCTCGGTTCCGGCGGTGGCCCAGCAGCCCCTGTCCCAGCCACCGGCTCTGCCGCCTCACCCAGCGCAGCAGCCGCAGCAGCAGCCGCAACAGGTGTCGGCCCCGGCCATACCCGTGCGGGTGCAGTGCTGGGGCGGCATCTACCGCCCCAGCGATGCGACGCTGCGGTACTGCCCCTTCGCAGCCGGTGGGCCGGTCTGGCGGCTGTGCGACCTGCAGCCCTGGCTGCGGTACAAGGGTGCCGTGCCGGGTGACGTGCTGTACCTGGGGTCCAGACCCATTCCGGCAGTGGCGGCGGCGGCGGCGCCAAGTCAGCAGCTAGGTGGGTACGGCGGCGGCGGCGGCGTGGAGGTGCTGGTGGACCTCTCATCCCGTCGAGGTCCGCAGCTGGGCTCACAGCCGGAGCCATCG
Source organism: Eudorina sp. 2006-703-Eu-15 (assembly GCA_003117195.1). Lineage (NCBI taxonomy): Eukaryota > Viridiplantae > Chlorophyta > Chlorophyceae > Chlamydomonadales > Volvocaceae > Eudorina > Eudorina sp. 2006-703-Eu-15. The sequence goes on from BDSI01000117.1 coordinate 269,205, forward strand.
ACGTCGGCAGCCGCGGCGGCGGCAGCGGCGGCGGCGGTGGCCGCGCAGAGAGCAGCGGCCGCGGCGGCGGGGGGGGCGGCGGTGTTCCGGAAGCGAGGGCGGGAGGACGGGTCGGAGGTGGAGGGCGGCGACGAGCACGGACGTGGGTACGGGCACGGGTACATCCGCCGGGCGTATCCGCATTCCGCGCACGGTGTCGGCGGTGGCGGCGGGGACCTGCCGCCGCGGCCGCCTGTCCCGGTGCGGCGCCGCCACAGCTCCGCGGCGGCGGCGGCGGCCGCCGCCGCCGCCGCGGTGCCGCCGCCGACGCGCTTCGGCCCCTGGTGCTCCTTCACCCTGGCGAAGCACCAGCTCGCGACAGTGCACCTGGCGGCCTACCTGCCGGTATCCGTACTGACGGAACTCCTGGGCCCTATGATGCACCCGCCGTCGGTGCAGCAGCAGCCGGAGGCGGCGCAGGTGCGGCCTGGGCGGCTGCCGTCCACCATCCCCGTCTGGTTGACGAGGGAGGTGGAGACAGGCGACCCCGACGGCGAGGGCGAGCGCGGGGGCGTGGCCACCGTCATAGAGCCTTCCAGTGTGGATATCCATTGGTACGTCAGCTGCAGCGCCTGGCGGATACGGCGCCTGGGGCACTGGCTGCACGAGAACGGCGCGCGGCCCGGCAGCGTGCTGGCACTACGGGTCGCCACGTGGGACCACATGCCGGATACCAACGACCACGACGACCAAACCGACAACGAACAACAGCTGGGAACTGGCGACGGCGGCGCGCAGGAGGCCGCGGGCATGCCGCGGTTCGTGGTGGTTGCGCGGCTGCAGCACGGGGATTACGGGCACAGTGGAGAGGAGGACGAGGAGGCGGTTGAAGGGGCGCAGGAAGAGGAGGAGGGGGCGCCAGGGGAGCGCGGCGGTTGGGGCGGCAGGGCCGCGGCGGGCCACGCCCGGCGGCGAGGCGCCCTGGCAGCCGGGTCACGTGCCAGGCACCGTCCAGGAGCGGATGACGGCGGCGGCGGCGACGACGATGACAATATGTACGGCGGCGGAGGCAGCTCCGCCGACGAGTTCACGGTGCCGCAGCCCATCTCCCCAACCTTCCCGCGGCTGGGGGGCACTCCAGCCGCGGGAGAGCTGCCCGCCGGCTCGGGCGCGGATGCAGGGCGAGGCCGCGGGCGGCGCGGCCCGGGTCGTGGGCGGGGTCGTGGGCGCGTCAGCGGCTGCGGCGCGGACGCTGCCGCCGGCGGCGGCCCCAGCGGGCCCTTCTGGACGGTGCCTGCCTCGCGGGGGCCGCACCCCGGCGCCAAGCGCAAGCTGTCGGAGATCCTCGAGGGAGGGCCGCCGCGGCCGACGCCGCTGGCCCTGCTAGCCGCCGTGCGTGCGGAGCTGCCCTTGCCGCCGCCGGCGCTGGACGACCCCCGGCCTGATGCAGCGGCAGCTGCGGTACCGCCGCCGCAGCCGGCGGTGAAGCCGGAGCCGACGGCGGAGTCGACGGGTCCGTCGGCCACGCCGGCCGCTCCGGACGCCGCCTCCGCTGACGCGCAGGCGGGGGCAGCTGAGTCGGGGTGGGCGGTGACGGCGGCGGCGGCGGCGGATACGGAGGCTGTGCAAACGCAGCCGCGGCGTCGGGCGACGGTGAACGCCGCGGCGAAGGACAGCGGCGGCATGGCGGCGCTGGCCGCGGCCCTCCGGGATCGCTTGGCTCAAGGCCTGGGCGCCAGCCCCGACTCCGATTCCGAGTCAGTGAAGCGCTTGGAGGAGCGGCATGGGCGGCTGGTGGCGGCGTTGGATTGCCTGGTGGGTGCCTGCTGGGAGGTATAGGACATTGGTATACATGTCCGTACTGGGTCGGGCGGGTTTCTCGCTGAACACACCCATACTGCGTTTGGGTCGGGCGGGTTGCATTTCTAAACACCCATACTGCGCCCCTGCTGTATGCTGCGCATACTGCGAAAGCAACGGTCCGATGCCTGGCTGAGGGAGCGGATTTGAAAGGAAACACCAGACCCAGGAACATAGCAGGGCTGGGTGGCGGGAAGGGGTCCGGTTGGGGCTGGGTGGTAGTAGAGGTCCAGGTCCTGATCCCCCAGCTTCTTGACCACCGGGGGCTGAGGCCTGCGTCGTTGTCGAACCTTACCTATCAACCCACCCACCTACTACCTACCTACCCACCTACCTACCAGCGCAGTTTCAAAATACCTACTAATTTCTTACACCCACCTACCTACCCACCTACGTACCTACCTACCTGTGTGGTGACGCTGTGCTGTTGCTGCTGTGTGCAGGGCGCCGCGGCCGTGGTGGCTGCGCACCGCTGGGTGGCCCTGGGGCTGCTGCCCCCCGCCCGCCTGCGCGGCGCCCTGCTGCTGCGGCTGGTGGGGGCGCCGCTGGAGGGGCTCAAGCTGCGGCTCGCGGTCGCGCAGCCGGCGAGGTGGGTGCTGCGTCGCGGGGAGGGAGGCAGAGACGGGGGCCAGGGGTGGCGTGTGGCGTTGAGGGGGCCAGAGGGGGCATCGAGGGGTCCGTTGTGTGCGGCGGGGAGCAGGGCGTGCGGGCGTCCGAGACGCCGGAAGCGGACTCCGACGAGAGGGGGATGGAAAAGAGAAGGACGGGGGGAGGCGGGGTGGGAGGTAGAGGCATACAGGCAGGCGTGGCGGGAGGGAGGGCGGGAGGGAGGGAGGGAGGAAAGGAGGGCAGGACGGGCGTTGGGAATCCGTAAGGAGGATGAAGCCGCGCTGCTGCCAGAGCAACGGACGGAGCGAAAGGACTTCAGGGTGCGCTTGCGCTGCAGCAGTTCGGGTCCCGGCGCGGAACTGACCCTACTCCCCCGTCCTTAATCTTTCGGTTCTCCCACTTTTCCCTGTTTATCACCACAACCACCACAACCATAACGTGTGTGGAACCGTGGGGCCTTGGTCGGTGCGCCTCGCCGTTGATTCCGTTGATTCCGTTGATTGACCAAGGTTCATTCTGTCCGGGTGGTGCCCCGCAGGCCCAGGCCCGCACCGGGTGGGGCGGGTCCGCAGCCGCTGCCGCTGCCGTCGTCGCCCCGGCCCGCCACGTGGGGCGATGTGGCGGTCACGGCGCTGTTTGGGGAGCTGCTGGACAACGTCGCCGCGGCGGAGCCGGTGGGTGGTGAGGGAAGGAGGGGGGAGCAGTCGGGCAGGGGGGGCCACCAGATGCCGCGGGGGCAGTACTGCTGTCCTCGTTGATGACAAGGGGGAGGAGAGGGATTGAGGGATTCAGTGGGCAATCGCAAACCTGCGGGTGCAAGGGAATCGATGGGCAATAATAAAGCTGCGCTGCTGCTAGAGCACGAGTCGGATCGGAGCACGGTACAGTACGTGTAGGCAACATGAGCCCTAGCTCCCAACGTTCACGATGAGAGACTCAAGTAAGGAAAACGTTATTGCTGTAATACGGTAATGCAGCGGGGGCAGGGGACAACGCGGTGACTTTTTCTCGATTCGCCGTCTTGATTGGCAGTAGAGGGGCGGGGCAACGCGGCCATGGTGGCGGTAGGCGCAGCGGCGCAGGGCGACTCAGTAACTTGAGCGAGTTGGGCCCAGGAAGGGGAGGAGGAGGAGGAGGAGGAGGAGGAGGAGGACCGTCATGAGGGGGACGAGCAGCTCCATGCCCTGACGCAGCCTTGGTGTTTGCGGGGTTTGCTGCTGTGCAGGGGCAGCTCCGGGACATGGCGGCCTGGCTGAGCCGCCTGGCAGCGCAGGAGGGGCCGGAGGCGGCGGACAGCGAGGGCCCCGAGGTGGCGTTGCGACTGGAGGCCTCCCGGGCCTGCGGCGGCGCAGCGGCTGCGAGCCCGAGGGCGATCAGCCCGGTGCTGGCAGTCAGCGAGGCGGAGGCTGGTGTCGCCGGTGGGCCCGCGACCGGTGGGCTGCGGCCGGAAGGGGAGGGGGAGGCGGTCGCGGGGGCTGCCTCGCCCGGACCCTCCGGCCGGAGAAGCTCTGGGGAGGCACACGGGCCCCGGGTTCCGCTTCCGCTGGGGCTGCAGGAGCAGGAGGAGGCGGAGGCGCTGCAGCTGGGGCTGCGACTCAGGAGCGCGGCGCGGGAGTGGCACAAGATCTGCTCCAGGTGCGGCGGGGTCCAACCAACCTCGCCGGCGCTCGGGGGGTTGTGGCGCCGGGTGTGCGAGGGGCGGGGCGTCCCCGGCGGGCGGGCAGGCGGGCGGGCGGGCGTGTCCGGAAGTGGGCGGGCGGGGAGGCCGTGGCCTCGGGGATGCATGTACCTCACCCTGCCGCATGCGCGCTGCTCCGCGCTGCCTTCCCTGCCTGACCGCTCTTGGCAGTGGGCCGCAAGACCAGGGAAAACTCTGTTTCCCTTCTCCCCTTCCCTGATTTTGCGGCATCGTGGCTCGTTTGGGCGCAGGCCTCTTCCCCTGGGGGATCTGCAGCAGTCGCCGCCACAGCAGCCGCCGCAGCGCGGCCAGGCCCCGCCCGCGGCGATCTCGCCGGGCTCACAGGCCAGGGCGCTCCCGCTGGGGTCCCCCTGGGCGGCAGCTCCATCCCTCGCGGCTCCCCCGGCCCTACCGGAGCTGCAGCCCTCCGTCCTGCAGTCGCATCCGCTCCAGCCACCGCACCACCAGCAGCACCGGCAGCCCCGGCTGCACCCCCAGCCTGGGGCTCTGGGTGGAGCCACGGAGCCGGCAGCTGCCGCCCCGCCCTCCCTGGCGCTCAGCGGTGCCCTCAACCTCGATACAGATACCGGCCCCAGGGCCGTCGTGAGCTCGGCCCAGCTCCTCCATGTGGAGTTCGGTGGCGGCTCGTCGGCACTGAAGCGGCCTGCGCACGAGTCCTTTCCCGCGCTCCCTTGCCCCCACCCCGGCGAGGAGGAACGCGCCGCTTTTGCTGGTGCTGATGGCGACGGTGCGGTTCCGCTGAAGAAGTCGCGGCCAGCTGAGGAAAACTGAGAGGCGCGAGGTGGGGGTGGCGTCCACCCATTGCCCTGCCGACGCGGGCGCGGGGGATGTTCCTCTCTGGCGTCGGCGGCGCGGGAAGGGTGTGCCATGGCCGCGGCGGCGCGGGGCTGCTGATGCAGCACCATATTTAGGTGCAGACCTGCGCACATTGCCTGAGCACGCACATCCTGTTTTGGAGCACACCCCTCAGCCGCTATACCGACGAACACCGTGTCAGGCGGGACGGGGCGGGGCGGGGCGGCGGCCGGGGTGAATGGCGGATAAGCCGTCGGATGTTGATGATTGAGAGGTGATGTTGCGGTGGCAGCGGCGGCGGCTTCCTTCTTCTGGTGCTTAATATGATGATTATCATATCCTGCTGATGTAAATTGGTGGTGGAGCTGACATTGACAATAGGATCATGACTATGACGGCCGTTCCGGCCGTCGCCCCAACGTGCTTGACCGCCGGAACGGGATGGGCTGCGCAGGGCCCCCGCAGCGCCCCCTCTGGGTGGTAAGCCGCGCGGGTCTGGGTGTTCTGTCGGCGAGTGTCGCTTGAGGGGCGTGTGTCCCCTGGACCTCGCCCCACACTGCGTCTTTGCGCGGTCTCATCTTCCACCGCCACGTTGGTTGGTATTTTGGTATTCTGGGTGTGCCCGGGTTCGTTTCTGGGTCTGATTTTTCTTTTTAACCCCCCACACTAGGCTAGCTGCGGCCTGTCGGTACAGTCCGGTAACGGAAATCCGTACATGTTTATAATTCCGTACAGTACGGTATGTACGGGGCCTACCTCGAGCGCGATGTGCATGTTGTGCCCGACCCGTGCAGGGAGGGTCCCCGATGCTTCTTGGGCCTCGGCTGGCTGCACTCCCTCGATTCCGTGCAGCACCTGCGGCGATTCAGTCGGGGTTCTCGCCAGGCACAGAACTGGAACACGCCCGAGCCTGTCAGCGGCGCTCAGCAGGGCGGGTGCCTTGGTGCGTAACCGGTGTGTGCATGTGTGCTTGTGTGTCCCCTTTACCCGGGGAGGGATCCGCTGTTTGGGTGTGTTAATCGAGAAGTGAGCGGCGGGGGAAAGAAAGTAGGAGCGACGGGGGTTGTGTGCACATGCGGCAGAGCGAGGAACCCGAGGCTCACGAGCCGTGAGAGTGTGGAGCAAAGGAACCCGCCCGACCCAAACGGCCGCCTGTGTACAAGGAAACCGGCAACCTGTGTTGTGCGGGGGTGTGGGGGTGTGGGACTGTCTGCCTGACGGTGGTGGGATCCTCGAAATGGTCCTTCGAAAGGATGAATGGATGGATGGATGGATGAATCAATATATCTGATGGATCTTTCGATCCATTTCCGGCGATGTCAAATTGTTGCCATTGGGCAAAGTGACACACCGCGTGCCTCCCCAGTGTCCCCCGTTGGCACACTCCTCGTTGGGCGTGATCGTGATATGATGAGGCGTGATGTGCCGTACACTTGCATGGTTGGCCGCGGTCGCGTGTCCCGTGGGTCGGTGTGAGGCGGGTGAGGAGATATGCTATGTTATCGTGTGTGTGAGTGTGGGTGGGTGTCGTACTCTTCTCGTGAGTCGGGGACTAGTCGAAATTGGGGGCTGGGAGCTGGTCGGCCCTTCCTGGCCGAGCTGTCCGTACATCTGCACGGCTTCCGAATGGTACGTTGCCGAGCGACTGGATACGGTTTCGTTTTGAGTGTGTATATGTGGTTAATGTAACCACATGTAAACACATTAACTGTGTTTATGAATTGTGGCCCCATCTGGCCGACCCGTGGTGTGTCCACACTCGCCGCGCTGCTGTCTCTGTCGCCCGTGCAACTGAGACGTCCGCGGTCTCCTCGCGTCCACCTCACCTCTCCTTTACTCTCCTCCTACCGATTGGTCTCCGCTGCTGGGTGCGCTGCCCTTCCGTGCCTCCGGACTCTTTCGTGGCCCCGGTTAGAGAGGCAGCCATGCGATCAGTCACAGCACTTCTCCACATCCGAGAGGGACGGTGGATGGACGCACCTGGAAGCCCACGCCGCGCCACGCAGCAGCCACAACGGCAGCAGGCGTCAGCGGTACAGTAACGACCACATAAGCTGACCCTGGATTTCGGGCCGCGAATCGAACTACATTAGCGACCCCGGCAGTATTTCATTGACCCAATACGTCCGCTCCAGGCACCCGTTCCGTTGCGGAAACCAAGCAGTGCAGCGGTATTCACCGGCCGCCCCTCCAGCGCCCCCTCCCCGGCTTGGTTTGAGTCTCGCTGCCCGGCTGGTTGCCCCACGGAGTCCTTCCTGGTTTCAGCCGCGCCACCCCTGGCCTGGTGCACCGGCCACAGGGGCCCTTTCCGCAGTGGTGCGGACAGCACATTGCAAACACCGGACACACCAGACAGGACGTTGGCAGGGTTCACCATGCACAAGTCTGCGCTCCCTTTCCGGGGTCCGCTGTAACGTTCATTCACTCATTCATTCAAGTCGGCATGAGATGCGTCTTGCGTAGCTGGTTGAGAACTGGAAGCCGGGGTTATTAATGTAGGGTAGGGTATCTGCAGCCGCCCTGCTGCGGCGAGCCTTGCCCGGTCGGCCCGGTGCTAGTTCGCAAACTAAGGGGCCGTACAGAGGTCATCTAACTTGCGAGGGGCCGAGGAGACGACATTCAAAACGCGCCGATTGAAACGCGTCGTACGCATCTCAGGCGGGCCGCTGCGCCGCTGTGGACGACTGCGGCGTTATCACGGCCGAAGTACAGGCCGGACCAACATGTACCAGCGTGGAGAGTCACAGTCGCATGCTTCAATCATTGAGCTGGTTATTGTAGAAACGTCGTAGATTGCATGACGTGAAAAAGTGCACGTATCTTACGAAAAAAGCGAGCAACAGTGCGTACGAAAAGAGGGGAGCGCAAAGAAGTCTGCGCTTGATCGCCTTGCTGAAGACGGACCCGAATTAGCTGAACACAGCAGACTGCATACGTAAAGTAATTGTAGTCGGGCGTCTATTGCTGTGTGTCATACGAATGGCTGATGCAAAGAGTGGCTTTACTCATCAATATCTCAGCTCGACCATGACTCTCTTCCCAACGCATTAGACCGACACGACAGCCTTGCAACTCCAATGGGGGGAAACTGCGAACCTCCAGGTAGTTGGACTTGGAGATAGGACTGGCTGACTGGTGTAACCTTCACGTACACAGAAAAACACCAGATCACCCTGCAGGTTATTTTGACAAAAACATGCATATATGTCTTATGTTCAAGCTGCTTACTTTTGTCACATTGCCCGTGCGGCCGCAGGACACGTGCCGTAGGACGCTCGCAGCGTTCCCGCCTGTTTTATACCAGAAACCTGATCAGCCGCTCACGCACTGCAAACATACCATGACCTTACTCTTACGCTGCCACTGTTATAAATGACCATTGGTGCTATTTAATAGCTGTTACGGAGGCTTCCAGCCCATCATCCGACCGAGGGAGGAGTTCAGTGAAGCTCAGCAGGATGGACAAGAACAAGGAAATAAAAAGAGTTTATCATCTGCTGGGTCTTCCACAAGAACTATTGCAGGCAAGTCGTCTGAACGGAGCCTTGCGCTTTCGGCGGGGGCGGAACGCAGAGGTGGCGGCGAGGGCCGAACTGGGCATGTCTTACAGTGGATGATGTAAGGAGAATTTCTTCTCATTTTATTTGACTCCTTCCGCTCATTCCGCTTTCCTGCAGCTTATTCTCAACGATGTGCCGGGCAAGTACGCACTTCGGCCAACCTGCAAGGCCTTCGCAGCCGCGCTTGCGAGTAGCTGCGACACCATTCATCTACGCCGATATAGGCTCATCAAACATGGCGCGAGGTACAGACCCCCGTTGCCTCTTTATGTGTCGTCCTTCGTCCCAAGCCGCGTTCCCGGTGTAAACTGTCGCCAGCGTTCCATAAGACTTTCACTACATTACTTCAATATTTGTTCATAGCAGCGCACATCCAACCTTGGGGTGCAACCATGTCGAGGATATTTTGGCCAAATATCATGCCTCGGCGGTCCAAATTCCAGCTCGTCCGACCAGCACCGCATACGCAGCCTTCGCCTCCTTATCGTTATCTGATGACGACCACCACAACTGTGGCCCTGGCGCCCGTCGCCTCTTGTTCCCCTCGCGCAGGCGCGAAGCCGCGGCCGCCCTCGCCGCCTTCCCGCGCGCCCGCCGGGTTGTCCTGTCCATGATCAGCCCAGCCAACACGAGGCCTGCCCCTGAGCGGTCCCTCCACCTCCTCAACCCGTCCAGCGACGATGAAGAGGACAATTTTTCCGCCGAGCAGGCCCCGCCGCTGCGGCCCCAAGACAACCTTTCCCAACCCTCTCCCAGCCCCCACACCAGCCACCCGCGTCACAACAACAGCTCCCCCCTCCGCGTGTCGGTGCCACCGCCCCCGTCCCCAGCCACCCGCAACGAGGACCTCCTCTCGGAGACCTTTTCGGCGCTGTGCAGCGTCGCCGGCGCCCGCATCACCTCCCTCGCTGTCCTGCACCTCGGCTGCGCGCTGCCGCCGCCGTCGGCGCTCGGCGCCCTGGCCTCCTCCCTCACGGAGCTGGAGCTGTCCGACGGCTCCTACTCGGCCGCGGCGCAGCAGGGCTACTTCAACATGCTCGTGCGGGGCGACCGCGGGGAGCTGTGCGCCCGCAGCGATGCCATGGTCGCGCTGGCGCTGGCGCTGCCGCAGCTGCGGAGGTTGTCCCTCGCCACCGCGGTCTTCACGGTCAGCGCCGTGTCGGCGCTGGGTGGGCTGACCAGGCTGGAGGCGTTGAGCCTCGCGGGGTCCCTGGAGTGCGGCGGCCCCGCGCCCAGGGCGCAGGCCACGGAGACGTACCGCACGCTGCTGACGTCGCTGCGGGAGCTGCGGCAGCTGCGGCTGCCGATGGCGGTGGCGTCGCCCAGGAGCTCGGGTCCGTTGGCCGTCGACGACGACGACGAGGATGGCGTGAAGGCTGAGGAGTACGACGATGATCATATCGATAAGGATGAGGAGTACGGCACGATCGTTGGTTTTGGAGGAGGCTGGGAATGCGCTGGCGCTGGATATGGCCATGGCGGTGCGGGCGGGGCTGCGACCAGCGGCAGCAGCAGCAGCAGCGGCAGCGATGGGTCGCTGTTCAGCGGCGGCCTTTTCGGCGGCGGCGGGTGTGACCGAAACTCTCTCCGCGGCGCCGCGGACGCCTGGCGCAGCAGTCGCGGGGCGCCCCTCCCTTGTGAGGTTACTGGCTGGCGGGGGAGCCTCCTCGCGTCGCTCGGGCCTGCGGCGCCTGTGGCGGAGACCCAGCCTTCTATTCACACCCTTGCACCCACCGTCGTGTGCGGCCCTGGGCCTAGGCTCTCCGGGGGCCGCACCGCCGGCTCCCCCTTCCCGGCGGTTCGCTTCCCGGCGACAATCGCCCCGCCGGTGCTGCCAGCTCGCCCGCCGGTTATGTGTCCCACGGGTCTGTCGTCGGCGGGCACGGCGGCGGTGGCCTTTGGGGGACTGACCCTGGGCTCCCTGAGGGGCCATGACCAGTACCCGCACCCGCATCTGCAGCACCAGCAGCACCAGCAGCACCAGCAGCACCAGCAGCACCAGCAGCAGCGGCGGCAGCAGCACCACATGGGTACACGAGCGACCCGTGGGTTGACCCTCCCGCCGCATCTGCAGGATCTGACCATTCCGCTCTGTGCCATGAACCGGCCCGTCTTTGAGGCCGTGTGTGAAGCCTTTGGCGGCGACGCGGGCTCGTCCTGCGGCGGCGGTGTCGTCGGCTGTGTCGGCGGCGGCGGCGGTTGCGACGCGTGGTGGAGGACGGGCCGGGCGGCATGCGGCGCGGCACAGCCCTCGTCCGGGGCCGGTGCCGAGGGGGCCAGTGGGGAGCGCCGCGCCGAGTGTGGATCTGGATCTGGATCTGCAGCTCGCCTCCCGTGCGGCAGGAGCCACGGTCCCTGGCGCAGCGCGCCGCACGCCGGGCCCTGCTCCGCCGCTGCTGCACCTCGCGGCCACTGCGGCAGCTGCTGCTGCTGCTGCTCCAACAGCCGCGCTGGGAAGGACGACGTTAGGGCAGCTGGCTGCGCGGCGCCATCGGCGGGACCGCAGACCAGCGGCAACAGCGGCGGCGGCAGCGGCAGAGGCAACAGCGCCGGCGCAGAGGCGGTCAGGGGCGGCATCGGGCCGGCTCCCTGCGGCGGTGCGGGCGCCGGGGCCCCGGTCAGTCGGGCCGCCGCCGCCCTGAGGTCGCTGCACATCCCCACCCTGGCAGGCTACTCACACTGGGAGGGCAGCTTCCTCGAGACGGTCCGCGACTTCCGGTTGCTTGGGCGCATGTCGGGCCTGGAGCAGCTGCACCTGAGTCTGGACACGGGGGCCATGAGGATGGGCCGCGCCGGCATGCGGTCCTGCTTCCAGAACCTTCGGTCCCTACGGCACATCAAGGTGCGCGGTGGAGCGCACCCGGTGCGCTGTTGTTCGTTGTCCGTTGGTTGTCGTCCGTTGACCGTTGTTCGTGCGTTGTTCTCCTGGAGCGCTGAGGAGTCGTAGCCGTCCTCCTCCTCCTCCTCTCCTCCTCCTCTCCTTCTCCTCTCCTCCTCTCCTCCCCCTCTCCTCCTCCTCTCCTCCCCCTTTCCTCATCCTCCTAGCTGCTCGTCTCATTCATTTGCTGTTCAACACCCTTCCCACGTCCCCCTCATCGCCGCCTCCTGCGGCCCTCGACAGGATCTCCGAGTCAGCGAGGCCCAGCGACCCACTCTCTTCTCCATACGCAAGCGCTCCACCGGATACAGGAGCAGCAGCAGCGGCAGCAGCAGCGGCAGGAGCAGCGGCGGCGGCGGTGCCCTGGCGCCGCTCTCCTTTGACCCGGCCTGTGGCCCGGACACCGGCGCCCGCGGCCTCTGCGCCGAGGCTCTCCAGCAGCTGCGGCGCCAGTGGCCTCACCTGCAGACGCTGCAGTTCTTCTCGGAGACGGTGGTCCGCGGCGGCTGCGGGCGGCTGTTGGTACCCGACGGCATCGAGGATGTGGGGGTGCTGCCGCCGCCCTGCGCCTGCTGCTCAGGGCCCTGGCTGATGGCGGCGCCGCGGGGCAGCGTGGGCAGATGGGACAGGGGCAGCCCTAGGTGGGCCGAGGGGGCCGCGCGGGAGGAGGCGAGTCCGCCAGCCCAAAGTCGCTAGGGGGCGCGCGGGCCGGGGCCGCGCGGGGGAGGAGGCGCGCGGGCCGGACGTGACGGGGTTATATACGCAAAGCAAAGAGGAGGTTTATTCATATGTATGTGGGGACCGGTCAGAATGTGTGGGTCTGTACGTCTTGAGGTCACTGCCTCGCTAGCCCATGCACGGAGGGCGGACTTAAAGGAAGGGTTATATATATGTGTGCAACGGACGAACCGCAGTGCGCATTCTCAAGCTCGGATTCAATTCGATTTCCCTGGGCATAGGGTTACAGGAGTCACTGGCGGGCATGTGGGACAGAGACACGCCCCCATGTGGCACTTTTGGCTGTGGGCTGACAGCGCGGGGGTCACGGCCCGGGGTGCCGTATCAGGTGGCGCGCTCGGAGGGAGCGGGTGGCAGCGGGTATCAGGGTTTGAGGGATCAGGGTGTTAGGGATTAGGGTTTAGGAGGCTCCCAACCTGGTTCGGTTCGGGGCGTGTCACACGCTGCACTGGACACCACGGCACAGCCTTGGCACGGACGGGAGGAAAGGACGGACCGACGGACGGACGGACGGACGGACGGACCGACGGACGGACGAGGGCGGCGTTCGCCCACGTGCTTTCCTGGCCCCGGGGACGCTTTCCGCCATTTTGCTGTCGACAGAGCGCCAGGTGGTTTGCGGTTGGCACAGCCGCCCGCAAACACCGCGTTATGTGGGGGCTTCCACCAGGGTGTGCCTGCCGGTCACGACGTACATGCCTGACGCGGTTGATGCGGTATGCCCCGGGTGGGATTCGTCTAGGACCCGCTTCGTCGTGCCGTACAGAACCCCGAGGAGATGATTACGTCATCATCCCCGCACGGGTCCCACCCTGGAGCGCAACGTCCTCGAAGTCGCGACCTGCGTCCATTCATGCGACATGATTCATCCCCCAACCCTCTACAGTACTGCTTGTTGGTCTCGCCTCCCCTGTGGGCGTAGGCGTCACGTTGGAGAGCCTGTTCAGCCCACCGCGACACTATCTGGTGGATGTGTTTTAGCGAGCAACCTGCCGGACCCTCCCTGACCGACGACTGTGGAGTTGAAACAGAAAACTGCCCGGACACACCTAGCCTGGGGTGGGTTGTGGACAACTGTGGGGCGTGTGTCTGCGCGTGTGTGTGTTCAACAAGAAGCCCACCGTGTGTGTGTGTGTGTGTGTTCGTACGCGTGCGCGCGTATATGTGTTTGTTCGTACGCTTGCGCGTGGGTGTGTATTTAGTTGAACGGTGATAAGGAGGGGGAGGAGGCAGAGGACGAGGAACAGGAGGACGATGACCCATGGGTCCATAGGGCGCTGTATCTTCTACGGGCTGCATTGGTGTGGTGCCTCGAGCTGAACCTGTCCTGGGTTGGTGACCCCGCAGTCGTGGTGTACCGCGCTGCTGTATGTTCTTGGTCGCGGTCTTGGTTGGTGTGGGGTTGGGGGGATTAGGGGCGGTTGGTTGTGCCGGCGGCGTGCTAGGATGCCTAGGAACGTACGGCATCTCATACATCGCGCTTCATTGTTCTGCTGCATATGCAGGCGTTGGACCTGGGTGTCGTACACAACGTGACGTGTTCTGGCATGTCAAATGGCCAGTAGCCTGGCTTTGGCTGAGGGTCGGTGGGTTTCTCCGATGGGAAGCGGTAATACTGCCGTAGCTGCTGTTCAGGCTGCTGCCACTGCTGTAGCTGCTGCTCAGGCTACTGTTCCTTCACGTGTTCTTCGGTGGTAAGGCAGGCGCGCGAAGTCGTTTCCATGTGTGCGTGTGTGTGTGTGTGTATGTTCGGGAAATGCAACCGGTCGGCTTGTCAACTGGCCTATTGCGATTCGATTTCCTTTTCGATGTGTACGTTTTTCAGTTGTTTGTTCGTTTAAGTCGTTGGTTGGTTGCTCATTTGCTCATCATTGCGGAATTCTGTGCGCTGGTTGGTTGCGTGTCGCTGGTAATAGCGCGCAGGGACGTGGGCTGGCTTTTTGCCTTTCGCGGGAATCTACAAGCGGTTTGGGTGCGAGCGATTTCAGCAGTTTGATGTGCGTCAAGTGTGAATGGATATTAATCAGTGGAGTTGAGTTTGCAAGACGAGCCTTTCATGTTGATGCGTGGTTGGTTGGTTGGTGGTCAGCTCAGGGAGTGGTTGGTTGGTTGCGCAAGTTCAAGAGCACGACATATGGGTACGAATGCGTACGGCAACAGCTGTTCCGCCTTTGGCAGCCCGCGCGGCGACTTGGGGGGTTTGCACGCACAGGTTACGTCCCCTAAAGAGATAAGGCGCGAGAAGATTGTCTGTCCTTGTTATAGGTTTTTCGTCTGTCCTTACGGCCTTTCACTCGAGCCTGCTGGCATGCGGCATTAGCCCGCGTACGACAAGCCTTTGCGATGACTCACCACGGGTGACAACTTTCTACGAGACGCGTTCCGCGGCTGCCGTACTTGAGAGGCTGTGAGTGTGCCTCACCCATTTCAGGCTTGGGGTTATTTTTTCTCCGTTCACGTAGTCCCGGGGTACGTAGTGTCAGGAATTTAGGTATGAAATTCGGCGGACCCGTCACACCAACTGTCAGTTAGGTCGTGCAGACCCATGGGTCGTTCTTCGGCACGGCCCACCACTCGTACATGTGCCCTTTAAAACCCTAGGTATTGATCACACTTGCCCATGGGCTCCTAGCAGCTAAGAAATAGCACCTAGCGCCTTCCTTCCTGTTCCTTCCGGCGGCGGTACTGCGGCACCACATTCTGCTTGTTAGTTTTATCTCGGAGTTTGAGCGTCTCCGATGCAAGTAATGGCTGGCTGGCTGGCTGGCTGGCTGGCTGGCTGGCTGGCGAGCGTAACCTCCTGAGGGGGCTCGCGGGAGGCGGCGGCACTTGTCTTCCAAAGTCCTTTTATCTTTCTCCTTTTTCAGGCTGTAGTAGTAGTAGTAGTAGAAGTAGAAGTAGTAGTAACAGTTACATTGGACTCCCCCTGACCCTGTCAGCAGGGTGGCGCGCCAGTGGGCCATACGGGCCAAGCAATGAATGGCCCTGCGGGAGTCAGGCCGTGATGGAAGGGGGCCCCCGTTCTGGAGGCGCAGAGCGGCGTCTTATGGGTTCAGATTGTGACGTCCTGCGACGCCGGTGATGGATTGGCAGTACTGCAAATTCATGGAGGGGCGGTGAAATTGTTGCTGACGCTCAGATTGCGCTGCCGTGCATCACACGTCATACCGCGCGGCGGCCTGGGGTCCAGGGAGGTCGGGGGCGCCTTGTGCAGACACGCAGTGCGCGATCAAGCGCCGGTTTAGACGTCTGATGAGACCTGCAGTGTATACTCGACTGCTAATGCTGGTAGGTGTGTCAACGGCTTACGACAGGCTCTGTGGAGGCGGGGCGTGTAACGTCATCGCGCGAGGTGCTGGGTGCTGACGTGGCTGGTCCGCAGCGGCTATAGCCGACAGAGTTCAGGAGCTGCGATCGCTCAGCGGGCAGGTGGGGCGGGCAGGGTAGGGCCCAAGGGGGTCCGTGCCACCACCCGCATGCGGGCATTTATCGGCAAGCTAATGCCACAGTAATTCGCAGTGCGCATGATGCCCCCGGACGTGTGGTCGGGGAACCGCCAGCGCGCACGGCGGTGTGTGTGTGTGTGTGTGTGTGTGTGTGTGTTCATCAGAAAGCGGCCCGAACACGCATATACATGGGTGTTCGCAGGGGTGTGTGTGTGTGTGTGTGTGTGTGTGTGTACGGGTGTTAAATGAGAAACCCGCCCAGTGTACGTGTGTGTGAATCGTTACATATCTGCCTGGCCGACACTGGCCGGGGGCGCTAACCCGCCCCATACGTGTATGTGTATGTGTGACGCCGCGAGGGATGGGGTTAGATGATTAGAGCGCGGCGGCGACGAGCTGCTGCTGGCATTGCGTTTCATGATGACCCGGGCGGTTTCGGAGCGGGGGGTGCCTTGGGCGGTCTAAGTATTGCGTTGTACATCTATGCAGTACGCCCTGTCGTACTCGGCTTCATGCGTCTAGATTAGAACATAAGAAGATCAACCCTAAATCCCTGCCTGACCTGAAGGGATACGGTACTTCGTCTAGGGTTGTAGGTCTTATCGCATCAAGTGAACGACCCCCGCTGCATACGCGGCATGCACGTTCTTCCATCCGCAAGCTCTTTCGTTCTATGTCTTGCGACGCCATGCTGTGTTGCTGCCCACCCCTACTTGACTCCGCCGCACACGGGTGTACTTGATTGAATCCTCCGCACAAGGGTGGTGTGCCATCGCCCAAGTCTTAGTGTTGGGACCCGTGTTGCGATCCATCGCGCCGTCGTGAGCTGGGATGCGCACTCCACCCAGCGGCCTGTCGCGCACGGCTTTGGCTTCTCCTTGTCTGGCGGGCTGACTGT
This sequence comes from Eudorina sp. 2006-703-Eu-15, assembly GCA_003117195.1. Classification (NCBI taxonomy): domain Eukaryota; kingdom Viridiplantae; phylum Chlorophyta; class Chlorophyceae; order Chlamydomonadales; family Volvocaceae; genus Eudorina; species Eudorina sp. 2006-703-Eu-15. The sequence continues at coordinate 285,667 of BDSI01000117.1, forward strand.
CTGTCTGTCTGACGGTCTGTCTGTCTGTCTGTCTGTCTGTCTGTCTGTCTGTCTGTTTTGTCTGTAGGTAGTGGCCGCAGGTAGGCAGGAAGTAGCGGTAGAAGGGACGGTATGTAGGCAGGTAGGCTCCGCAGGTAGAGGCCTCCTGGTACATCTGGGAGTGAGCGACAGTGAGGGAGGCGGTGACCGCGTTCTTGGAGGCATCCTTGTCACGGTGTTGTTTGCCACCAATTTCGGCAGGTTGTGTCTGGAGTAGCGTCACCGTTACCCACAGCAGGCGCGTCACTTTCACTCTGGATGGAGTTAGGGCAGAAAAAAGGTTTTGCTCATACGTGCAAGCAGTAAAACTTACGAGGAATATCACGCAGGTGCAGTTGTACCGTGCTGTTGTACCTGGCTCGAGCGCGGCCGCCAAGGCCCCTGTGGGCCGGGATGTGCGTTGAATTTGAATTTCGCGCCAGTACCCACGAGACGTTGCGAGACAGTTCGCGAGATGTGCTGGCTGGCTGGCTGGCTGGCCGAGGGGCTGGCTGTGCTAGTGGCCCGTGTGCGACGTCATCTAGACGGATCTGGGCAGGACGCAGCCGACGATGTATCATGGCCGAGGGTACGGCCGTGCGGTCCCCCAGTCCTGATCCTATCTGGGCCCGTTCGTTGGAACACCCGGTCGGGACTCGGGTCCACCTTGTAACGATTACAGAGGATGCTGACGTCCCACCGCATCGAGCATGGCCGCATCGGCCCCAGTACCCCCGGTAGCCTGTACTGTTGATACTGTCACCCTTGATGTGGGTCACCCTTGTGTGTTAATGCACGCAGTTGGCTGAAGCAGAGGAAGTGATGTACGGACGGTCGTACCTCGAACGCGAAACGGCGCGAAATGAAGCAATGCTCGCAATGCCTAGCAGAAGCGCGGCCGGCGCTGCCCGACATCGAAGGCCACCCCGACTTGCCCCATCAAATGCCAGGCGCCGCCGAAGAGCGCAGTAATGAGCTGATGACACGCACATACCGCACAGACGTGCATGAATCCGCGCATCTGTGAGCGCTCTGTTACGTTTTGAACCGTTGTGGAAGACCAGCAAGACTAAGCCGTACTGGCCGTACGAAGTCACGTGAAGTCATAGACGGGCGTCGCAAACCTCATCTGCAGAGAACAGGAGAGAACCCTACGCACACTGCGTTCCACACGTTGGGATTCGCGCAGCAACCCAGGAACGTGCATGCCTATCGAGGCGCCCTGAAGTGCCGTCGTCGCGTTGCGTCGGCCTGCCCGTGTAGGCTCATGCATGTGTCCGATGTCCCCACCATCTGTGGACGAAGCAGGGTTCTGGTCTTGAGCACCGCTGCTGGCCTCAAGACCAGAACCCTGCTTCGTCCACAGATGGTCGGTGAGGTTTGCGACGCCCGTCTACCTCAAAGAAGTCGCACCAAGACACGCCTACGCAAGGTCTGATCGTTGCGCAGTCAACGGCCCAGGAGAAAATATCTGACCTGAATCTGGTTATAATTCCTTCATCCGAGCTTGAAGCACCCGTGCAAGTATCTTGCAGCTCAGGTAAGGTAAGGGAAAATTTACTACGAGACAGACATTCCACGCTTTGAATCCTTGAATGCTGGGATTACAGTGTGAACGGCTATGGCTGGAGGTTGTTGGGGAGTACGGATTGTCCAAATTACTAAGCGGTTTGACAATTCACTTGGCTTGGCCGACAGCATTATTTTGAGTTGGATCATGGTTACAATACCTTATCCTTAGTAAGCGTCACCAAGCTGAATGCGCTGCTAACAATGCCGGCGGCATTATTACCACTTCTCCTGGCAGCTCTAGAGTTAGCATGCATAATCCCTGTGACCAAAGCATATATAGTTGGTGGAGCAGTTATGCATCATGGAGCTCTCGCCCTGGATCCACGGAACTTCAACAGTTCGTGCGAAAATGCCACTGATGCTGCCGTAGCGCTACACTACGCCGCTCTACACGCTGGGAGCTTCACCCGGAGCCTTGAACCTGACGTCCTAGTCCTCGTCACGCCCCACGGGCTTGCGCTCCAACAGTCCTATCTCCTGTACGGCAATCCTGCGGCCGGTAAGGCTGTGCACGTGACCCCCGTTCCTGCCATCAAAACACCGAGCGCCATGGACGGTCGCGGCACTGTTGGCGACCCTACAGCCCCTTCATGGTGTCACTGGCTATACTGACCTGGGTCGCTGTCACCGTAGCGACCGGTCGCTCGTCACTACTACAGCACTGGCACGTCCACCTCCGGCCGGCCCGGCTCGCCCTGTGCTCCATCCCCTCTGATGCAGCGGGCAGCGTGTCCGTGGACGCCTGGCTGCCGTGCTCGTTCCCGCCCTGCGTCTACAACGCGAGCGTCAAAGTGGACGTGCACCTCACCAAACAGCTCGAGGCGGCGCTGGCCGCCAAGGGCCTCAACGTGCTGACACTGTCCGGCTTCGGACCCCCCGGCGAGGGCACACTGCCCCTGCCGCTCGCCTGGGCGGAGGTCATACCTCTCTACTTCATCGGACGCGCCTACGCGGATGCAACCCAGATGCGGCATCCCCTCCTATCGCAGCTCAACCTCCGGAACCGGCAGCGTCGCTCCGAAGCCGCGCGGATGGGGGTTTCGGCGGCGGGCTTCCGCGCAAGGGAGGACCCAGAGGGGGACCCTGAGGCTGCGGCGGCGGCGGCGGCTCGGCAGCCCGGCGCGCAAGGCTCGGACGCGGCCGGTCTCCCGAAGCTGATCATCCTCAGCATACCGTCGCAGCGATACGACCACAGCGTCAGCATGGTTCCGGAGCTGCTGCAGCTGGGCGGGGCGCTTTTCACTCAGCTGGACGCGTTGGACGAGCGAGTCGCGGTGGTAGTCAGCGGTGACCTGGCACACACGTGGGACCCAGCAGGTCCGTACGGCTTCAGCGACCACGCGGCGCGCTTCGACGCCGCCGTCGTACAGTGGGCGCGCGAGCTGGACCGCAACGCACTGCTCAAGACCGCGGCCAAGAGCGTGTGTCAAGCCAAGTCGTGCGGCTTCCCGGGCCTGGTGATGCTGCAAGGGCTCATTGATAACGTCAAGCCTGACAACATGCACAGCGTGCTGCTTGAGTACGGCCACCCGTCGTACTACGGCATGCTGTGCGCCGTGTTTGATTTCCAGGGGGATGCCTGAGGAGTGAGCGTGCGGCGTGGCTTGGCGGTTAGCCTCCACGTTCGCATACACGCGCATGCCCACGTCGGGTGTGGTCTCGGAGGTGGCGACAGACTGGGGAGTGGGGACGTAAGAAGGTCGTCATGCAGACCGAACATCGGCTGTCCGCGGCGCAGGCAAAGGGTTCAGGGGGCATGTCTCGTGTTTCCAAAAAATTGTTTCCAAAAATGGTGGTGCGGACAGTGGGCCCGGGCGAAGGGGTTGGGGATGTTGGGTGATTGTTTCGCGATTTCGCTGTCTTTATTGACATTTGGGGGGTGCAGCGGCTGCGCGGTATTCTGAAGACGCTTCAGGTGATTTGCGATTGCAGGTCGCAAGCTTATGTGTATGTTGGCGCTGTGGCCGTCCGTGGAGCATCAGTCCCCACGGACGTTTACAGACGTGCAACTCCTCACGTGTGACGATCGCAACCGGTGACCACAGCGCCCTGCACCATTGTCAGGGCGCTGCCTTAAAGTACTGGGGGCGGCACGACGTCCATGCAAATGGTCTGGCCGGAAACGCCCGGACTTGTGGCCAAGACGAATTGGTAAGAAAACGATTTGACATCTACATGGGTTGAGGTGTTTCTGACAATGCGAAATAGATTGGAATACCAACCTCCTTCGACCCCGTGGAACGGGTACTCGCGAACGTGTCGCGAGGCGGGTATTCGTCCATCGAGCAACGGAAAGGCCTGGGAGTTGCAGGGATGCACAATTCTAATACAATTACAACGACTGAATAAAAGCATAGCAGAAACTGTTGGTATACTGACGATAACTGCGGGGCCTGCCAACAAGCATATGCCATACGCGACTGTCCGACCGAGCAGTTGCCCGCAGCGAGCAACAGATCTATTAAAATCACTGGTTGCATACAATTGTTAATGTTAAGGCATACTCATTTCTGCTTGCACTTTCGTTCAGTTTCGCCTGTCTTGATATGGACGACAGGATATGTCAAGGATCAAATTTCGGGCACAATCAGCAATGTCTTGTCAGCAGGTCATGAATACCAAAGGGCCAACACCAGATGTAAGGATTTATCATTTACTTATGACATGCGTAGCCGGCGTGACTTGTCAGGGTTGTTTGCCGATTGCCGTACCGGACGTTCGGGATGCATCTCCGTCAGTAAATTTGACAAATTCCCTACGACAACCAACGATTTCCCTTCTACACATCCAGCTCGCTGCTCTTATATTTGTGGTCCTCTCGAATAGTTTTTGGGCGCACTTCTGCCTTTTGACCTTGGTAGGAGATTTGACGACGAATCAGCTGTAGCCGGATCGCATACAGTTTGCAAGTTACACAGGGCTGCACAAGGCACCGGTGTGTGCATCTTTCCTATCTTTCGGGGTTACTGAGTAGCGCAAATGCCTGCGCTGTTCACCGACGACTCGGCGGCGCGCACCCCGGCTGTTAGCTGCCGACTCGTCGAGGCGAAGGAGCTTTCTGCGGATGGCACCAGCGCAGTATGCGAGGTGCGAAACTTCGTTGTGGCAAAATATTCGGATATGATTTCAACAGTTGCCGCTATGCTGTTTTCTCAGAAGGCAAGAGATATGACATGTTTCGGAATTGTAGGTTCTCGTTGCTGATCAAGTCCTTTCTGGCGTCTACGAGCCGGTCCGGCGGCATCTGATGATACCTTGCGCGCCTTCCACGAAGCTTGCGCATCAGCCCCAGGACGTTAGCGCACTTGTCTGCTCATGCGATTCCAGCCACAAGACAAACAGTTACCTGGTGCTTCTCGCGGCTGAAGGCGGTGCGACGCTTGTACTTCCTCGGTAAGCATGGCATCGGCGCCGGTGTGCATCAAGGAATCGTTTGCAAATCGGCGATACGTAGATTTCTTTGAAGTCCGTGGGTCCGCATTGCGGGCGCTAAGATATGCATGGTCCCTGCTAACCCAAGATGAATTTTTTGTGGACAGGGATGGTGCACCAAATGCAAGCGAAGTTCGCATGCGACCTCGCGCAGCGGATGGTGAGGAGCCAGGAGTCCGCGACACTGTGGTGGCGCTGGCGCGCGGTCCCGACCCCTATATGGCCCTCCTGGAAGCTGCCGCCGCACTCGCCGACACGACAGGTCTGTCCTCCTTGGGCTCTTGTCCTTCGCCTATTCAACTAGGTCGGTTGCAGCATTCATGCGTCCCTCTTGTCTCGCTCGACAGGCACGCAGCCCGAGGCCATGCACGCGTACGTCTTGCCACTGCTGGACGGCGTAAATCGTTTGCGGTACGACGCGCCCCTGGCCGCGGCCAAGGGCGTCGGCAAGAACACAACAATTTCAGCAGCCCTCGAGCAACATCTTAATGAGGGCGTCCTCGTGCAGGTGAGCGCGGGTGTGTGTGCCTGCACCTGTGGAGCCTATCCGGTGCGCCAAGGTGGCGCAGGGTTTTTTCTTTTACAGTGTGTGGGGAGGAGGCTGAGTTGTTTGACGAGACATGGCCATTGGATTAAATCGTAGTGCTTTCGTTATGTGTTTAGGAGAGCTGTACTTCAGAGGTGTTCTTCAAAGCCCTGCAGGTGACACGGCCGACCACCTAGTGACTTGGATTTTAATGCTACCACGTCTTTGCAGGCTGGACCCGGCTGCCCCGCCAAGTCACTGCTGCAGGAGCCAGGGCTGCGCATCTGCCAGGGCATGACAGCGCCGCTTGGCCTGCGCTATTCGGGTTTGTGAGTATCGGCAGGGAGGGGCTTGCTTTTTATTTGTTGCTGATGTTACAAGTTGACCCTGTGGGTCATCGGTGACAGCCGCAGCCTCCTCATCACACACTGCACAAACCGGGCCACTGTGGCGCACCTGACAGGCTCCACAAGTGCACCGAAACACACCCCGCACACGCAAATATCTACCAATTTCCTGTACCCCGCACCCACTCTACCACGGAATTACCCCTTCCTGATGACCCACCACTGCGAAGGATCAAGCCCGCTCAGGGGGAGTTAGCCATTGCATTCCTATGCCACATGCATGCCTTAATACGTGCATGACTGGATACGAGTACGGTTCACTGTGCAAGGGAGTAAACATGTACACATGATCTGGGTCGCACCAAGGATCGGCTAACACCTCGGGGAGGGCGGACGTGGTCTGCGCCTAGCCATGGCCCAAGTTATTTACCCTGGGATGACGGTCCCTCGACTCCTCATCATGACGCAACTTCCGACTTCGCTCCAACCTCATCCAGTGGATACCATCCTGTGCCGTTTTTGCAATCGTTTTTGGAAATTGACACGGCGATCAACCCGTATGCTTGCGACTCGCGCCCGTGGTTCGCTTACGTAGGAGTGTGGTCTACGGCACAGCCACTGGACACGTCCTCGCAGTGATGGACACCGCGGCTGCCCTCAAGATGGTCCCGGCGGGCGGCATGCGCCCGCTGGCACCGACCGCGGGCCGCGTGAGCGGGGACGCCGACTCCCCATCGGCTGTCTCCGCCGGCGCGTCCGCGGCAACATCTGGAGCCCCGTCGCCGCGGATGTCCCGCAGCAGCAGCTGCGACACGGAGACCGTGGACGGCATCGCGTCTCTGACAATCAGTCCTGCTGCATCAACGGCGCTTGTGCAGGCACCGCCGCCGCAGCTGACCCTGTCCGGACGCAGCATTACCACCGCGCCCGTCATTCAGGTGTTGGCGGCCGCTGTGGGGGGCCCCACAAGCGTCGACGGAGTCACGGCGACCGGCGCCCCCGTGCAGGTGCTGGCCAGCTTCGCCCTTCTGGGCGTGAAGACTGCGGGCGGCCGCATGAGCGCGGTGCAGTGCTGCCGAATCATGCCGGCCAGCGGGGCGGCGGTTTGCGAGGGCGCCACCGGGGCCGCACGAGCAGCGGGCGGCCTGGGCCTGACAGTGCAGGTGGAGGTGCCGTGCGCGTCTGCGTGCACCCTTCTGATGTTCGTGGAAGGCCCTGATGTGGAGGGCGCAGAGGACGCTGAGCATGATGGCGTTGGAGCGCATGGCCCGGTGCAGTCAGTGCTCCTTCAGGGCCGTGCGGCCAAGTGGAGGTACAGCAGCACGGCTAGCATCCTGAGCGTCGAGCTGCCACGCTCGACCGCTGTTCAGCGGGAGGTGAAGGTGCTGATCTAATAAGTGTCTGGCACAGATCCGGGGGACGTGAGGATGTGCTGCCGGTGCTGCTCTAACGGGCTGAATCATTTCACATTCACCGCCCTCGACCGCGTCGATAACGGATCTTTGTTTGGAGTTTGAGTGTCGGGGCTGACCGCGCTCCTGACTGCGAGGGATGAGGGAGAGGGACGCTGCAGCGGTGGTGTGCTATTTGGTTGAGTGATTTACTCGAGTGGCGGGAAATAGCGTTGTCTCGGCTCCGAGGCCAGAGGGGGCTCTGTTCAATGAAAACCGAAACCGTGCAGGTGTTCGTGGTTTGTCACACTGAACTACACATTGACCCGCCCAAGTCAACTACGTAGATTGTGTGAACCTTGTATAGTGAACCTTGAAGAAGGCAAGCTGTGTGGAGAATGTCGCCTGTATCTGCGCGTTTCTTGTGTCAAGAAGGAACATCATAATCCCATGCACGCGGGGGATTTGTCGTGGCGACTAAGCGCCGATCTTCGACGGAGCGTACCCGTAGAAGACACATATACACGGTGAGCGGAGGGAATTCCCAGCTAAGTCGCATGCAACAAGTGTGTGCATGAATAAATGCAGACGAGTATCTGTACGCAGTTTTGGGGTCTAAATTGTTTAGGTCTAATTGTTTGCTGCGGAGAACGGTAAGATTTCCGGGTGACGTTGCGGCGGGCCCTGCCCAGCGGAGCCCCCAGGCGCAGTGGGCAGCGCCGGCCCGTGGTGTACGTGTGTCTGTACTTAAAATGTGCGTCAGGGTGCGCGAATGTTTTTTGAGATAACGACAACTCCCCGAGCGGCCGGATTGAGTGCATCTGATGGTTCCTTCTTCACGTTTTCCCTTCACGTTTTCCCCAAACAGCGTACTGGGTTTCGCGTCATGTGGGTTTATCTTGGGGTGGTTGCAATGATGGATGCGTGTGTGTGTGTTTCCTACCTTATGAATGCTTGATCCGGTTCCACGGTTGGGGCGGGCTGCGTTCCCCTCGAAGGACGGAACGGGCCCGCCCCGACACGGCATCGTTCGGCGGCATTCTTCTTGTTGGCCTATCCCCTTGGCCTCTTCGTACATCGTGGAAAGTGATGGTGCTGGTGGTTTGTTTCGGAGCGGAAGGGATGGCTGCAATGGACGACCAAACGTAGTCCGTTTTATCCCGAGTGCCGTCGCTGCACTTGCTAGGGAGGGTTGTGCGCTCGCACGGGAGAAGGGATGTGGCGGTCATGGGGGTTTCTGTTTCGCCCAGGGTTGCTTTGAAGCATCTGTAGACGTGCAAGGTTGGGGCACTGCAAGGGCGAATGTCCCTCCGCGTGCGCCCGCCGAGTCGGTTTGGATGCCTAGTCTGAGGGGCAAGGGCGATATTCGAGAGGGACGGAGGCAGCCTCACATACCCGTATGCATGTGCGCTTCGAAGAACAGCTTTATTGGGATCCGGAAGAAGGAGCCCTTCGTCATCTAGTTGAACGAGTACGTGGCCCCAAGGATGTGTTGGCACCCAATCGCGTTTCACGCCTTCCCGGGGAATCCCTCCTCTCGGTCACGACCGTGTTATGACCTTTGCTTTGTATGCCGGTGCTAAGAAGTCAGCGGTGTGGTTCATTATTTGCAGCCTCCAATTGTTGTCTGGTCGTTGACTTCTGACACCTTGCAGTAGTACGTCGTGCTATTTCGCCTCATATCGTAACGGCCGGTTTGGGTTATCGTACGTATTTTGGTCACAGCTCGTCACATTCGGATTGGTCGAGGGCGACAGGGTTGCGAGCTCGTTTGTTTTGCCTTGAGACTCCACCGCGCGGTGCTTTCTTTTGCCTCTGGTGCACTGTCTTTTCGTTGACAACGAGCGTAAGAATTGATCGCCCGTGTGATATACTGGCAGCGTGCGCGCGAGCCGCGTCACCGCTGTTGTGAAGAAGCGCTGGGCGCGTTCTTACCGGTCCTCGGCCCGGCGGTGATTACCTGCGAGCTGTAACCTTGTCTCACTTGTGCACATGCGGGATCGCGTGTCCCATTTGGGGAAACGCACTCGCCCGTCTGGCTGTTGTCGTGGATATTACTCAGGTCACATCCGTGAACATCCTCCATGCTCCTAAGGGCAGCACGGTACTCGCCGCAGCGCACCCGCCGGTGTCTTACCAACCTGTAGGCCCGTTGAGGCGCACCACGGCGGCCACGCAGACGGCCCTAACAAATGTGGCAGAGCAGCTGCGGTAGCGAAAGCTTAACCGTGTGAGGTATATACGTCACAGTCTTACCAACGCTTCCGGATAAAGGGAGAGACGATGGGCAAACAGGCAGCCGCCATCAAGCAATCAGACAGTTGATAAGTAAATGGCCAAATGCCACGAGCCAAAGGCGGGTTCTAACAGCCCCGCCGCGAGTACATGCGTCCGGGTCCATCCTCACCATATCAGCTGTGACCTCATGGCCAAGGCACCCAAGCACACATCGGGCTTCCTACCCTGGATGCACAGGAACGACCTGCCCGCCTGGATCACCTGCCTCGACGCCTGGACCGCATGCCTGGACCACCTGCATGAGCCCCCCCCCCCTGGAGTCGGGGCTTGGGGTTTCGAGAACCTCGCTGAACACGCTACCCGTCACGCCTCGCCCTTCCACAGCCCCACGCCACACGCCACCGCCACGTACGCCAGGTACCATCCCCGCGCGAACAGGTAGAACCGCTCCGGCAGCGACCCATGGTTCATCAGCCCCGCCACCGCCACCGCCAAGTTGTACAGCACGAGGAAGACGCAGCCGATCGCCACCTCGGGTCGCAGCTCGACTCTGATGGACCCGACGTGCTGCCGTGCAAAGTACGACCCGAACCCCAGGGCCATGGAGGTGAGCATGTTGAAGAGGGGCCCCGCGAAGCAGGCGGTGAGGGCCATGGAGGGCTTGCCGCGGCGGGCCATGGCCGGGTTGCCGAACAGGTCCCCGAGGCTGTTGCCCCAGGCCAGCAGCGTAAGGCCCATCACCGACGCGGGCAGCCGCAACAGGCTCGCCAGCAGAGCGATCACTCCCACCACCTGCGGGGGGGAGGAGGCAGGGCCGGGCGGTGCAGGTGTACGGTATTGTACGGCAAGGTACAACAGAGTACGACAATGCTCCCTCAGCCCATATAACCACGCACTCAGCCCGCACAGATCCAGCTGTCCTCCTCTTCGCATGCGGTACCAGTGCGGTCCGCATCCGCTCATCTGCCAGCGCAATCAATCGCAGATCTACCAATGCGGTGTAAGACGCCACCGACCCACGGGCCCACCGACCCACGGGCCCACCGACCCACGGGCCCACCGGCCCACCGACCCACCTGCGACGCCAGGATATCGATCCATATGATCCCCATGAAGAACCCTAGCACCGCGAAGAACGCCGGACCGAACGCAAACCCCGTGCCCAGCAGGTCCCAGTCCGGCAGCTCGTCCTCGCCCGAAGTGAAGTACGCCACCGCCGCCGCCAGCGCGCCGCCGGCCGCCAGCGCCAGTACGACAGCCAACCAGGAGCCCGGCGCGATGAAGAGCCCCGCCAGCAGCGGCGCACCGACGCAGGTGGCGACCAGCCAGCGTCGCGAGTAGGTCGCGGGGTCGACGAAGGGGATGGTGAAGCGCAGGGCGGCGTAGACGGGCAGCAGCAGCGGGAAGGTGACGTCGCGCCAGCGGCGGCGGAGGCTGTTGCGGGGCAGCTCCTCCCACTCGGCGCTGGTGCCTGAGGTATATGATCGAGACGACGGAAGGGGATGAAGAAAGGCAAACATCAGGCCACACCCAGAAACGAACCGGAATGGGGGGTTTCAGGGACATCGATACAGAACGAGTAATATGAGTAAATAGCATGCGCCGCTGCAGACTTGAGACCTGCCGCCGCGTCTGAACCTCGTCCACCTTTCTCGTACATTGCGCGAGGCCCCCCCTCGCGCCCTCACCGCCTTGACCTCCATCCACCTCCCACCGACCCATCCGCCGTCTCTCTCTGCCGCTCCCCCGCCCCCACTTCACCGTTGCCTGCCGAATCGCTAATCAGACCCACCCTCGCCCTTCCCCTTCCCGCACGTTTTTGCTCGTCCACTCACCCACAGTCAGCTCGTACCGTAGCCGCCCCCACAGCCCCCGCTGCCGACCTCCGGACGACCCCGCCTCTCCCTCATCATCATCTTCTTCCCCATCTCGCCAGCTCCCTCCTCGCCGGCCGCCGCCACCGCCGCCCAGCAGCCCCGCCTCCTCGTCGGCCTCCGTCTCCGCCTCCTCCTCGCTGTCGTACTTGCCGTTCAGGCTGCTCACATCCGACTCACCGCCCGCGCCACCGGCGGTGGCCCCGTCAACGCCACTACCCCAGGTCGCGTCCCCTGCCGCCGCCGGCGCCCGCCCGGACTGGTACGGCCCCGGCACCGCGGCCGCCGCGCCGGCGGCGGCGGCGGCGGCGGCGCCGGCTGGGCCTGGCGGCGCCGTGGGGTCCCGCCGGGCGGGGGCGGCGTCTAGGGGTGCCGGGGCCGGCAACACGGAGCCGTTGAGGGAGGAGAGCGTCAGCAGCTGAGACACACTGCCGCCGCCGCCGCCACCGCTACCCGGATCCCCCGAGCCGCCGCCGCCGCCGCCAGCAGTGGCACCGTGCCCGCCCTCCGCCCGCCCCATCTCCACCGAGTGCCGTGACCTCCTGGGCCCTGTGACGCGGCTCGCCACCCGCCCCGCCCGCCGCCTCCGCCCGCCGCCCTGTCGCCCCGTCGGCGAGTCCGCCTCGCCGCCGCCGCCGCCGCCGCCGCCGGTCCCCCCGCGGTCCTCGCTGCCCAGGTCCGCCCAGACCATCTCCTGATAGGCCTTGGCGCTGACAAGGTGGCTGTGCCGGGCTGGGTGGCCGGGCGGGTGGGACGACTGGCCGCGACGCTGTGCGTTGGGCCCGGGGGAACTGGGTCGGCTGGTGATACCGCCGCCGCCGCCGGCCCCGCCGCCGCCGTGGTCTGTGTCCTCGGGGCCGCTGACCAAGGGCGCGGTCAGCCCCCGGTCGTCTCTGGACGGGGGGTGGATAGGGCGGAGGGAGCGACCCATGGGTCATAAATGGAGCAATATTGCAGTAGCACCAAGAGCACCAACAGTGGCAGCAGATGATAATGAAGTACAAGGATAAGCATCAGCATCAGGAACGGCGGGCGGATATCAGGGCAAAGGCGCTCATAAGCCCCAGGCATGAAGCCACGGGGCGGTGGAGATAAATTGTTGCTCGAATACCCAAGCGGGTCGGCCCACAGGAAGGGTGGTCGTGAAGCTGGTTTCAGAGGCAGTTGCCGAAACCAGCTATTACGCAATACACGGTGTGAAACAAATTAAATGTTCATTACTCTGCTCTCGAGAGGTCCCCGAGCACTCCCTGACAGGACCCCGTCGATTTGTAATAATCCCCGATGGCCGTGGTTCGGGAGCCGGGGGGGCCAGACGCAACCACACACACCACCGCCAATCCCATCTCCGCCGCTCGAGTGTCCTGCCCGGTGCCCGCCTGTCCCCATGTACGATGTACCCCAAGCGCAGTCCGTCCTTGCCAACAAATTTCCTTCAGATACCCTACCCTGCACCGTTGGAAAGTACTTGACGCCGGTCCGCCAGGGCTTTCTTCTCTTATCCCCGCCCCGCCCCGCCCCGCCCCCTGAGCTCCGACAGCAGCGCAGCTGTAATATGTCGACCAATTTCCTGTACCCCGCCCCACCCCGCTCCGCGCCTCCTCCCGCCGCTGCCCCACCTGCCCGGCCCCAGCTCCATCAGCGCCCAGGGCAGCGACTCCTCCGGAGCCCGGCCCCACAGCCCGTTGAACCTGGAGCACAGCCGGGGGCAGGGCAGGACGCGGGGCGGGGGACGCGGCACGGGGGATATAGGAAATTGGGAGAGTAGGGGCGGCATAGGACGAGGAAAGGCAGGGCAGGACCGGGCCGGACCCGGACCGGACCGGGCCATGTGGGGCAGGCGGTTGGGTACGGGGCCTTGACCCCTACCCCCCTATTCCTATAGCCACCAGGCAACTCGTCTTACCCCCCCCCGCTACCTGATGGTAATGATGACCACGATCAGGCTCCCACTTATTTGTGCAGTCGACCCGATCCAGCCTGTCCACCCACCCACCCGACCCAGCCCGTCCACCCACCCACCTCCCCGACACGGAGCTCTTGAAGGACCGCCACACGGTGCGGGCCTCGGGGCGGCCACGCTCGTGCCACTCGTCTCCCAGGAACACCCACACCGCGTACGTCAGGTACAGCAGTACGGCACCCACGATGAACCAGTACGTGATCTGCGGCGAGGAGGGACGAAACGACGAATGCCCTCTTCATCGTGTCCACTTTTGCGACAATTACATTGATAAGGACGAGACAATGAAGTGGAAGAATCAGCTGCAGTGCGGCCCGTCATGTCAATCAAGACAAGAAAGTCACCGAATCCCCTGAATCCCTCCGTCCCTCCCTCACCGTGCCGCCCATGTCCTACAACGCATCCCGGACCCACATCCCGGACCCACATCCCGGACCGCTGTGACCTAGACCATCCTGCTGGCACCCAAAGCCAGCACCGTCAACCTGGAGGGCCTGCACCTGCACACAGCCACCGCCGTACAGTTCCATCCCACACGTCGCGCCCCCGCCCCCGCCCCCGGCCCCGTACCTCTCCACCCCACACAACCCAATCCGCCCACCTTTCCGCTGCTGAAGTACACCAGCACCAGCAGCACGCTGGCCACGTAGATGCCCAGGTCCCGCAGGGTGGCGCCGCGGCAGCTGACCGGGCCTCTGTGTGTGTGTGTGGGGGGGGGGTGCACGTGAGTGAGCAGGGGTGTGTGGTGTACGGCATGGAGGGAGGACGAGCAAACCCTTCCGTGCGGGTCGGGGCGTGGCTGACCTGAGTCCGCTAGCGCGTGTCCTCACCCACACCAGGTCCCGCAATCCCACACCAGGTCCCGGCTTCGTTTTTTTCGGGTTTACTTCTTTTTCAATATAACCCCCACCAGGTCCCGCATTGCCACGGAGAAGGCCCATATCCCCCGGAGCGCCCTCACCCGAGGGGGGAGGAGGCCCGAGCCGGCAGCTCGGCTCATCACCCAACCCTGAACGTGACATCAAACCGAGGGTCCCTTGCTCCCTCTTGTCTTCCTATCTTGACCTTCTCTTTCCCCCCTTCCCCTCGCCCCCGACCTTCCCCTCGCCCCCGACCTTCCCCTCGCCCCCGACGTTCCCCTCGCCCCCGACCTTCCCGGCGGTCCCCATCGTTCCCCGCCTCCTCGTCCCCCTCACCCCCCTTCCCCTCGCCCCCTGTCATCCCGGCCTCTTGCCCCCCCCCCGGTCCTCCTCCGGGCCCACCTGGAAGCACGCATCACCTCGGACGCCACCACACACTGTACGAACATCGCGGCGCCTGTCGTACACGTTGGTTTGGTAAGCGTACCGCAGGGTAAAAACCACGGAGGGAGCCAACCAGCCCAAGCGGGAGGCCATCGAAGAGGGGCAGCGACGGGGAGCCCCCTCAAGGGCAGCCCGCCAAGGCAACCTGGCATTCGTCCAGTCGCCTCGCCCACTCCGTCCACCCGCCCACCCCGTCCACCCGCCCACCCCGTCCACTCCGTCCACCCGCCCACCCACCTGTCAGCGCCCCCGCTGACAGCAGCACGTCCCCGTTGCGAATGGCGGTGATGTTGGCCGAGAGGTCGGTGGCGCCGTTACCCATGGCCACGAAGGTGACTGTACGGCGGAGGGGAGAGAGGAAAGGGAGTGCGGGGGAACGGAGGGACCTAGGGTCGTAGGCGTCGGCGGTGAGGCCGTTGGAGCCAGACGGCCCGGCGAACCCCCTGTGCATGCATGTGGGTTGGAAAGTAGGTAAGGGGTCCGGATGGGCACGACAATGGCCGGGAACTCCTTTTATTCTGTGGCCTCGACCACCACTCCACCGGCCTGTGCTATGGCCCAGAACGTCGGCCAGCTCTACTAGCAATCGATCAGCCCCGATGCAAGACGGGGCAGATCCCCACTTGACCCGGGGCGGCGCCTGTCCATTGCCTGTCCATTGTCACCCTCCCTGGCCATCCTCCCTGGCGACCCTCCCTGGCCTCAAAGGCCCAGACCCTGCCAGGTGCCAGCCCTCACCTCCAGCGAACCTCGGCCTCATCTTGGGGATGCTCTGCGACACGTGCGTCATGATGGGCGAGAAGTACACCTCCGCCGTGTCGCCCAGCAGCGTGAAGAACAGGGGCAGCAGCGCGGCCAGCAACACCTGGCGTGGGGGAGAAGGGCGTCGGGGCGGGGGACAGGGTGTTGGGTTTCTTGGGTCGCCCAGGGGATGGGAGGCAGCGGGCGCGAGCAGGCACGGCGCCCTTCAGGACAGCGCCACGTGAAGGCATACCCCTCCGGATCGTTTCTGGCTTTCGTTTTTCTTTTTCTATTAACCCCTCCTGACTCGTGTGCCTGCGCATATGTATATGGTTACCTTTGTCTTTGTCTGTGGGTCCCACACCCAAACCCACACGCACACATACACCACACACTGGCGAGTCTCTTCTCTAAACACACCCACACACTGGTGAGTTGTGGTAAGCTAAGCTGCGCAGACCGACTGGATGCAGGTCGCAGGGCACAGGTCGCACATGGTTTGCACAGGGCACTCATGACCGCAGGTATGATAGTGGGTCCCGTAGGAGCCCATAGGGCCACGTCCCACACTCCTGGACATACCCTGTGCGAGGTCCTCTTGGTCGACCATGGCTCGTCCCAGCCTTCAATCCCACATCCCCCCCTGCCCTTTCTTTTGTCAATTTAATCCCCCCCTGCCCTGCTCCCCTGGCACGAACTGGGCCGCACCTGACGCCGGCTAGCTGGCCAGGTCCCCTACACGCAACCCTAAGGCTTCCTTCGGGACCACGAGGACCCATTACAGGCATCCTCATTTCCTCATGTCCATCATTCCACTACGATAAGAACATCCTAATCCCATAAGCTCTGTCTGGTTCACCCAATCAAATCCATACATAGGGGTCTCGAAGGAGCATAAGGACGCACCGTGAAGAAGAAACATGCCGCGGGGCCGTGCGGCGCGGCGTTGCAGTAGTACCATTGGGTGTACGGCAGTCCGCCCTCGGATTCGCACTTCTCCGTTACGAAGGTGCAGCGCTCCGCGGCGGGCACCTGATCTATGCGGTCGCATGTGTACGGCTGCGGCTGGCAAGTTGTCGGGGTCCAAGGGCATTGAGAAGGGTTCAGCAAAAATAAGAGGAGGCTGATAGGTGACAAAAACTGTCGTGCGTCACGCACCACGTGACAACAGCACCGGCCTCGCGCAGACCTGGGCTGACCTGGGGCTTCGCCGAACGATACGGAACAACGGCCCCAACGGCACACCGTTTAAGTTGATACCTATTCGCCACAAGATTTCCAGCCCCCTCGTAGCTGATTGTTCTAAGACTCGAAGGCTTGAGGCATTGCAGGTTCCTCCTAGGGCTGCGCATACCGGCTCACTGTCAGCTCCAGCCTCCGCGAACACCCAACCGATGGCCAAAAGCGCAATCAGTTGCAGGTGAGAAGACCTCATTCGGTGTGCGTATCGCTGCAACTATGAGCATAGCCGGGATGCACGGGCACACGGTGATGGCCTTCAGTTTGTGCGTTTCACATCGGGAAAAAAACCCCTTCTGCGAGGAGCTTTCAATATAATTTACTAGAGCTAACTTGTAAGGATGTTGAGAGCTCTTGTGCTTTCAGCGTGTGCCCGACAGACGGAACAACATGCAACCCTGTCGTAGAACCCATGACGTTGATACTTGTCGAAAGGAGTGCATGTATTCCTTGCGAAACTTGCAAGGCGACATTTACACATATTTATCTACGGATGGTTTCTGCAAAGAAAGGCACCTTCTTACGCTGGTAAGCGACCAACTTCTTGGTTGCGTCGCATCAATGCACGTTACATATTTAAAACTTTGTTCATTGCAGTGATGTGCCTACCAAAGTGTTCATTGTGCATATGAATAGCCAATACAAGGCAGAAGGGTAGGTGCTGCTCGGAGTATACCCAGGCTTATGCCATATGCCTCAGCCGGGGGGTAATTACCTGCATTCAGGAAGAAAGAGTTTATTATAGCGGACCTCGACGAGCACTCGCTTCTCATCAACCCCGCGTACCTGGACGAGATCCGCGCTGCTCTGAAGAAGTACAGCGACGAATTAACTTTTGAGCCTACGGAGAAGCTTCCCGGTCAGCAGTGACAGCAGCACTTGGGCTCAGGCGCGCGGAAGGTCATGGCAGCCGACAATGTCGCCTTGGCGCTTCAGGATTTCCTGCAGTTGCAGATCCGACGTGCGCAGCTCTATACGCGCTTTGAGGCGGGATTCAAGAACTTTTTGAGGACCAGGTAAGCTGGGCCTGGACTCCGCTCAGTCCCCTCCAAAGCATATTGCTGACCCGCGGGACACTATTCCGCGGCGGGGACGGTAACCGCGCTGCTTGCTGGTTCACATGCAACATGCAGAAACGAGGGTGCGTACAAGGCCCTCATGACTGAGCTAACCATGGCCTTCAACGAGTGCTCCCGGGCGGTCATTTCGCTCGAAGTAAGGGGGTAACGCACCGTGGCTGCGTTTGCTAGAGCGCATGCAATGAGCGTCCCCAGCAGGATATCGAGACGCGCGTCCTCCTTCATGGCATCTTCGAAATGTCCATGTCCACAGGCCAACAGCTTTGAACCGCGCCACAGCCTCACGATCCCTTCCGAATTCTGATCCATAAAAAATTAAAATATGCTTCGACAGGCGGTTCTGAAGGCCGCGGGACGGGCGGACCTGGCGGCGACGCTGCGGGGCGTGCAGGTGGGTTCGTGCGTCTTCGGGCTTTACCCCCAGCCCGGGCTTGAAGGGCGGCCTTCCCAGCTCCGTCCCGGCTTCTGGCTTACCCTAGCTCCTTGTGAACGTCTGGGGCCTGCTGTTGCTGTTGCTCTGCGATGCGTTTTCAAAAGACGGAGGGTCGGGGCGGAGGGAGACGCGGCGCGGGCTGGATCGGCGGTAGCATGTCGGGGGCCTGACTGCAAACCCAGGATAGGTGGCCCAGGTGGGCCAGGGAGTCTGAAGCTCTGAACTGATGAAAGGGCGGTCTGCCTCGTCCCTCGCGCAGGAGGCGGAGCGCGACAAGCTGCGGCTCACCCTGACACTCCAGGCGCTGAAGCAGGCGGCGGCGTTCCGCACCCTCAGCTGGCAGCGTAAGGCGCCGTCCGGCGGCACGGCCGGGGGCGCGGACGCCGCCGACGACTACGGCCTCGACGACGATGACGCGCTGGCCCTGCTGGACCCGCAGTTCGCCGCCGAGAGACGGCGCGGAGGGTGCACCCACGCGCACGGCCGCTCGCACGGGCAGGGGCACTGCGAGCATGCGCCTCACAGCCGCTGCCAGGGCGGGGTCACAGGCGCTGGCCCGGGGGCGCAGGCGGCGGCAGGCCAGCACGAGGGCCTCGACGCCCCGGGCACTGGTTTGGGTGTGAGGGATCCAGCTGATGGGACCGGTCCTGGCGGTGCGGAGCGCACGGACCTGAGTGCACCCTTACATCCGGAAGGCTCAGGAGCCGGGCTGCAGCTAGCGGCAGGACCCGGAGATGGGGTTGGGGATGGCAGTGGGTTTCCCGAGGCAGGTGGAGAAGTCGGTAGTGGCGGCGATGGCCACGGCGGTGCTGGTCGGTGCCGCCACGCTGCCTTGGCCACCGCCGCCGCCGATCCTGCCAGCGGCGAGGCGGCTGGCAGCGACCGGGGGACGAACGGGGGATTGCATGGGAACGGCAGCGGCAACGGCGGTGGAGGCTGCTGTGCCGGCGGTGGCGGCGCCGGGGGAGGAGCGGAAGCCGCGGCGGGTCCGGCTGAGGGGCCGCCGGAGCCCACCCGAATGGAGTTTGAGGCGGCAGTCAAGGAGGCGGTGCAGGTGCGTGTGTGTGTGTGTAAAACATGACCAGGGGTGCGTGCCTAAGCATCCCAGCAGGCAGCACGGGCGTCGGTCATACGAAGGGCCCATCTGTCTTGACATACCGGCGGCGGCCAATCCACGATGCGAAGGGCATGCGTAAGCCTCGGCGTCGTACCGGTAATGTCACGGCAGGATTGGCAGGGGTGACGGCAATGTCATGCCAGACTGGGGTTGACCGCGGCGGCATGGCACTCGTAGCGTAGCGTAGTAGGTCCAACGACTGCACGCTCTAGAATGTGCTGAACAGCACATGGGAGGAAGGACACCTGGGACGCGGAACGGACACGTAAGGCTGGCAAGACGGCGACAGCGCCGTCCCTTTTCGCG
The DNA here is from genome assembly GCA_003117195.1 of Eudorina sp. 2006-703-Eu-15. Taxonomy (NCBI): domain Eukaryota; kingdom Viridiplantae; phylum Chlorophyta; class Chlorophyceae; order Chlamydomonadales; family Volvocaceae; genus Eudorina; species Eudorina sp. 2006-703-Eu-15. The sequence continues at coordinate 305,247 of BDSI01000117.1, forward strand.
CGGGTACAGTCGTCTCCGTGCGGTTGTGAAGATCGTGCAGGCTGCTGCAGTTCACGAATGTACGCGCGGGTCTGCTACTTGTTAAGGATGCAGGAGAAGGCATCCTGGCTGGGCGGGCATCCGCTACGGTTGATTCAGCACTCAGCGTGTCCCATGCCGTCCTCCGTGTGTGTGACGCTGATGCAGGGTCTGGACGCGTGCATTCGGAGAATCAATGAAGCCATAGGTCGGTCGCGGTGCTGAGGGGCACGCCGTCACAGGTTGTGGTCCGGAGCTGCCCGTCCCGGCCGTCGCTCCATGCTTAGCATGGCAGAGTAGTGACCAACGCGTAGTGACCCTGTGACCACTCTTACCTATCAAGGATCGCACGTCTAGTGTACAATGTTTGCCGTCTTCTGAATGATTGAAGCAGTCGCGTTGCATGGAAATCACGCCCGTTGCGTTAATGGAAATGCCGTCCAACCGTCGTCCAGTACAATGACCATGCGTCGCGTGTGCTTTGGCCCTTGCTGTTCACGCAGGCGACGTTCGAATGGAGCTTGAGGATTGCTGAGCAAGCCGGCCGACCGTCGTCAACGCTGGCCTGCTGCTGGCAGTTCCCGTTGGGGGCTGACGCTACTTGTTGACGGCGCGAGACGCCAGCTCCACGTGTAACCACGTGTAATGCTGGCAATTAAATGGAAATTTCTCTAGCCCCCAAAGGATAACAGTGATGCCATTTTTATAGTCCCGGAGACTTTGTGCGGGTTTAGTCCCCGAGCGGAAGCTCCGTCCTTCGTGCCGTACGGTACAATGAGTCAATGAGAGGGTTCGTTGATACCGTGCACCTCAAATATATTCCTGTCCCGTGGCTTTGTGTCATACAGCGTGAACTTCTTGAAACATAAACCACGTTGAACCCGTTATTTTAATCCTGCATCATACACAACTTGGACACTTCACGAGCGTTCGTATCTCGTAGAACGCGAGTCACCAGTGGACAGGTTGGAAAATTGTAATTCTTCCTAGCCATAACAATATCTGAAGGTCCGGTGTTTGATAACTAGCCCTTCACGGTCGCTTGCAGCCACTCTCACTTTGCTTCACCCGACGTGCGGCCGCCACTCAATAAAAACTGCAGGATGACTCCCATGGAATTAGTTTTACCGACAACGTCCCTTATTCCTGAGGACGGGCCGTCGGCAGTTGGGGCAGATACAGCTGGTGCCGAGTCCACCGTCGAAGGGGGCGACTTCCCTGCGCTGGCGATGCAAGCTTCCATTTCTCGTTCGTGCCGTGGCGATGTTGGGAGGACAAGCGTAAGCTTCTTAGTAACGTTGGGAAATGGCGTCCTCATCGACTCGTTGGATGGGCAAAGCGCGGGGTTACATCGACCCACTTATCCTCGTGAAACAATTGCGGGATAATATGTTGCCTGCTTGCTTGCTGCGTTTAGGGTTGCGAAGCGGCCAGAGGGTGAGGTCGTATGCAAGACAGCCCCTGGCCTGTCCTGCGTACCCAGATGTTCGTACACGATAAGAGATACGTCTGAATGCCAGCTTTGCACGATGTGTACGCCTGAACATCGGTCGCGAGGAGCCCCGTCCATTCACGGCTGCAGTGCTTCGTTGCGCACGGTGACTCCCACCCATCCGCACCAAGGACCCCCGAACCTCGCAAGGGTCCATGACTGCCATCGGCGTGCCGACCACGCCTCCCAGCCGCCACCCGCGACTCCTCTCCAACACACCGTTCCCTCGTCACACCCTCTCAACCTGGGTGTCCCCCAGGTCGGGCACCACGCCAACGGCACCCCCACCGGTGACCACAAAGCCGAGCCCGACGCGAAGAGCGCGACTGCGGCCGCCGCAGCGCACCCGGCGGACCGCAGCGCTGCCGGTGCCTCCCCCTCCGGCCTGGCCACCGCGCCCTCCGCCTCCGGCGCGTCCTCCCTGGACGCGTCCATGGCGCTGCTCTCCAGCTGGCAGTACCGCGCGACCGGCAACGGCGCCGTCGCGCAGGTGCTGGCGGACTTCAACTGCGAGCACATCAAGACGGGTGGACCGCGGGGTGTCCAGGATGTGGCCATCCGCCACATCCTGCGCAACGACATCGACAGCGACAGCATCTATGTCATCGACCTGGCGTCGCCCTACCGGCTGTTCAAGGTGCGTGCGTGCGAGCGGCAAGGGTGGACGGACGGACGGACCTTCAGCCCTGACCTCAAAGGACCTGATCTAGCCGGGTCTGATCCACCATCTGCCGTGATCTGATCCGCGCATGGTCTGTGGCGGGCCACGGCGTGGGGAGGCACATCCAATTGATGGTTTGGGGCAATAATGCGCCTCGATGCATCTCCTCCTCCAGCCATGCGATCTCATCGCTTCGCACAGCGTGAACTTTGAATAGGGAAGCGAAAATACGAGAGGAAGGGATGTAGTTCGGTTCCTCCCCTGTTTGTGATTCTGCGGGTGGAGAATGTGGGGCCTCAGTAACCCCCAACGGGGGAGGCGGGGGCTATTGCACACATGTTGCATGGCACGGCACGGCGATAGGGAAGGGGAAATAGCGGAATGGACGGGATAGCGGTGCCGCACAGGTGCCTACCTTGATCTGGGTCAGGCATTACGGTGCGGCAAGTACGGCACCGTGTGAATCCATTCAAGGCTAGACGCCCTTGAGTCGTGTACTGTAACGCGGTGTGATGCTGTTTGGGGCCGCAGGCCTGGCGCGCCGCCATGCCGCGAGTTTTGCCGTACTACGCCGTCAAATGCTACCCCGAGCCGGGGATCCTGAAGCTCCTCATCGCGCTGGGGGCGGGGTTCGACTGCGCCTCCAAGGGCGAGCTGGACATGATGCTGCGCATGGGCGTGTCACCGAGCCGCATCATCTTCGCGCACCCCTGCAAGCGCAGCTGCGACTTCCGATACGCGCGGGAGCACGGCATCCAGTACACCACGGTGCGGCGGAGTCTCCCGGATGGAAGCGGGAAGGCAGCAGAGGGGAGGGGAGGGAGGGAGGGATACATCGGAAACTTTGAGCAGGGGAGGGAGGGAGCGAGGGAGGAGGGAGGGAGGGAGCGGTTCGCGAGGTTCCAGAGGGGAGCGCGTCGTCCGGTGCGGCACAGATGTCCCAAACCCTTGCAGCACGGATGTCTGCCACGAGCATGCGGCACGAGGGCATCTAGGCGCACGGGCCGTGCGGGTTGAATTTAAGGGGAGCCTAGGGGCATAAGGCCGCGTCGGGAACCGAGCTACGGGGAATCGGAGGCAGTGACGCAGGCAGGTTTTGGGTCATTTGGGACAGGGCTCGGGGATCGAGCGGACCTGGGGATTCGAATTCGACCAGGGGACAGCCGGCGGATGCATGCGGATCCAAAGCAGCCCTCCTTGCGGACTCCAAACCTCCTTGATCTCCCATCCCCCGCCAGTTCGACACGGTTTCGGAGCTTCACAAGGTGGCAGAGATGGACCCCGAGTTCAAGCTGGTGCTGCGTATCCGCGCCGACGACCCGGGGGCGCGCGTGCCGCTGGGGCTCAAATACGGCGCGGAGGTTTCGGAGGCGCCCGGCCTGCTGCGGGCGGCCAAGGAGCTGGGGCTGGAGTGCTGCGGCGTGAGCTTCCACGTGGGCAGCGCGGCTAAGAACCTGGCCACCTTCACCAACGCCATCGAGAACGCGCGCAAGGTGTGTTTGGATGGTGTGTGTGCGTGCGTGGTTGGGGATGTGTGCTGCATGATGGGCTTGCAGTCGATCGCACAGACGATGTCGACCCGGCTGGCGCTTTCCTCGCGCACCCCGCTTGCGAACCCCTTCCGCAATTTACGCACCTGCACCCGCACCGGCACCCAACCCCCACGCACGCACTCAGGTGTTCGACGAGGCCGCCTCTCTGGGCTACCGCATGGAGCTGCTGGACATCGGCGGCGGCTTCACCGGCCACTTTGACGAGCTGGGCAACGTCATGTTTGGCGAGATAGCCAACACCATCAACGCCGCGCTCGCCAAGTACTTCCCGCCGGGCAGCGAGCTGGGCGACGTGCGCGTCATCGCGGAGCCGGGCCGCTACTTTGCGGAGACCAGCTCGACCCTCTTCACCCCCGTGATCGGGCAGCGAGACCGCGTGGCCAAGGACGGCAGCATCCACAAGGACTACTGGCTGACGGACGGCCTGTACGGCAGCTTCAACTGGTCAGTTATTTGGGACGCGGGCGTGGTGTAGCTGGTGTGCCATGTATGTGCCATGTATGTGCCATGTACGGTACATACAGCGGGTGCCGTACATAACGGGGTTGGGGGTTCGTTCACGGTATATCATGCGCGTATGTGGGATGGATGGTGGAAAGGGAACCGACACCCCACACTGAATGAACCACGCGGCGTCGGTGTTTGTTGTTCTTGATTGGGTTTTTCTTGATTGGTTTCTTCACCCCATCGGCGCGTTGCGCTGCCTCTGATGTGAATAATGACGCCGTGCCTGAGCGCGCCTCCGCGGGTCTCCCCCGGCCCCCCAAACACTCCTCCTGGCCTCACCGGGCATTCCGCTGTTCCTGCTGCCGCTGCTGCTTCTGCGTCCCCCTGTGTCTCGCTCGTTGCAACCGCCAACCACCAACCGTCAACCGCAACAAATCATCAACAGCATCGTGTACGACGGCCAGAACCCCGAGTACCGGGTCATCCGGTCGCCGGTGATGCCCGAGCCCACCGACACGCGGTCCTTCGTGTCGACGCTGTGGGGGCCCACCTGCGACTCGGCGGACGTGGTGTACAAGGACGTGTCCCTGCCGGCGCTGCGCAACGGTGACTGGCTGCTGTGGCCCAACGCCGGCGCCTACACCGTTGCGGGCGCCTGCGACTTCAACGGCATCGAGTTCACGCACCCCAACAAGGTGTATGTGTGGTCGGACATCTCGGTGGACCCCCCGGAGGAGCCAACGGCCGCCGCCGCCGCCGCCGCCGCCGCGCCGCAGGATGAGGCTGACAAGCAGGAGTAGTAACGGTACAGGTGGATGGATGGGCTATAAGATATGATATTGGATGGATATTTCTGGATGGGTGCGTGCATGGGGGTGTCGTGATGGCAGGGGCGGGGCAGGGCGCCACTCCTTCCCGTCGGCATGCATGCCAGTCGACGCGCTCTATCGATCTCCCAGTCGACCCGGCTCGTATTCCTTGCACCCCATCCATACATACATGAAGGTGTGTATGTACGGCGGGTCAAAGGGACTGCCGTGCGTGGGATGTCGTACGCAGCGATAGATGCTGTTCGCTGGTGATGAATCGCCGGTTCGCGCTGCGGGTCGCGGGGAGGTGGATGGGGCCAGGTCGGGCCGGGTGAGCGCAGCAGCTGCGTGCGTGCATGTGTCTAGATGAGAGACCCGCCGTGCGTCTGTCCAGCGGTGGGACGGAGCGAGGGACTGACTGACACGTGTGGCCCCCGAGAGGGCCCCCGAGAGGGTGTGGGAGAGAGAGTGAGAGACGGAGATAGAGGTGGGAAACGGCATGCAGCGGCGGGTGCCCACGCGATCAACGCGTTGCTCGGCGTGTGTTGTACGTGGTGGTGTACGATCCTTGTGTGCGTTCGGGATGTACATGGGATGGTACGGGATGGAATGCGGCGGCGGTCTGCAGGGCGTGCTGCACGTGTGTCTTTTATTCATGTCTTTGTGTTGCTCATTCCGTGGAGTTTGTTATCGTCTGACGGGATCTCCGTTGGTCTGGCGGCAGATGATGAGCAAGTCACAGAAGACTGCGCACAGCTGGCTGGCAGCAACGAACCCTGTCGCTGGGCGGGTGGTAAAAAGCCTGGGGTCGAGTGGGTTTGGTGAGGTCGTTCGTGCGCAAGTTATGTTATATCATATCATATATGTAATGCTCTTTTTGCCATTCCTGGCACCTCGGCTGGAGTTTATTTGTCGTCGCTTGTTTGGCGCTTTCTGTCGGACTCTGTGAACGACATTGGGTTGCGCAGGGGCGGCTTTCCATTCCGCAGAGTTCGTTGAGGGCTGCAGCCTCGCTTGTCGGCATGTATGGCCAGCGGGTCTGGTCTATGTCGCGAGGATGCGGCAGTGACGGATGGCGTATGAAATAAAATCGATGCTTTGAAGGTTCACACGCTGCTGTGTATTGGCGCGAGAAAGCTAGTCCCGTCGATTTCGCACCCGCACGAGATGGAATGGCATGTCTGCATGCGGGGCGGCCACACGCAATGCGTAAAAAAATGCGGTAGGGACCCAGCAGGATGTATGGGCCGTGTGTGACCGCCGGATTGTGGAATGACGACTGCTGCGTGTCGTAGTTGGAGGCAAGGCATCAAGCGTCGGCGGTCTATCTGCGGCGGGCCCGCGACCGTGATCGCCGGTGGCGGCTAGGATGGGTTCCTCTTTTATTGCCCTTGGGCCGGGTGCCGTACAGCTCTGCCGCGCTCATTGTCGTAGTCGTCGTCAGCTATGTCGTCACATAGGAGGCTGTGCGGGGGCCGGGCCGCCGCCGTCGTTGGGCCCATCACGCACGCGCTTGCCCGCACGACCTTGGGATCATCCATGGATTGACACAGGGTCCTAAGGAGTCAGGGTCTTAAGGAGTTTTGCGTGCACTTGCTTGGGGTTGCTCGTCTCGGAGCGAGGCGGGTCTACGCGCACGGATTATTGCTTCGGGCGTCATACATGATCAGACGGACGGCTGTTGAAATTGTGACGACGACATGACGGAGCTGTGTGTATGTAGAGCGTCGTGTGAAGGATCCTTTCCGATCTCCAGATTTGACGTAACAGTAAGGGCACCTATATATCATCTTGGACAGAGCTTGGGACGGAACAAAAGCAACGGAAGGACGCACGGAGCACGGAGATGGGAGCACGGAGATGCGAGGGGATGACGATGACGATGACCTACCCCATCCAACTCTAATAAGGCTAGATAGTTAGTCGGTCGACACGGCCAAGTTTTGTGCTTCCAACTGCTGCTACTACTATTACAGCTGACATCTCGCAATTCGGAATCCTGACTGGTCGCTGATACGTATGACCACGGCCTCGCTTGGTGGTCGGCGACGATGTCAGTAAGAGAGCCCGGGCTGCGTCTTGCAGCCCGCTGTATGTTCAACCTCCTCAAGTCCCTGCAGCACCCAGGGCGCGTTCCTCAGCAACTCGGAGGCGCGCCCCTGCCGGTGCGGTAAGGCTCCGCGTCCCCACCTAATCGTGTTAGCTAAGGTTGCACCATCCGGCAGGCCTGCCCGCCCAGCTGATGAGTCAGAGCAACGGAGACGTCTCGTCACCGCCCAGCAGCCCTATCAATGGCGCCAACGTCGGCCCACTACTACTCAACGCCCACGAGGCTTCGGTTATTAACTACCCTGGCCTGACGGCACAGGGCCACAGCACACAAGACGATCGAACATCCTGCACCTTCAAGATGGGGCTGGTGGGTAGCCCTACCGCCGACCACCCCTTCCTTGGTACTCCCAGCTCTGCAAAGTCGTAGCCGGTTAAGTCGCTGCAGCTGCAGTCCTCCTCCTCCCCCCCCTCCCAGCCGCAACTCCCCCCGCTGCCTCGTCGCTCGGCCCCCACCGCGCAGCCCTGGCAAGCAACCGCCGCCTCGTCCTCATCGCCGCAGCGACCCCAATCACAGGCGCCACAACACCAGCGTGTATACATCGACAGACCCAGTTGCGAATGTTGCGGATATTGCGGGTTTCAAACGGGGCGAGGCAGTGCGCGAAAAGATGCGTAGCTTGCAACTCGCAACGCCCAGGCTGCGGCGGCTGTCTGCTGCGGCGGCAGCGGCGGCGGCCGCCGTGTCCATTAGTGCTTGGATAGTGTATCCATCGATCGCTGCATCCGGCCAGTCCTGCTGCTGACCACGCACCGCGCCCCCGTCTGTCCGGTTTATTTCTTATTACTAATCGCCAACCGTACCACCGGGAGCAGCCACACGATCATGGAACCAAATCTTGAAGTGGAACGCCATCCGACGCAGGTAGCAGAAAAAGGCTGCCTCCCCGATTGCTTCCCGATGAAAGGTGTAGACCTCGTCATAGTTCCGAAGCACGAACTCGAAGCAGGCGCGCCCCAGGAACGCAGCAAACATCTGCTCGCTCTGCTCAAAAAAGGATAAGACGTTTTCGCTGGTGACCATGGTACTCGCGATCGTCTGTTCGCACGCCAGCTTCAGCTTGTCCAGCAAGAACAAGTCTGCAAACTGTATGTAGAGGGCAGGTAGGGTAGGCGGCTAGGCGGCGGCATAGTACGTAGACATATATTATATAATACAAGTACTTAACAAAAAATAAATGTTACATAATAAGATAACATTTATTGCCTGCTTAGCTCGTTCCCTACGGAGAATCAGGGGACGAACGTACAAGTACAAATTCACGTAAGATTATATATTTTAATATTCTGGTCTTTGTATTTATGGGTTTATATGGGTTTATATATAGGGTTATATGTATAAATATGTAGAATGGATTACAAAAGGATGCATGCATGTCGTGTGCGCGCGTGAGCTGTCGATCAGGTGGGATCTCTTATTATTACAGCGAGAACAAGTAGTAATTCAAATTATTACAAACCATGCACTAGCTATATAGGGCTATAGATATGGTTATACAGCTCGCTTTAAAATGTAAACAATTTATAAATAGCTAGTGGAATTATCCTAATTATTCGTGATAAATGTACGTGTGATATTGTTACAGGGTGGATGTAAGGAATTGAATATATTATATACTTTATATGTGACAATATAAGTCATCATGCATCTCGCTCGGTCACTCATCAGTCATGGCGGACCGTGGTCATCAACTAACTAAAACACTGATAATACCCAGTGACTTTTATATCAGTATTCATCATCATCATCCGTGGTCCGAAATGAATTATGTATTTGAAAACGGTATGCATGTATGGATGGTACAGCACCGACCTTCCACACATCGAAGGCAGTTGCATCTCCGCCGCCGCCGACTAATAATTCTTCATCACCGCCTCCTGCTGTGTACAGGAATCTCATCGCGGCCTCGAGCACAGGCCACGTGATGTCGGGTACTTGGATAGTGTGTACGTGCGTGCTCGCCTCCTGCAAAATTTAGTGGGCGTTTTGCGGTGCGTGATCTTCCATTATGTAGGACGCGATCTGCCAAGTATCAATTTTACTTCCCGAGCCTCGCTGCTGCTGTTGCAGGTTTCTGCCGGGTATAAGAACGACGTATACCCGTAACGAGATTACTGGATATACCGGGTATTGTCTACCCGGTAAGAACGTACGGGGTACGTATGGATCCTGATGCATGTAATGCATACATGCATGCGGTCGGTCGGTCGTCGGTTCTCATTAGCGCTCTTGATGTAGGGTAGCGGTACGACGTACTACTACTACGTACTCCATCTATCTGTACGCGCACATCCCCCGCCGCCCGTCAGCAGCAGCGAGCATGCATGCCTGCTGATGATGCAATCCATGAATGAATTTCTTACCATGTCGTACGGAGCACTAAACATAGTCTTGAACATTTTGGATGACGCTGCAAGCACACTGCGGTGCGCATAATAGCGGTGGCCGTCGTCCAGCACGAAGACCACATCCACGTGCTGCTGATCAGGGTCGCTGTTCAAGTGATGACCTCGCCCGATTATTGTTGCAATGGACTCATCATCATCATCACCGTCGCTCGACAGCAGGGCCGCCGCTGACCTTGGCCCTGACGCCGCCGCAGGCATCCCTTGCTGCCGCAGCGCTTGCGTGACTGCATGCAATTGCAAACAGATATATGTATGCATGTATGTCCATCCGTGTACGTAGTCGTCCCGGCGACAATGATATATAGGCACACCGCCGGTATTACGGCAGTACTAGTACTCCTGTCTGGAAGCCTGCGCACATACAATAATTATAGATGCGCCCGTCCAGAAGGTAGCACGGGGAAGATATACCCAGCACGAATAAATACACATGTATACAAAACAGAAGGTACATATTTAACAAACATACATATGATAAAATTACACCAGTCAGCGTTGCCGCGCGCGAAGTGCGTGGCTGGATGGCCTTGCGCGTTCGCGCGGTTGGGGCAGGGCCACCTAGCTAGATAGGTAGGCTAGCTGTTGAGGGGACGGACCGATCTGGCTTGTTTATCTGTCCCTCATCTGCGTGTCCCTCAGCAGCGAGCCACCTTGACTTGGATGTGGCAAGTCTTCGAGGGCAGTACGCCGGGCCGCGCACTTACGCAATTAACGATATTTCCCTTCGCGTCGACTGCGATAGATGTGAGTATTGAAAGCAGTGTGTGGATGGCGGACGTGCGTCTGCCTCCGTCCTGTAGTAGGTGAGAGCTGGCAAAGGCTTCTCGAGATGCTGGTACAGTGCTTCATTCGCACCGTATTTGAGGAGCGAGTAGGGCCGACCATTGTACGACACCAACTACACTCCGCTCATCATCACGAGGGGCGGCGTATGTAGCGTGCTGCGTGTTATTCCCCGTTCCATTGGTGATGAGCGTTGGTTGTTTGCTGTGCTATACCTACCAGCCAGTGACCTCGCGCGATTGATATGTCTCCAGTGTGATATAATCCGCGTTAGTTTGTGGTGGACGGACCTGGCTGGACCTATCTAGCTATTTAGTGCCCGCCGCTTCGTTGCCTGCTGGCTGCCGGACTGGGGCGGCTAGATAGCTCCGTCCGTCTCACACACGTCGGGTTTCTCTCTCACTTGCTTACGTTCTCGTCGTCTCCGATTGTCCTCCCCTGTGTGCCTGCTGGGCTTCGATCGGCGGTCTTTCCCGCCGTCCGTTACGAGGGCGGGCTGGGCTGACAGCCATCCTTAGTACGTTGGTCAGCAGTGTCAGCAAGGCCCGTATTGGCGCGTAGGTAACAATAATACAAGCGGCACATACACACGCACACACGCACGCGATGTGCCCGCGCGCCCGTTTGGTTGCGAATAATTTCACACCTGCAGCAGCAGGCGGCTCTCCCTGGCGGCGGGAAGCTGCCACTTGTCGGAGCCTGCATTCGGTTATTTCCTTGAGCTTTTGATCCACCAATACTCGAAGCGCTGCGGCCACCGTTTCGTGCCACTGCTGCATCATGCTCAAGTCTTCAAGGGTGCATAAAAGCTCGTCCATGCCTTGAGCCTGCATTCATGCACCACGACATACATCATGTTGCATTTAGAAACCTGCAGGGGACTCTTTTTGCGGCAAATAGATAGCTAGATATGTTTTGTTGAACAAATGTATGGTGCGTGAAAAGAACGGATCTATGAAGCTTCACGAAAGGTACGTAGTAGCATGACATACAGAGATTGAACACCCAAACAGCAAGGAAGGCAATGCGCTCCAACGTCTGTAATCTTGAAGACTGTGTATATACGGACAGGCAGGCCGTACAATACACGGTCGTCGGTGTTTGTACACGAGTTATATGCGAGACGAGTGCGTGTACACCGATAAACCCGCAGGTGGTGCAGATATAGTCGGTCGTGTAATATCCATATATTTTTTCTATACACGAGCGGTTCCAATACGGTCAATACACACGTTTTACACGGCCCCTAAAATGACAGACGAAAATGCTCCACATACAGTACTAGCTACCATAGGAACACTACTAATGTTTCATGGTCAGGTCAGGTCAGGTGGTCAGGTCAGGTCAGGTGGCACTATACTACCGCGGTTAGGCGGTTTAAGTTCCTGTGTTCGAATCCTAGGGTGACAACCGACATTGTTCGGGAGCATGAGATTATGGCTAGCTGCTGAGATCTGGAGTTGAGATCACAGTTGATGGATTTAGATTCGCACGCTAGATCTGTGGCGATTGCTGAACCCTCTGTCTCTACGGATGTGCGGGTGAACGGATGAGGGTGGGATCCTTAGTTGGCAGCAGGGTCAACCGCCTTGGACCCTCGGTTTGTATGGCGTAGGTTCGGTGTGATGATGGTTGAAGGTGTCCTTAGCATCATATAAAACCGCGACATAAACCCTTAGACAGGGCCCGGAAGCCTATCCACACTGTAACGGTACTACTAATGTTTAAAGTAATTTAATAACTTATTGGCTGGGTGCCTCTAGAAACGCTCCACGAAAACTATTTGGAGTTCTCTAAAATAATTACCAGGCACTCAGAAATTCCCCCCGCGCCCTAAAATTATTTTTGAAGACGCACGGCGAGGCGCCTGCTACCCGGGGCCCCACTCGCTCGCTCTTACGGCATTGCTGTTACAGGAGCGCGTAGCAGGAGCGTGTGGCCCGCCCATAAGGGCCCCCCGTGGGGCGTGTGTGCATGCTAGGTAGCACTATGTTTGAACTACTCCACCGTACCTCCAGGGCTTCAAAGTCGTTTGCTAGACGACAGTCGTTTGCTAGCTAGACGACATACAGTCGTTTGCTAGACGACAGTCTTTTGCCCGTTTGTCTGTAACGGGCGGCTGGTGACGACTGGAGTCGCTGACAGCCTGGAAAGTAGCGCTCGGACGGGCCCCATCAAATGGCTGCATGCGGTTCTTAAAAGTCTCCAAACGTTTACCCAGTATCAATCGACTTCCTAAAAACTTCCTGGTCGGCCCAAAATTATCCAGCATTTCATAAAACCATTACATGTCTAAAATTGACTCCAAACGTATTTTGGAGTTCTTAAACAAGGCTCTAAAAACATCAGTGTCCCTCCGGTAAATACTTAGCAAGCACACGCGCAACCAACAAACAGCAAGGTTGCATCCCGCTGCATGTACGTATGCGCCGGCGGCACGACGGAACCCGGTGACTAACCAGTATGTTCCGCTTGTAGCTGCCCGTTGTCTCCACGTAGTCCACGAAATCATTGATCAAGAGTGCAAGGTCCAGCAGTCCACGCCCGCCTTGTCCCAGATCCAAACTGGTCGCGTATTTTTCATGAGTCAATAATATGTACTTGTAACGGTTACATACAATAATAATAATGAGATAATACTACTCATCATAAAAATAGTAATAATACCAATACCAATGATCCTGATACTATAGATCCTGATACTAATAATGATATTGGTACTAATGATACTGGACCCAATTTAGGAATAGTAACATAGTAACATAGTAAAAGTAACATAGTAACATAGCAATAGTAATAGTCAAGTAACAGAGCAACAGAGCAACAGAGCAACAGAGCAACAGAGCAACAGAGCAACAGAGCAACAGAGCAACAGAGCAACAGAGCAACAGAGCAACAGAGCAACAGAGCAACAGCAGAGCAACAGAGCAACAGAGCAACAGAGCAACAGAGCAACAGAGCAACAGAGGACAGGGACAGTAGAGTAGCACAGGGACAGGGACAGTAGAGTAGCACAGGGACAGGGACACACGCACAGGGACAGGGACAGGGACACACGCACAGGGACAGGGACAGGGACACACGCACAGGGACAGGGACAGGGACACACGCACAGGGACAGGGACAGGGACACACGCACAGGGACAGGGACAGGGACATACGCACAGGGACAGGGACAGGGACACACGCACAGGGACAGGGACAGGGGCAGGGGCAGGGCAGGGGCAGGGGGCAGGGGCAGGGGCAGGGGCAGGGGCAGGGGCAGGGGCAGGGGCAGGGGGGGGCAGGGGCAGGGGCAGGGGCAGGGGCAGGGGCAGGGGCAGGGCAGGGGCAGGGGCAGGGGCAGGGGCAGCAGGGCAGGGCAGGGGCAGGGGCAGGGCAGGGGCAGGGCAGGGCAGGGGCAGGGGCAGGGGCAGGGGCAGGGCAGGGGCAGGGGCAGGGGCAGGGGCAGGGCAGGGGCAGGGGGGGCAGGGGCAGGGCAGGGGCAGGGGGGGCAGGGGCAGGGGCAGGGGCAGGGGCAGGGGCAGGGGCAGGGGCAGGGGCAGGGGCAGGGCAGGGCAGGGCAGGGGCAGGGGCAGGGGCAGGGGCAGGGGCAGGGCAGGGGCAGGGGCAGGGGCAGGGGCAGGGCAGGGGCAGGCAGGGGAGGTAATAGTAATAGTAATAGTAATAGTAATAGTAATAGTAATAGTAATAGTAATAGTAATAGTAATAGTAATAGTAATAGTAATAGTAATAGTAATAGTAATAGTAATAGTAATAGTAATAGTAATAGTAATAGTAATAGTAATAGTAATAGTAATAGTAATAGTAATAGTAATAGTAATAGTAATAGTAATAGTAATAGTAATAGTAATAGTAATAGTAATAGTAATAGTAATAGTAATAGTAATAGTAATAGTAATAGTAATAGTAATAGTAATAGTAATAGTAATAGTAATAGTAATAGTAATAGTAATAGTAATAGTAATAGTAATAGTAATAGTAATAGTAATAGTAATAGTAATAGTAATAGTAATAGTAATAGTAATAGTAATAGTAATAGTAATAGTAATAGTAATAGTAATAGTAATAGTAATAGTAATAGTAATAGTAATAGTAATAGTAATAGTAATAGTAATAGTAATAGTAATAGTAATAGTAATAGTAATAGTAATAGTAATAGTAATAGTAATAGTAATAGTAATAGTAATAGTAATAGTAATAGTAATAGTAATAGTAATAGTAATAGTAATAGTAATCCATCTACTAATGTAGTGCACGCGCCACATTATGAGCATAGATAAGCATGCATACATCATAAACATCGACGTACGTACTTTTCAGAGTCTCTTAATTTGATTAGCAGCGTCCATCTATCAATTGTTTGCTCATCCACATAGTCTGGCGTATAGTCAGCGCGGGCCACCAGATCTTGGGTACAGCCTTGCTGCGAAACAGAGGGATTACCTTTACCAACTGTATAGGGTTAGTTTATAGGATATATATATATATTTATATCAGTTTTAACATAAACTGATTAATAGATAAGGATTTAATCTGATTAATAGATAAGGATTAAATAAGTAGGGGATTTATACAATCAAGTAAGGCCACGCACGCACGCCAATTTTATCGCATAGCTGAACGACCTAGACGACCTGCCAGGTGAGGGACGAAAGCAAGTAAAGGCGCTGCCGTGCACCCCATCCATTATGTAAATGCATGCGCGTGTATCGTCTATCTTGATGATAATATTTGAAGAGACAGGTAGGTGCGTGGGAAGAAATCTATCTGACGCCATATGAACGAATATGGACATACATAAAGCAGGCAATACAGGGTTCGGTTTGACCAGTTGTATCCCTGAAATATGTTGTAACACGTACGGAGCAATCCCAACCTATCTGTCGCCCTTGAGTAGCTAGGTGCATACAGCTAGCTAGGACAACGCGGTCCACGCGCGTGTTGCATGCATATGATATCACAAGCGAGCTGGACGACCAAGCAAGTGTAATGCACGTGGTCAAGGAACGCCAAAACCACATAAAATGCAGCTCGGTGGTTCTCATTGTCTGTCTAGCTAGCTACAACCTCCGCGCCTATCTATACTGTATCTATTTCGTACCTTTTGGTCGTACCCATCTGTTTTGTCGCTCGGCGGCGGTGCATTGCCTCCCGAGCGGGGCTCCCAAAACGGCGCGTACTGCTTTTGGAAAACATATCTGCCGTTGGACTCCAGCACCAGTCTGCTGCGACTCGGATACAATAGCTCCCCAACTCGAGTAGGCAATGTACGTAATTCATGTAGTAAATCTCCTGGGCTGAGAATAGCGGTGAAGATAATCATCATTAACAAAGCCCCTGGCAACCAAGCAAAAAACAGAGGAACCAGAAAAACGCTAAAAAAGTAGCCAACTAAAGAGAGCCTCGGCCATCGCCGTGTCATGATGTCGAGCCTGGTTCCACTCCGCCACACATAAGCGAAGTTGCCCTGCACTCCGAGCTGATTCTGAAGGTACGATCCGGCCTCCAGCGATCGATTAACTGATGATCCCACCATGATGATGACGATGTCTTATTTATTGAAGTAACTCGATCGCGTGAGTCAGTAAAGTCACCGGTCGATATAAATTGAATTATTTATTATTATGCTCGGAACCACGGCATCGATGTAGGTAGGTCGTGGTTGGTAGGTAGGTCGTGGTTGCTGCGTGCTGGTGTTTTTATTACACGCACGCAGTATGTAGTCGGCCGCAGGTGCTACATACACTGACGCCAATCAATGGCTTGGATGCTAGTACCTGCCTGCGTCTTGCACGCACAACATACATATATATATAACACTTACAGATTTTAAAATGCACGCATATGCATGGGGGACCGATGGGGCTAATGGCGGGGGTATATATTTATGTAGCGAAGCGGTAAGCTAATACCTACATACATACTTACGTTACTTACAATAGCTGCCCACACACATAGCGTGCGTGGCTGAGGGCAGCAGCTATACTTCTACAGTATCATGAGAGCAAGCAAGCAAGCGAGCTCATTATAACTCAAGATCATCATCAGCATATACGTACAATAATAATGCATAAATAGTAATAGATAGTGGCTACACACCTATTTACGTATGTACCAGAGGCTGATGGGAACTACTACCCACACATACGCGCACGCACCCAAACGAGCTAAGCAAGCAAGTAATAAGGGCGGCGGGGCGGCATGCAACGAAGCAAGGGACGCACGTCTACCGACCTATGCATGTATGTGCACGCACGCGCATACGCGCATACACGCGCATACATACATACACGCACGCACACAGATATGCCATGGCTGCTGGACGGACCCATGCGTGAGCCACGTACATGCGTGTAACACCAACGTTCGCGAGCAGCAAAGGGAACGCGCGCATAGCATGTATGGTGCTTGGGGCATGTGTACCGAATGAAGCAAGCAAATAACGAAGGTACGTATGTACCCACGTAACCCACGGCATCTACGTATCGACATCGCAGGCAGCACGCACGCGCAGGCATGCACAGCAGTCCTGCGCGCGTGGATTCATATGCAATCAACTTGCTTGTTATACAGGGATCATTCATCATTGTTGTGATGATTGCGTTGCTACTCGCTTACTGTTCCGTCACGCACGCGTGCGCGCTTGAGCTGAATGTACCTGCTGCTGTTTCCATCGATCCTCAAATCAATGAACCCACCTTGTTGCAGATAAAGCGACTACACCGTTCATTCAATCCATGACGGCGGTTGCCCCGAGCATACAAGCAAGGCATGAATCGAGCGAGACGGAAGTTCTTCTATTTGAAACCAAATTGACCGACATGGCAGTATAATATGTAATGAAATGCCAAGCATGGATTTGCATGAATATTACGCAAGCTCATTTAAGAAATGTACATGGAAAGGCCTTATGGGGCCCGGCCCGTTGCACTACGGCAGGAAGTGCATAATTAGGATATTATAATAAGCAACGCGGTAGATACTTCTAAAAAAGATGATATACATACGTGGACCGGTTGCGCTGGTTCTTTGGTAAGCTTATAAGCACCGGTGCACAAACCACGCTGAACCACGCGCCACCATCGCCAAGTAATCCATCTATGATAGGAACAAGGGGTTCATTACTACCCAAACGAAGCCTGTATGAATTCAGCCGGCCGACGCGGCATCACCGACGAGAACGCGAATCCAGCGTGGGCACGCACGCACGCACAAAAGAGCCCTGCCAGCAGGGACTACCCGTCCAGGTCGCTTCGCCGTTCCACACCAACCCTAGCTATACTATTTACCTACCTCGTACCGACCGTCTTCAGCGACGCCTGGGACGGACGGTCTGACCGCAGCAGCAGAAGCTGCCTATCCCGCACGCACCACGCAGGACGAACACGCACGCAGTACGGGGGCGCTCGTTATGTCCGTCCCCGTACGTGCACGGCACAGTTGCGTGTTCCCGTCATTCGACGCAAACGCACTGGGTGGAGTCGATTCCATGCGACTGTATGCCCGGCGGCGTTTGACGGAATTGTTCTTCTGCTGTAAATTGCGTGTATATATGCCTTCTTACCGTGGAGCACGCCTGCCTGCCTACGTAACACGCATGCACCACCCGCCTCTCTCGCTCGCTTACGGGCGGTTTTGCAATCACGTACAGAGGTATCGGAGTAGTGCGTGATCGATAGATACTTCTAATTGATCCGTCGATGGGCATACATCCGGCGGGAGGCGTCTTACGAACCGAGTTTTTCCCAGTCAAGCGCATCTATCAGCAGCTGATACCCAAAAAGCCCAGCGACCTCGCGCCGTATCTGTCTCGTGCGGTGGGCGAGCTTGTGCTCCTCTTCAATCAAGGGAGGGATGGAAGTTGATCGATATGTTCAGCAGACGAGCGACGCTGTGCTCCTTCAAGGTTCACCCCGCCGCCCTCGCTTCGTTGATCTAGGCACGCAGTACTGCTGGCAGATACCCCGGCCCGGACTTCGGGCGCGCCTACATACACGCCAGGCAAGCGATCCACGCTTGCCTGATTTCGATGGACGATAACAGCTTACGTAACACCGGGCTAGTTACAGTATAAGTCCCTACAATTGACCCTGCACAGCTAGCATCTCGGTAAGCCTTTGGCCGCGCCGTGTTACAGCTTACATCCGGCGGCAATTAAGCCGCCGTACGTGAGGAGAAGCGTGGTCAACGATTGAAGCGCCTGCTGAGGCACCGATTGTGGAGCCGGAGCACAGCAGAGCGGCTGCTGAGGCACCGTTTGTGGAGCCGGTGGAGCACAGCAGCTGTGGGGCGAGCGGCTAGGCAAAGCGGCTAAGCAAAGCGGCTCAGTACGTATCGTCGCGGCACTGTACGCTTGTAACGGTTACAAACGAATACTCCGTCGCATACCATGCCACAGCTAGCATCCGTCCACTTATCACTCCTGCCTACTATCCCGCCCGCCACGCACTCCATACCGGCGGTACTACGGAATGAATGCATGGCACATGCATCTGCAATCGTCGAGCACGCACCCCCGCCGCCCCTGCTGCCTCGAGCAATCCCGCCCCCCTGCGTGCACTTCTGCGTGGATAACGAACGGCATCATGCCTGTGATAACGGCGGCGGAGCCGCTATCTATCTATGCTACCTACCTCTACGTACCTGTGCGTCGATCGATCCGTGATAACCCATCCATCCATACACAGGCAGCAGGGCCCTAGCACGCCACTACAAAAGCACGCACCGCCCACGTTAAATCAGCAACCCGCCGCCTGCATGTCTGTATGTATGTATCGGTGCATACACAGCAGTCGCTCGTGGCACACGCACGCAAGTACGCGAGCCACACGCATACATGCAGTCGAGCGATGTACATCGATATGATGTATGTCCTAATGCATTGAATGAATGCGTTAGTTCAAACGGCGAACGCCGGCACGCACGTTGTGCACCTAGATAGATGCGTATGAGCTGCGTGCGTGCCTTTCTACGTATCTCTAGGCATGCATCCTTCCCACCACCACGTGAACGAAGCAGCAGCAGCAGCTAGGGGTGGATCGGGCCTCGTCATCATCAGCTACGTACACCAGCTGATGAGAGCAAGCGCGAGACCATACCAGCCGTGTGTGGGCCGATGGTGGGACGATCGATCGACAGCAGGTAACGCACGGTGTGTGTGCAGCAGTCCATCAACTGGAAGTGCCGACTGCTGGCTGCTGGATGTACGCACGCGCAGGCACGCACCGTGCGTCCAACCGTACATCCCGCCCGCCCTACGGGGAAGCAAGGCGACGTGCGTGCTGACTGCCGCTTCAATTTGCATCTGCCCCGACGGCAATCATCGTTGTCCAGCCAGCCTATGGCGTTCGCATACTACTGGTCATGCATCCCCTATACATTTTTACCGTACGTATCCAATTTCGAGGGGCCGATTATTACCTCTCCCGCCCGACACGAACTGTATGTACGTCAAACGCAATTTTCTGCGCATGCACGTACGTACCGCAGAACGAAATGTAAGGCCCCAGTGGGCCCTACCATCATGAAAACTTCCTCCAGACCGCCTCTATCTCGCGGCGCTGGTCCATCCATCCGTCCACCCATCCTACAGGCGCGCGGCGGCCGCCATTACCGTCGGTCGCTCGCTCCGTGCGGGGATGGATGGATGGGTTGCACGCACCGACCGACTGCTAGTTCGCTCATCCACGCCGCCCGCCCACGCGCTTCCAGATGCGCAGCCCCTGGAGCTGTGACAGCGCGGAGCGGAGGGTGCGCCAGGCGCCGAGCAGCAGACCGCCGTCACGGCGGGCGGGGTCCAGGCGCCGGAAGCTCCGCAGCTGCTGGCCATCCAGCGCGCGACCTGCGAGCATAGCGTGCGTCCGGTAGCTAGGTTGCTTGCTTGATTGTGGATCTCCACACTACATACACAATCAAGGTGCGTGCGGTGGGCATCTCAAGCAAATTCTTCGTCATCCTCATCTATCATTTTTGTCAAGTATCGCTGCTGTACGTGCCTCTCCATCCCTCTCTTCATTCTAACGAAGCTCTCTAACTTCGGCTCATCAGGCAACCTTGGCTTGGGCCCTCTCAACCAGATAGATAGATAGCCCGACCCGCGCAGATATACATACTGCTCACTCGGCGTCGGTTCCCCGGTGTGAACGTAGAACGAACGAGTCGCCGCTTCTACCACTTCCACCCCAGCAACCTAACCCCAGCAATCAACTGGCTTACTCACACAGCAGGACGCACCAGGCCTCCTCTCCTCTTCTTTCCTCTCCTCTATCTGATATATAATTACGTGTGTACTCACCCTCCCTCAGGTCCTGCTCCCACACGGTGGTCATCTCCAGGCTGACGTACTGCGGGTAGGTGCGCTGCAGCTCACGCAGCCGGGAGATAAGCACGGGGACGACCTGCGCCGGCGGGGGCCCGCCGCCACCTGCTGCAGAGCCGCCCACCCGTCCGCATCCGGCGGAGGCGCCACCGCCACCGGCGGCCACGGCATCATCCTCGCCGCGGCAGCGCGCCTCCCACCGGTCCCGCAGCACCGACAACAGGGTTGCTGCCGCCGGCGCCGTCCGCGCGGCGGCGGCGCCGCCGCCGCCGGTGCTGCTGCTGTTGCTGCTGCTGCTCGACGGCACCGCCGCGCCGGCGGGGCCTGATGCGGCAGTTGCGGCTCCGCCGGTCTCGACGCCACCCGCCGCCGCCTGTTGATCGGTACCGGTCGCCGCCGCCGCAGTCGCCGCCGAGGTGTCCGGCAGGTCGCATAAAGGACAGGTGGTCAGCTGCTGGCGCACTCGCCTGCAACCGTACATACGTACAACCACATCATCACATAAAACGATGGCACAAATAGAGAGCAAACTATGGAGGAAATTAACACGCGAGTTGCATTGACTTTGCATATTATCATATATAGAAGTGAGTGTCTGATGAAGTAAAACATCCCAGCCGTACATAATGGGAAGTAGCTGTTTCCGAGTGTTCCGGGCCCCCTCCTGACTCTTCAAATTTGTAATTATGTGGAATCCATCCCCGACTGCCTGTCCCCAGGCCCCGCGCGCCGCCCGGGCCCTCTCCACGCACGCACGAATCCACTCACTCTGCAACGCACGGCTCACAGAAGGCATGACCGCACGTGAACAGGACGCCCCGCCGCCGCCCCCGCTGGGCCAGCCGGGCGACCGCCGCGCCACCCGCCGCCGCCGCCGCCGCCGACCTCGATCTGCTGCTGCCGACCTTGCCCGCGATCAACGGCCGCCGCAGCAGACCGTCCTCACCACCATCGCCCTCATCCTCCTCCTCCTTATCATCATCCGGCTCCTCGTCCGTGTCATCGTCATTGATGATGAGGGCGCCCGCCGCCGCGCCGCCGCCCCCAGACGACGCATCGTCGTCGTCCGCGGCGGCGCCGCCACTGCCGAGGCCGGCGGGTCGAGCTGCGGTCATCACGGTAAGGGTGATGTGCGGCCCGACGGGAATGCATGGCGCTGGTGTCCAGGTGCGCGAAGCAGAGGGGGCAGCAGCAGGACGCGCCGCCGCCCGCCGCGGCGCTGCCCTGCAGGGCCGCCAGCTGGTCTCGCTCGATGCCCTCCAGGCCGGCGCGGCAGTCCTGCGCGGTCGAGGCGCGATCGAGCACGTGTCGGGCCGATTCGAGTCGAGTCGAGTCGCGTCGCGGGCGGGAGCGAGTGTGATGCAGTAGCGAAGTTAAGCGGCGGGTGCGGGCGGGATTATTAGCAAGCAAGCACGCGAGTGACCGCTGTTCTGCGATGGCAGGGCTTCGCCACTCTTACCACCCGCGCGTGCCGTGACTTGTTTGTAAATTCGCGCAGGACACATACGGCGCGAAAAGCAGCGTCCGTGCCCCTAACTAGCTACCGAAGCGCCCCATTAATTCAATCTGCCCGCTTAGATCAATCGGCCCACGCACGTGAATCCGCGCCTACACACGCACGTATGAGCGTCAGCACTTACCTCGTACTGTCGCCGGGCGCGCAGCCGGCGGCGGTGCCGTTGGTACAGCAGCCCCACAGCGGCTGAGACGCAGCTGAAGGCCACCAGCGCCTCCTCCACGATAAGGCCCCAGTGCCAGTGCCCCCCGTCGTCGCCGCCGCCGCCGCCGCTGCCGCCGCCGCCGCTGTCGCCGCCGCCGTGCGGGTCGTCATGGGGTCGCAGTGCGTCTGCCAGCGCCAGGCCGACGTGGCTGATGGCGAGCTCAATGGCGGCACCGTACCTGCCGCCGTCAACGGTGACGTCCGATCGATGGGCGATCAAAGGGGTTGCAAGCAAGTAAGCCAGCGAGAAGTGGCTAGCTGTCACCTACATACATAATAAACAGAGCTGGGCGGCACAAGCGCCGCGAACGCAGTAACAAGAAGCGCAGTGGGGCACTGGGGCTTGATTGAAGTAGCTAGCGGGTGGTACATGCATGCCGTACGTAGTAGCGCACAGCAGTGCATGCAAACTACACACATACAGCAGTACTGCATGCAAACACAAACAATGCATCCATGTCGGAAAGTAAGATAGATCCCGATGGCGCGTACGTGATATTTTAGATATTTGAACCTACGTAACCTTCAGCCACACATACATAAACACCGCCCCACACATGATGACAGATAGATGCATGACACATGCTGGCTACGAATGAATCCGGTGCAGCCATGTTCCGCCCGTACCAACGTACTGTCGTATTGCCGTACTACCATAAAATCCTGAACCCGCTGAGAGGAGATAGATCACTGCATGCATCAGCGAGCGAGCAGGCACGTACGTACGTACGTGTACGGACCGCAGCAGCCTGGCATGGGAACACGCACACACGCACCTGCCCCCCGAAATCTCGGTCCGCACGTCCTTGACGATCGCGGATAGGACGGCTGGTGGCAGCAGCGCCTGCACCGAAGACCCCACGGCCACCACCAGTTGGTCCTCTAGATGCGCGTAAAAGACGAGGACGCCGTTGTCGCAAGCCGGGTCGCCCACGCCCCAGGCGTCCTGCAGCGCGTGAGCGAAGCTGCTGGCCAGGGCTGCTTTGTCGGTGGCTGTCATCATGCGGTGCATCACCGCCACCGCCATCTGCAGGGCCACATCGCAGGAGGAACGCAGCGGCACGGCAGCGGCGGGTTGACGCGGGCAGCTAGGTACCGTACATCGGCGGTAGGTGGCGCGCGAGCGAGGACGGAGTTGGCCGTGCGCGCGTGCGCGCAGGGCACAGTGTGTCCACTGCAAGTTCTTGCTTGGGGAAGTTAATTACTTGATTTTCGGCATATATACTTTCGATACAACATGTTTCGCTTAATGCTGCCCAGTCCGTCGGTTAATTGTCATCCGAGCGATCGAGTTATGTTGTCGCGTGAGGGGTTGACGCTCTTGGGCGCGTCATTATTTGGTATTTGATCCACAAATGTGCCACCAGAAATTGAATTGCGGCCGCGTCACGGGCCAAGCACGCGGCACATACCGGAAATCCTTCCAGTCCCGAGGTTCCGCAAGGCGCCTGCGCATATGGCTTGCCCCCGACGGCAATCTTTGCGATGATGTTGTCAATTGCATTTGCGCTTTCCGGCGGAATCAACCTGTCCGGATCGCACACCCAGCTGGTTACATTCCGGCCGCAAGCAGAAGGTTGCTTCCTTGGGTTCGGATAGGTATCGGGAGACCAATGATGTGGTTTAGCACTGACTGCATACGAAACTGCCCAAAGAACCAGCAAAGCGTACGCGTACATGGACTTAGGAGCCTTCATCAGTAGCTAGATTTTATTCCCCGTCATGCTTTAGAATGTAGTTCTTACGGGCCACTATACAGTACTGAATTAACCAGTAAGAATGGAACCGGTGACCCGTGAAGCACCCGTGAGACCTTTGCCGTACCGTGCGGTCGTGATTTAAATAGAAACTGCTTCGTTGACTTTTATGTCAAATGATTTCGTGAAACACCGTACTCATCATGAAATTATCAATGGCATTCTCCAAGGGGGTTCACAAAAAAGGTGGATAAATGTGCATGATTTTTTAATTGTATCGTCTTTGTTAACAAAACAGGTTGCGGACGCGCTTTCCTACCTTCGTCTGCTCCCTTACTGACGTACCCATACCATGTTGCTTTGGTTATGGACGACCCAATGAGTATGCCCGAGTTTTAAATAATGTCAAAAATGCAAATATTGTGGCATCAACTTCTTTTTATGGAACGCCGTGTCACAAAAGGGTCCGTCCAGCAATCACGCTGCATGCTCGCTCGCTGCAGTAAGGTAGGGGGCCGTTGCAACGGTCACAAGCATGCTTGAGCATGCTTGGAATTAAGTCCGGTGTAACGGGTTTGAGCATGCTCAGAGAATCGTGCCCCCGCATTTGTGAATATGCCCGCCCCAACGGCATCAACACATATACGGGACCATGTTATGATGTTTCCGACTGATAGCGCGCCTGGGCGGGCGGTCAGGCATGGGGTTCGTGTAGCCGTGCAGATCAACGGTCCTGAGCATGCTCAGATTTTCGTATGTCCATCCGTGGGGTAGCCGCCCGCCCCAATCGCATCAACACATGTATGGGCCGGGTGCCGTACAGCTCTGCCGCGCTCATTGTCGTAGTCGTCGTCAGCTATGTCGTCACATAGGAGGCTGCGCGGGGGCCGGGCCGCCGCCTTTGTTGGGCCCATCACGCACGCGCTTGCCCGCACGACCTTGGGATCATCCATGGATTGACACAGGGTCCTAAGGAGTCAGGGTCTTAAGGAGTTTTGCGTGCACTTGCTTGGGGTTGCTCGTCTCGGAGCGAGGCGGGTCTACGCGCAGGGATTATTGCTTCGGGCGTCATACATGATCAGACGGACGGCTGTTGAAATTGTGACGACGACATGACGGAGCTGTGTGTATGTAGAGCGTCGTGTGAAGGTAGGATCCT
This sequence comes from Eudorina sp. 2006-703-Eu-15, assembly GCA_003117195.1. Taxonomy (NCBI): domain Eukaryota; kingdom Viridiplantae; phylum Chlorophyta; class Chlorophyceae; order Chlamydomonadales; family Volvocaceae; genus Eudorina; species Eudorina sp. 2006-703-Eu-15. The sequence goes on from BDSI01000117.1 coordinate 330,425, forward strand.
TTCCGATCTCCAGATTTGACGTAACAGTAAGGGCACCTATATATCATCTTGGACAGAGCTTGGGACGGAACAAAAGCAACGGAAGGACACACGGAGCACGGAGATGGGAGCACGGAGATGCGAGGGGATGACGATGACGATGACCTACCCCATCCAACTTTAATAAGGCTAGATAGGTAGTCGGTCGACACGGCCAAGTTTTGTGCTTCCAACTGCTGCTACTACTATTACAGCTGACATCTCGCAATTCGGAATCCTGACTGGTCGCTGATACATATGACCACGGCCTCGCTTGGTGGTCGGCGACGATGTCAGTAAGAGAGCCCGGGCTGCGTCTTGCAGCCCGCTGTATGTTCAACCTCCTCAAGTCCCTGCAGCACCCAGGGCGCGTTCCTCAGCAACTCGGAGGCGCGCCCCTGCCGGTGCGGTAAGGCTCCGCGTCCCCACCTAATCGTATTAGCTAAGGTTGCACCATCCGGCAGGCCTGCCCGCCCAGCTGATGAGCCAGAGCAACGGAGACGTCTCGTCACCGCCCAGCAGCCCTATCAATGGCGCCAACGTCGGCCCACTACTACTCAACGCCCACGGGGCTTCGGTTATTAACTACCCTGGCCTGACGGCACAGGGCCACAGCACACAAGACGATCGAACATCCTGCACCCTCAAGATGGGGCTGGTGGGTAGCCCCCACCGCAGACCACCCCTTCCTTGGTACTCCCAGCTCTGCAAAGTCGTAGCCGGTTAAGTCGCTGCAGCTGCAGCCCTCCTCCTCCCCCCCCTCCCAGCCGCAACTCCCCCCGCTGCCTCGTCGCTCGGCCCCCACCGCGCAGCCCTGGCAAGCAACCGCCGCCTCGTCCTCATCGCCGCAGCGACCCCAATCACAGGCGCCACAACACCAGCGTGTATACATCAACAGACCCAGTTGCGAATGTTGCGGATATTGCGGGTTTCAAACGGGGCGAGGCAGTGCGCGAAAAGATGCGTACCTTGCAACTCGCAACGCCCAGGCTGCGGCGGCTGTCTGCAGCGGCGGCAGCGGCGGCGGCCGCCGTGTCCATTAGTGCTTGGATAGTGTATCCATCGATCGCTGCATCCGGCCAGTCCTGCTGCTGACCACGCACCGCGCCCCCGCCGTCTGTCCGCTTTCTTATTACTAATCGCCAACCGTACCACCGGGAGCAGCCACACGATCATGGAACCAAATCTTGAAGTGGAACGCCATCCGACGCAGGTAGCAGAAAAAGGCTGCCTCCCCGATTGCTTCCCGATGAAAGGTGTAGACCTCGTCATAGTTCCGAAGCACGAACTCGAAGCAGGCGCGCCCCAGGAACGCAGCAAACATCTGCTCGCTCTGCTCAAAAAAGGATAAGACGTTTTCGCTGGTGACCATAGTACTCGCGATCGTCTGTTCGCACGCCAGCTTCAGCTTGTCCAGCAAGAACAAGTCTGCAAACTGTATGTAGAGGGCAGGTAGGGTAGGCGGCTAGGCGGCGGCATAGTACGTAGACATATATTATATAATACAAGTACTTAACAAAAAATAAATGTTACATAATAAGATAACATTTATTGCCTGCTTAGCTCGTTCCCTACGGGGAATCAGGGGACGAACGTACAAGTACAAATTCACGTAAGATTATATATTTTAATATTCTGGTTTTTGTATTTATGGGTTTATATGGGTTTATATATAGGGTTATATGTATAAATATGTAGAATGGATTACAAAAGGATGCATGCATGTCGTGTGCGCGCGTGAGCTGTCGATCAGGTGGGATCTCTTATTATTACAGCGAGAACAAGTAGTAATTCAAATTATTACAAACCATGCACTAGCTATATAGGGCTATATATATGGTTATACAGCTCGCTTTAAAATGTAAACAATTTATAAAATAGTTAGTGGAATTATTCTAATTATTCGTGATAAGTGTACGTGTGATATTGTTACAGGGTGGATGTAAGGAATTGAATATATTATATACTTTTGTTATGTGACAATATAAGTCATCATGCATCTCGCTCGGTCACTCATCAGTCATGGCGGACCGTGGTCATCAACTAACTAAAACACTGATAATACCCAGTGACTTTTATATCAGTATTCATCATCATCATCCGTGGTCCGAAATGAATTATGTATTTGACAAGTAGGGGTTTGCTTCCTCGAAGCCGGAAAAGGGCGGGGCCCCCTATAATCCGTACAGGCCGCTTGCTTCAGAAAGAAAACTCTATTACCGCCCAACAGTGTGAGAGAGTGAAAGGTTGCCATTGGGGGTGTCGTTGATGTTGAAGGGGGATCGGCGTGCATAGATTCACCAAGCCCAAACACGTCGGCAGCCCCGAAACCATCCTGCAGTACGCGCCGCCGGCGACGGCGGTCATCGTATCGGCACTATGGTAACGATAGTGCACTACCACATCCGTCTGTGAAGCAGATGATCACAAAGCAAGCTTGAAGCATCCTTGTTTTGCCGTGAAACTGTAGTTGTTTGGTCCGTCGGCAGGCATGCAACCCTTCAGTTGCACGCCCGCAGCAGACGTGAACCTCTAAAGTTTGCTATCAATAGTTACATAGCAAATGTAAGGCAAAAACAGGGTGCGAAAAAGCCGCGGTGAGACCCGGACTTTGGGCCATCGGAACTGGAGAACTCGTTGGCACTCGGTACGCTATCCCTTTGCATCTTGAAACTTTGATTCAGTACATATTGTTGATTTGTATTCATCTGGCAAGACAGAAAGGCAAATCTTGATGTTGGTGGTATCTTGATGTTCAAACATCAGAACACTATCGAAGTTCAATTTAGCACGCGCCGCCCATTCCTAATTCAAGTATTCATCACGCGGCACCCGTTGCAACAAATATGAGCGCGAGAGGCGTTAGTTGGATGTTGACTCGGGTCCATGGGGACCGCGGAGCTTTACTTTGACCGTTTGTGCGCAAAGAATTTTTTTCAGCCAAACCAAAGTTACCTTGCAATAGAGGACAATTAATATGACAAACATAGCGAATTAGTTTAGCGGATAATGAACGTTTTGCCGTTACCGGACACACGGACACACACACACACACACACACACACACACACACACACACACACACACACACACACACACACACACACACACACACACACACACACACACACACACACACACACACACACACACACACACACACACACACACACACACACACACACACACACACACACACGGACATGGGCAATCCTAGGGGGCGGGGCCCCCGAACGCGCTTCGCGCTGGGGCCCCGCCCAAAAACGGTATGCATGTATGGATGGTACAGCACCGACCTTCCACACATCGAAGGCAGTTGCATCTCCGCCGCCGACGACTAATAATTCTTCATCACCGCCTCCTGCTGTGTACAGGAATCTCATCGCGGCCTCGAGCACAGGCCACGTGATGTCGGGTACTTGGATAGTGTGTACGTGCGTGCTCGCCTCCTGCAAAATTTGCGTAGTGGGCGTTTTGCGGTGCGTGATCTTCCATTATGTAGGACGCGATCTGCCAAGTACCAATTTTACTTCCCGAGCCTCGCTGCTGCTGCTGCAGGTTTCTGCCGGGTATAAGAACGACGTATACCCGTAACGAGATTACTGGATATACCGGGTATTGTCTACCCGGTAAGAACGTACGGGGTACGTATGGATCGTGATGCATGTAATGCATGCATGCGGTCGGTCGGTCGTCAGTTCTCATTAGCGCTCTTGATGTAGGGTAGCGGCACGACGTACTACTACTACTACGTACTCCATCTATCTGTACGCGCACATCCCCCGCCGCCCGTCAGCAGCAGCGAGCATGCTTGCCTGCTGATGATGCAATCCATGAATGAATTTCTTACCATGTCGTACGGAGCACTAAACATAGCCTTGAACATTTTGGATGACGCTGCAAGCACACTACGGTGCGCATAATAGCAGTGGCCGCCGTCCAGCACGAAGACCACATCCACGTGCTGCTGACCAGGGTCGCTGTTCAAGTGATGACCTCGCCCGATTATTGTTGCAATGGACTCATCATCATCATCACCGTCGCTCGACAGCAGGGCGGCCGCTGACCTTGGCCCTGACGCCGCCGCAGGCATCCCTTGCTGCGGCAGCGCTTGCGTGACTGCATGCAATTGCAAACAGATATATGTATGCATGTATGTCCATCCGTGTACGTAGTCGTCCCGACGACAATGATATATAGGCACACCGCCGGCACTTATTACGGCAGTACTAGTACTCCTGTCACACGGGGAACGGCCATGTCTTGAGATTCTTCTTTGCCACTTGAGCCCTTCTTGGGCCACTCTTCAGCCCTGGTTGAGCTGTACTTCAGCATTATCTGAAGAGTTGAAACCAAGAACCCAAAACTCAAGGCTGTGGCTCAACAAGTAGCAAAAGACAATGACAAAGAGGCATCTCAAGGCGAACCTCAACAACGGTCAAAGGCCAGCCCTTGAAGAACCTTGACGTAAGTACGTACTGAAGAGACTGTAGCTGAAGACCGGCCAACAAGAGTACACTCAAGATGTGGACTAAGATACATCTTATGAACATCATATAAGTATGCAGTATAAGACTTAAGCTTACCAGTGCAATAAGAACACTCCTAAGTGTTCAACAAAATACCTACTGAGGGTGTACACCAATGTGGATATTTACAGTCCATAGTTACAATTTTGTCAAACATATTTTACACTACTTGAGGTCGGCTAACCATACTGCCCATGGATAGTTGACTGTCGACATACTTATACAACCGCAACACATCCTTGCCAGCTCTAATGAGGTCTCACGATTGTAGGGTTCGTATGTATTCTGTAAGGAGCTAAGTTTGAGAAGCAAGGCAATACCAACACAACTGCTTTGTTTGCAGAACACTAGTAATGGCCGTGAATCTTTGTATCCGAATACAATAGAACGTCATTAATTGCACGCTTGCAGCGTGATACACAAAGAGGTAATACAAGGAGTGCTCTGACAAAGCTACATGGCGGGCAGAATCTCGGGCATGCCGTCTCCAGCCAGGCAGCTTGATGTGGCTGATCAGAGGTATGTCAGAAAGAATAAATTTCCCACAACCGTGAAAGCAAGAGCTGGCAGTGGGCCAGGGCAGGTGCCGTACTTGTAAATATTTACAAGTACGGCAGCACCTGGTGGTGTGTTTGCTGATGCAAGGGGGAGCTCGCTCCATGCACTATTCCGCCCGCCATGTGCCATCTGCTCAACAGTGTGCACCTCCCCTCCCTCCACACACACAAACACACACTGCTCTTCTTTGCAATGTTGTGTGTATCTGTGTCCCCTTCGTTTCCCAGCAGCAGTGAAGCACAGGTGTGCAGGCGGAAAGCAGCCCATGGCGCCATGGTGGAGGATGGAACGGAAGCCCTGACTGCCAGCGGCAGGGTGAGTGGGCTGCGTATCTTGGCCCCTGTCTTCACTATCGGTCTTTACCGGCGCTCTTGAGCGGCCTCTTGGGTGTAAGTTCTTGAGTCAACTACTTGGGACCACCTCTTCACCCATTCTCTTGGTATATTATCTCAAGAACACTATCTCAAGTGGGACTCAAGACGGAGGCTCAGTGAAAAAAATAAGTACATCTCAAGTACATCTCAAGACCGGCCGTTCCCCCGGTGTGTCTGGAAGCCTGCGCACATGCAATAATTATAGATGCGCCCGTCCAGAAGGTAGCACGGGGAAGATATACCCAGCACGAATAAATACACATGTATACAAAACAGAAGGTACATATTTAACAAACATACATATGATAAAATTACACCAGTCAGCGTTGCCGCGCGCGAAGTGCGTGGCTGGATGGCCTTGCGTGTTCGTGCGGTTGGGGCAGGGCCAATAGGTAGGCTAGCTGTTGAGGGGACGGACCGATCTGGCTTGTTTATCTGTCCCTCATCTGCGTGTCCCTCAGCAGCGAGCCACCTTGACTTGGATGTGGCAAGTCTTCGAGGGCAGTACGCCGGGCCACGCACTTACGCAATTAACGATATTTCCCTTCGCGTCGACTGCGATAGATGTGAGTATTGAAAGCAGTAGTGTGTGGATGGCGGACGTGCGTCTGCCTCCGTCCTGTAGTAGGTGAGAGCTGGCAAAGGCTTCTCGAGATGCTGGTACAGTGCTTCATTCGCACCGTATTTGAGGAGCGAGTAGCGCCGACCATTGTACGACACCAACTACACTCCGCTCATCATCACGAGGGGCGGCGTATGTAGCGTGCTGCGTGTTATTCCCCGTTCCATTGGTGATGAGCGTTGGTTGTTTGCTGCGCTATACCTACCAGCCAGTGACCTCGCGCGATTGATATGTCTCCAGTGTGATATAATCCGCGTTAGTTTGTGGTGGATGGACCTATCTAGCTATTTAGTGCCCGCCGCTTCGTTGCCTGCTGGCTGCCGGGCTGGGGCGGCTAGATAGCTCCGTCCGTCTCACACATACACGTCGGGTTTCTCTCTCACTTGCTTACGTTCTCGTCGTCCCCGATTGTCCTCCCCTGTGTGCCTGCTGGGCTTTCTTTCCCGCCGTCCGTTACGAGGGCGGGCTGGGCTGACAGCCATCCTTAGTACGTTGGTCAGCAGTGTCAGCAAGGCCCGTATTGGCGCGTAGGTAACAATAATACAAGCGGCACATACACACGCACACATGCACGCGATGTGCCCGCGCGCCCGTTTGGTTGCGAATAATTTCACACCTGCAGCAGCAGGCGGCTCTCCCTGGCGGCGGGAAGCTGCCACTTGTCGGAGCCTGCATTCGGCTATTTCCTTGAGCTTTTGATCCACCAATACTCGAAGCGCTGCGGCCACCGTTTCGTGCCACTGCTGCATCATGTTCAAGTCTTCAAGGGTGCACAAAAGCTCGTCCATACCTTGAGCCTGCATTCATGCACCACGACATACATCATGTTGCATTTAGAAACCTGCAGGGGACTCTTTTTGCGGCAAATAGATAGCTAGATAGGTTTTGTTGAACAAATGTATGGTGCGTGAAAAGAACGGATCGATGAAGCTTCACGAAAGGTACGTAGTAGTAAGAGCACGCATGACATACAGAGATTGAACACCCAAACAGCAAGGAAGGCAATGCGCTCCAACGTCTGTAATCTTGAAGACTGTGTAAATACGGACAGGCAGGCCGTACAATACACGGTCGTCGGTGTTTGTACACGAGTTATATGCGAGACGAGTGCGTGTACGCCGATAAACCCGCAGGCGGTGCAGATATAGTCGGTCGTGTAATATCCATATATTTTTTCTATACACGAGCGGTTCCAATACGGTCAATACACACGTTTTACACGGCCCCTAAAATGACAGACGAAAATGCTCCACATACAGTACTAGCTACCGTAGGAACACTATGTTTAATGGTCAGGTCAGGTCAGGTGGTCAGGTCAGGTCAGGTGACACTACCGCGGTTAGGCGGTTTAAGTTCCTGTGTTCGAGTCCCAGGGTGACCCCCGACATTGTTCGGGAGCATGAGATTATGGCTAGCTGCTGAGATGTGGAGTTGAGATCACAGTTGATGGATTTAGATTCGCGCGCTAGATCGGTGGCGATTGCTGAACCCTCTGTCTCTACGGCTGTGCGGGTGAATGGATGAGGGTGGGATCCTTAGTTGGCAGGATCAACCGCCTTGGGCCCTCGGTTTGGATGGCGTAGGTTCGTTGTGATGATGGTTGAAGGTGTCCTATAGCATCATATAAAACCGCGACATAAACCCTTAGACAGGGCCCGGAAGCCTATCCACACTGTAACGGTACTACTAATGTTTAAAGTAATTAAATAACTTATTGGCTGGGTGCCTCTAGCTAGAAACGCTCCACGAAAACTATTTGGAGTTCTCTAATATCATTACCAGGCAGTCAGAAATTCCCCCCGCGCCCAAAAAAGTTTTATTCTTAGAGACGCACGGCGAGGCGCCTGCTACCCGGGGCCCCACTCGCTCTTACGGCATTGCTGTTACAGGAGCGCGTAGCAGGAGCGTGTGGCCTGCCCATAAGGGCCCCCCGTGGGGCGTGTGTGCATGCTAGATAGCACTATGTATGTTTGAACTACTCCACCGTACCTCCAGGGCTTCAAAGTCGTTTGCTAGACGACAGTCGTTTGCCCGTTTGTCTGTAACGGGCGGCTGGTGACTGGAGTCGCTGACAGCCTGGAAAGCGCTCGGACGGGCCCCAATCAAATGGCTGCGGTTCTTAAAAGTCTCTAAACGTTTACCCAGTATCAATCGACTTCCTAAAAACTTCCTGGTCGGCCCAAAATTATCCAGCATTTCATAAAACCATTACATGTCTAAAATTTACTCTAAACGTATTTTGGAGGTCTTAATAAGGCTCTGAAAACATCAGTGTCCCTCCGGTAAATACTTAGCAAGCAGACGTGCAACCAACAAACAGCAAGGTTGCATCCCGCTGCATGTACTTATGCGCCGGCGGCACGACGGAACCCGGTGACTAACCAGTATGTTGCCCGTTGTCTCCACGTACTCATTGATCAGGAGTGCAAGGTCCAGCAGTCCACGCTCGCCTTTTCCCAGATCCAAACTGGTCGCGTATTTTTCATGAGTCAATAATATGTACTTGTGACGGTTACATACAATAATAATGAGATTATACTACTCATCATAAAAATAGTACTAATACCAATACCAATGATCCTGATACTCTAGATCCTGATATTAATAATGATATTGGTACTAATGATACTGGACCTTATGATAGTGGTTCTAAGAATTTAGGAATAGTAATATGGTCACACATGGTCACACGCGGTCACACGCGGTCACACGCGGTCACACGCGGTCACACGCGGTCACACGCGGTCACACGCGGTCACACGCAGTCACAAGCGGTCACACACGGTCACACGCGGTCACACGCGGTCACACGCGGTCACACGCGGTCACACGCGGTCACACGCGGTCACACGCACACGGTCATAATAGTAATAGTAATAGTAATAGTAATAGTAATAGTAAGTAATAGTAATAGTAATAGTAATAGTAATAGTAATAGTAATAGTAATAGTAATAGTAATAGTAAATAGTAATAGTAATAGTAATAGTAATAGTAATAGTAATAGTAATAGTAATAGTAATAGTAATAGTAATAGTAAAAAAAAAAAAAAAAAAAAAAAAAAAAAAAAAAAAAAAAAAAAAAAAAAAAAAAAATAGTAATAGTAATAGTAATAGTAATAGTAATAGTAATAGTAATAGTAATAGTAATAGTAATAGTAATAGTAATAGTAATAGTAATAGTAATAGTAATAGTAATAGTAATAGTAATAGTAATAGTAATAGTAATAGTAATAGTAATAGTAATAGTAATAGTAATAGTAATAGTAATAGTAAATAATAGTAATAGTAATAGTAATAGTAATAGTAATAGTAATAGTAATAGTAATAGTAATAGTAATAGTAATAGTAATAGTAATAGTAATAGTAATAGTAATAGTAATAGTAATATAGTAATAGTAATAGTAATAGTAATAGTAATAGTAATAGTAATAGTAATAGTAATAGTAATAGTAATAGTAATAGTAATAGTAATAGTAATAGTAATAGTAATAGTAATAGTAATAGTAATAGTAATAGTACTGTAGTGCACGTGCCACATTATGAACATAGTTGAGCATGCATAAATTATAAATACCAACGTACGTACTTTTCAGAGTCTCTTAATTTGATTAGCAGCGTCCATCCATCAATTCTTTGCTCTTCCACATAGTATGGCGTATAGTCAGCGCAGGCCACAAGATCTTGGGTACAGCCTCGCTGCGAACAAAGGGATTACTTTTACCAACTGTATAGGGTTAGTTTATAGGGTATATGTGTGTGTGTTACATGGTTGGGGGTGCGTAACCCCATACCTGCACATACCCATACATACGAGCCGGAGGCCCAATGGTATATATGTTTATATCTGTAAATTATAACATAAAATGATTAATAGATAAGGATTAAATAAGTAGGGGATTTATACAATCAAGTAAGGCCACGCACGCCAATTTTATCGCATAGCTTAACGACCTTGACGGCCTGCCAGGTGTGGGACGAAAGCAAGTAAAGGCGCTGCCGTGCACCCCATCCACTATGTAAATGCATGCGCGTGTATCGGCTATCTTGATGATAATATATGAAGAGACAGGTAAGTGCGTGGGAAGAAATCCTGGGTGGGGTCGGTTACCGACCTGGGTGGGGTCGGTTACCGAGCCCCCAGTTACCGACCCCCCCAGGTCGGTAACCGACCCCACCCAGTAACCGAACCGACGGGTAACCGACCCGGAACCGACCCAATCCCGACCCCCCCCGGTAACCGACTTTGCTACCGGCCGGTAACCGACTTGTTTATGCCATAGGGTATCTGTCGCCGTATGAACGAATATGGACATACATATATAACATACACACACATACATAAAGCAGGCAATACAGGGTTCGGTTTGATTAGTTGTAACCCTGAAATATGTTGTAACACGTACGAAGCAATCCCAACCTATCTGTCGCCCTTGAGTAGCTAGGTACATACAGCTAGCAAGGACAACGCGGTCCACGCGCGTGTTGCATGCATGCATATGATATCACGAGCGAGCTGGACGACCAAGCAAGTGCAATGCACGTGGTCAAGGAACGCCAAAACCACATAAAATGCAGCTCGGTGGTTCTCATGGTCTGTCTAGCTAGCTACAACCTCCGCGCCTATCTATACTGTATCTATTTCGTACCTTTTGGTCGTACCCAACTGTTTTGTCGCTCGGCGGCGGTGCATTGCCTTCCGAGCGGGGCTCCCAAAACGGCGCGTACTGCTTTTGGAAAACATATCTGCCGTTGGACTCCAGCACCAGTCTGCTGCGACTCGGATACAATGCCCCCCCAACTTGAGTAAGCAATGTACGTAATTGATGTAGAAAATCTCCTGGTCTGAAAATAGCGATTAAGATAATACACATTAACAAACCCCCTGGATACAAAGCAAAAAACAGAGGAACCAGCAGAAAAACGCTAAATAAGTAGCCAACTAAAGAGAACCTCGGCCATCGCCGTGTCATGATGTCGAGCCTGGTTCCACTCCGCCACACATAAGCGAAGTTGTCCTGCACTCCGAGCTGATTCTGAAGGTACGATCCGGCCTCCAGCGATCGATTAACTACTGATGATCCCACCATGATGATGACGATGTCTTATTTATTTAACTCGATCGCGCGAGTCAGTAAAGTTACCAGTCGATATAAAATGAATTACTTATTATTATGCTCGGAACCACGGCATCGATGTAGGTAGGTCGTGGTTGCTGCGTGCTGGTGTTTTTATTACACGCACGCAGTATGTAGTCGGCCGCAGGTGCTACATACGCTGACGCCAATCAATGGCGTGGATGCAAGTACCTGCCTGCGTCTTGCACGCACAACATACACATATATATAAAACACTTAAAGATTTTAAAATGCACGCATATGCATGGGGGACCGATGGGGCTAATGGCGGGGGTATATATTTATGTAGCGAAGCGGTAAGCTAATACGTACGTACATACTTACGTTACTTACAATAGCTGCCCACACACATAGCGTGCGTGGCTGAGGGCAGCAGCTATACTTCTACAGTATCATGAGAGCAAGCAAGCAAGCGAGCTCATTATAACTAAGATCATCATAATCATATACGTACAATAATAATGCATAAATAGTAATAGTGGCTACACACCTGCCTACGTATGTACCAGATAGAGGCTGATGGGAACTACTACTCACACATACACGCACGCACCCAAGCGAGCTAAGCAAGCAAGTAATAACGGCGGCGGGGCGGCAACCAACGAAGCAAGGGACGCACGTCTACCGACCTATGCATGTATGTGCACGCACGCGCATATATACATACACGCACGCACACAGATATGCCATGGCTGCTGGACGGACTAGACGTACGGACCCATGCGTGAGCCACGTACATGCGTGTAACACCAACGTTCGCGAGCAGCAAAGGGAACGCGCGCATAGCATGTATGGTGCTTGGGGCATGTGTACCGAATGAAGCAAGCAAATAACGAAGGTACGTATGTACCCACGTAACCCACGGCATCTACGTATCGACATCGCAGGCAGCACGCACGCGCAGGCATGCACAGCAGTCCTGCGCGCGTGGATTCATATGCAATCAACTTGCTTGTTATACAGGGATCATTCATCATTGTTGTGATGATTGCGTTGCTACTCGCTTACTGTTCCGTCACGCTCGCGACACACGCGTGCGCGCTTGAGCTGAATGTACCTGCTGCTGTTTCCATCGATCCTCAAATCAATGAACCCACCTTGTTGCAGATAAAGCGACTACACCGTTCATTCAATCCATGACGGCGGTTGCCCCGAGCATACAAGCAAGGCATGAATCGAGCGATACGGAAGTTCTTCAATTTGAAACCAAAATGACCGACATGGCAGTATAATATGTAATGAAATGCCAAGCATGGATTTGCATGAATATTACGCAAGCTCATTTAAGAAATGTACATGGAAAGGCCTTATGGGGCCCGGCCCGTTGCACTACGGCAGGAAGTGCATAATTAGGATATTATAATAAGCAACGCGGTAGATACTTCTAAAAAAGATGACATACATACATGGACCGGTTGCGCTGGTTCTTGGGTAAGCACCGGTGCACTTACGTTACGCGCACAAACCAACCACGCTGAACCACGCGCCACCATCGCCAAGTAAGCCATCTATGATCGATAGGAACAAGGGGTTCATTACTACGTACCCAAACGAAGCCTGTATGAATTCAGCCGGCCGACGCGGCATCACCGACAAGAACGCGAATCCAGCGTGGGCACGCACGCACGGACAAAAGAGCCCTGCCAGCAGGGACTACCCGTCCAGGTCGCTTCGCCGTTCCACATCAACCCTAGCTAGGAAGAAAGCTTTACTCCTGGACCTCTAAGCCCAAGCGTGTGTTAAGGGGACCGCCGATTTAAGGGTTGGGAGTCGACATTGGTCACCAGTATTTTGTTCACGCAGGTATCCGCCTGCGGCCCCTATCCGTGTTACCAGGCCCCCGAAACCGTCTCCTGGTGTGTGGCCGGACCCATTGGCCCGACCCGCTTGACGCGCACATCTCGGGCTATCCCTTTAACCGTGGCTCAAGGCCACTTCGGACTCGGACCCGACTGAAGAGCCGGGCTGACCAAGCGGGACTCCCCATTTCTCAACCATTTTGTCCCCACCCGGATCGAACCGGTGATATCATGGACACAGACTTGATGCCTTAGGGAATGGCCATGTTCGGTGGATCAACCCTAGCTTTACTATTTACCTGCCTCGTACCGACCTTCAGCGAGGCCTGGGACTTACGGTCTGACCGCAGCAGCAGAAGCTGCCTATCCCGCAGGACGAACACGCACGCAGTACGGGGGCGCTCGTTATGTCCGTCCCCGTACGTGCACGGCACAGTTGCGTGTTCCCGTCATTCCACGCAAACGCACTGGGCGGCGGAGTCGATTCCATGCGACTGTATGCCCGGCGGCGTTTGACGGAATTGTTCTTCTGCTGTAAATTGCGTGTATATATGCCTTCTTACCGTGGAGCACGCCTGCCTACATACGTAACACGCATGCACCACCCGCCTCTCTCGCTCGCTTATTACGGGCGGTTTTGCAATCACGTACAGAGGTATCGGAGTAGTGCGTGATCGATAGATACATCTAATTGATCCGTCGATGGGCATACATCCGGCGGGAGGCGTCTTACGAACCGAGTTTTTCCCAGTCAAGCGCATCTATCAGCAGCTGATACCCAAAAAGCCCAGCGACCTCGCGCCGTATCTGTCTTGTGCGGTGGGCGAGCTTGTGCTCCTCTTCAATCAAGGGAGGGATGGAAGTTGATCGATATGTTCAGCAGACGAGCGACGCTGTGCTCCTTCAAGGTTCACCCCGCCGCCCTCGCTTCGTTGATCTAGGCACGCAGTACTGCTGGCAGATACCCCGGCCCGGACTTCGGGCGCGCCTACATACACGCCAGGCAAGCGATCCACGCTTGCCTGATTTCGATGGACGATAACAGCTTACGTAACACCGGGCTAGTTACAGTATAAGTCCCTACAATTGACCCTGCACAGCTAGCATCTCGGTAAGCCTTTGGCCGCGCCGTGTTACAGCTTACATCCGGCGGCAATTAAGCCGCCGTACGTGAGGAGAAGCGTGGTCAACGATTGAAGCGCCTGCTGAGGCACCGATTGTGGAGCCGGAGCACAGCAGAGCGGCTGCTGAGGCACCGTTTGTGGAGCCGGTGGAGCACAGCAGCTGTGGGGCGAGCGGCTAGGCAAAGCGGCTAAGCAAAGCGGCTCAGTACGTATCGTCGCGGCACTGTACGCTTGTAACGGTTACAAACGAATACTCCGTCGCATACCATGCCACAGCTAGCATCCGTCCACTTATCACTCCTGCCTACTATCCCGCCCGCCACGCACTCCATACCGGCGGTACTACGGAATGAATGCATGGCACATGCATCTGCAATCGTCGAGCACGCACCCCCGCCGCCCCTGCTGCCTCGAGCAATCCCGCCCCCCTGCGTGCACTTCTGCGTGGATAACGAACGGCATCATGCCTGTGAGAACGGCGGCGGAGCCGCTATCTATCTATGCTACCTACCTCTACGTACCTGTGCGTCGATCGATCCGTGATAACCCATCCATCCATACACAGGCAGCAGGGCCCTAGCACGCCACTACAAAAGCACGCACCGCCCACGTTAAATCAGCAACCCGCCGCCTGCATGTCTGTATGTATGTATCGGTACATACACAGCAGTCGCTCGTGGCACACGCACGCAAGTACGCGAGCCACACGCATACATGCAGTCGAGCGATGTACATCGATATGATGTATGTCCTAATGCATTGAATGAATGCGTTAGTTCAAACGGCGCACGCACGCACGCACGTTGTGCACCTAGATAGATGCGTATGAGCTGCGTGCGTGCCTTTCTATCTCTAGGCATGCATCCTTCCTACCACCACGTGAACGAAGCAGCAGCAGCAGCTAGGGGTGGATCGGGCCTCGTCATCATCAGCTACGTACACCAGCTGATGAGAGCAAGCGCGAGACCATACCAGCCGTGTGTGGGCCGATGGTGGGACGATCGATCGACAGCAGGTAACGCACGGTGTGTGTGCAGCAGTCCATCAACTGGAAGTGCCGACTGCTGGCTGCTGGATGTACGCACGCGCAGGCACGCACCGTGCGTCCAACCGTACATTCCGCCCGCCCTACGGGGAAGCAAGGCGACGTGCGTGCTGACTGCCGCTTCAATTTGCATCTGCCCCGACGGCAATCATCGTTGTCCAGCCAGCCTATGGCGTTCGCATACTACTGGTCATGCATCCCCTATACATTTTTACCTACGTACGTATCCAATTTCGAGGGGCCGATTATTACCTCTCCCGCCCGACACGAACTGTATGTACGTCAAACGCAATTTTCTGCGCATGCACGTACGTACCGCAGAACGAAATGTAAGGCCCCAGTGGGCCCTACCATCATGAAAACTTCCTCCAGACCGCCTCTATCTCGCGGCGCTGGTCCATCCATCCGTCCACCCATCCTACAGGCGCGCGGCGGCCGCCATTACCGTCGGTCGCTCGCTCCGTGCGGGGATGGATGGATGGGTTGCACGCACCGACCGACTGCTAGTTCGCTCATCCACGCCGCCCGCCCACGCGCTTCCAGATGCGCAGCCCCTGGAGCTGTGACAGCGAGGAGCGGAGGGTGCGCCAGGCGCCGAGCAGCAGACCGCCGTCGCGGCGGGCGGGGTCCAGGCGCCGGAAGCTCCGCAGCTGCTGGCCATCCAGCGCGCGACCTGCGAGCATAGCGTGCTTGCTTGATTGTGGATCTCCACACTACAATCAAGGTGCGTGCGGTGGGCATCTCAAGCAAATTCTTCGTCATCCTCATCTATCATTTTTATCAAGTATCGCTGCTGTACGTGCCTCTCCATCCCTCTCTTCATTCCAACGAAGCTCTCTAACTTCGGCTCATCAGGCAACCTTGGCTTGGGCCCTCTCAACCAGATAGATAGATAGCCCGACCCGCGCAGATATACATACTGCTCACTCGGCGTCGGTTCCCCGGTGTGAACGTAGAACGAACGAGTCGCCGCTTCTACCGCCTCCACCCCAGCAACCTAACCCCAGCAATCAACTGGCTTACTCACACAGCAGGACGCACCAGGCCTCCTCTCCTCTCCTCTCCTCTATCTGATATATAATTATGTGTGTACTCACCCTCCCTCAGGTCCTGCTCCCACACGGTGGTCATCTCCAGGCTGACGTACTGCGGGTAGGTGCGCTGCAGCTCACGCAGCCGGGAGATAAGCACGGGGACGACCTGCGCCGGCGGGGGCCCGCCGCCACCTGCTGCAGAGCCGCCCACCCGTCCGCATCCGGCGGAGGCGCCACCGCCACGGGCGGCCACGGCATCATCCTCGCCGCGGCAGCGCGCCTCCCACCGGTCCCGCAGCACCGACAACAGGGTTGCTGCCGCCGGCGCCGTCCGCGCGGCGGCGGCGCCGCCGCCGCCGGTGCTGCTGTTGCTGCTGCTGCTCGACGGCACCGCCGCGCCGGCGGGGCCTGATGCGGCAGTGGCGGCTCCGCCGGTCTCGACGCCACCCGCCGCCGCCTGTTGATCGGTACCGGTCGCCGCCGCCGCAGTCGCCGCCGAGGTGTCCGGCAGGTCGCATAAAGGACAGGTGGTCAGCTGCTGGCGCACTCGCCTGCAACCGTACATACGTACAACCACATCATCACATAGAACGATGGCACAAATAGAGAGCAAAGGATGGAGGAAATTAACACGCGAGGTGCATTGACTTTGCATATTATCATATATAGAAGTGAGTGTCTGATGAAGTAAAACATCCCAGCCAGTACATAATGGGAAGTAGCTAACTGTTTCCGAGTATTCCGGGCCCCCTCCTGATGACTCTTCAAATTTGTAAATATGTGGAATCCATCCCCAACTGCCGGTCCCCAGGCCCCGTGCGCCGCCCGGGCCCTCTCCACGCACGCACGAATCTACTCACTCTGCAACGCACGGTTCGCCGGAAGGCGTGACCGCACGTGAACAGGACGCCCCGCCGCCGCCCTCGCTGGGCCAGCCGGGCGACCGCCGCGCCACCCGCCGCCGCCGCCGACCTCGACCGGCTGCTGCCGACCTTGCCCGCGATCAACGGCCGCCGCAGCAGACCGCCCTCACCACCATCGCCGTCATCCTCCTCCTCATCATCATCCGGCTCCTTGTCCGTGTCGTCGTCAATGATGATGAGGGCGCCCGCCGCCGCGCCGCCGCCCTCAGACGACGCGTCGTCGTCGTCCGCGGTGGCGCCGCCGCTGCCGAGGCCGGCGGGTCGGGCTGCGGTCATCACGGTGAGGGCGAAGTGCGGCCCGACGGGAGTGGCGCTGGTGTCCAGGTGCGCGAAGCAGAGGGGGCAGCAGCAGGACGCGCCGCCGCCCGCCGCGGCGCTGCCCTGCAGGGCCGCCAGCTGGTCTCGCTCGATGCCCTCCAGGCCGGCGCGGCAGTAGTCCTGCGCGGTCGAGGCGCGATCGAGCACGTGTCGGGCCGATTCGAGTCGAGTCGAGTCGCGTCGCGGGCGGGAGCGAGTGTGATGCAGTAGCGAAGTTAAGCGGCGGGTGCGGGCGGGGTTATTAGCAAGCAAGCACGCGAGTGACCGCTGTTCTGCGATGGCCGTGCGGGTCGTCATGGGGTCACAGTGCGTCTGCCAGCGCCAGGCCGACGTGGCTGATGGCGAGCTCAATGGCGGCACCGTACCTGCCGCCGTCAACGGTGACGTCCGATCGATGGGCGATCAAAGGGGTTGCAAGCAAGTAAGCCAGCGAGAAGTGGCTAGCTGTCACCTACATACATAATAAACAGAGCTGGGCGGCACAAGCGCCGCGAACGCAGTAACAAGAAGCGCAGTGGGGCACTGGGGCTTGATTGAAGTAGCGGGTGATACATGCATGCCGTACGTAGTAGCGCACAGCAGTGCATGCAAACTACACACATACAGCAGTACTGCATGCAAACACAAACAATGCATCCATGTCGGAAAGTAAGATAGATCCCGATGGCGCGTACGTGATATTTTAGATATTTGAACCTACGTAACCTTCAGCCACACATACATAAACACCCGCCCCACACATGATGACAGATAGATGCATGACACATGCTGGCTACGAATGAATCCGGTGCAGCCATGTTCCGCCCGTACCAACGTACTGTCGTATTGCCGTACTACCATAAAATCCTGAACCCGCTGAGAGGAGATAGATCACTGCATGCATCAGCGAGCGAGCAGGCACGTACGTACGTACGTGTACGGACCGCAGCAGCCTGGCATGGGAACACGCACACACGCACCTGCCCCCCGAAATCTCGGTCCGCACGTCCTTGACGATCGCGGATAGGACGGCTGGTGGCAGCAGCGCCTGCACCGAAGACCCCACGGCCACCACCAGTTGGTCCTCTAGATGCGCGTAAAAGACGAGGACGCCGTTGTCGCAAGCCGGGTCGCCCACGCCCCAGGCGTCCTGCAGCGCGTGAGCGAAGCTGCTGGCCAGGGCTGCTTTGTCGGTGGCTGTCATCATGCGGTGCATCACCGCCACCGCCATCTGCAGGGCCACATCGCAGGAGGAACGCAGCGGCACGGCAGCGGCGGGTTGACGCGGGCAGCTAGGTACCGTACATCGGCGGTAGGTGGCGCGCGAGCGAGGACGGACGGAGTTGGCCGTGCGCGCGTACGCGCAGGGCACAGTGTGTCCACTGCAAGTTCTTGCTTGGGGAAGTAAATTACTTGATTTTCGGCATATATACTTTCGATACAACATGCATGTTTCGCTTAATGCTGCCCAGTCCGTCGGTTAATTGTCATCCGAGCGATCGAGTTATGTTGTCGCGTGAGGGGTTGACGCTCTTGGGCGCGTCATTATTTGGTATTTGATGCACAAATGTGCCACCAGAAATTGAATTGCGGCCGCGTCACGGGCCAAGCACGCGGCACATACCGGAAATCCTTCCAGTCCCGAGGTTCCGCAAGGCGCCTGCGCATATGGCTTGCCCCCGACGGCAATCTTTGCGATGATGTTGTCAATTGCATTTGCGCTTTCCGGCGGAATCAACCTGTCCGGATCGCACACCCAGCTGGTTACATTCCGGCCGCAAGCAGAAGGTTGCTTCCTTGGGTTCGGATAGGTATCGGGAGACCAATGATGTGGTTTAGCACTGACTGCATACGAAACTGCCCAAAGAACCAGCAAAGCGTACGCGTACATGGACTTAGGAGCCTTCATCAGTAGCTAGATTTCCCCGTCATGCTTTAGAATGTAGTTCTTACATACGGGCCACTATACAGTACTGAATTAGCCAGTAAGAATGGAACCGGTGACCCGTGACGCACCCGTGAGACCTTTGCCGTACCGTGCGGTCGTGATTTAAATAGAAACTGCTTCGTTGACTGCTTCGCTTCAAAAAATTTTTTATGTCAAATGCTTTCGTGAAACACCGTACTCATCATGAAATTATCAATGGCATTCTCCAAGGGGGTTCACAAAAAAGGTGGATAAATGTGCATGATTATTTAATTGTATCGTCTTTGTTAACAAAACAGGTTGCGGACGCGCTTTCCTACCTTCGTCTGCTCCCTTACTGACGTACCCATACCATGTTGCTTTGGTTATGGACGACCCAATGAGTATGCCCGAGTTTTAAATAATGTCAAAAAATGCAAATATTGTGGCATCAACTTCTTTTTATGGAACGCCGTGTCACAAAAGGATCCGTCCAGCAATCACGCTGCATGCTCGCTCGCGGTAAGGCGCAGATCTACGAACTGTTAGTTCATCCCAACCCATGCGCGTCCAAACGGACGCAAATGACGAACGCGCCCGACCCAAAAATCTGCAACGAACAAGCTCCCGGATTGACACGAGCTTCGGGTGGTCTAACAAGGTGTAACTCGGCTGACTAGCTACCGTACGTGAGGCACCGCGCGCGGGGTAACCTAGGTAGGGGCCCAGCCACGTGTAACACATGTAGCGTTGACTCCGAACGTGATGTAAGTGTTAGGTAGGTCAGACCGGCGGGCCATGGCTGGCTGGCTGGAACACCTACCTGAGAATATTACTACGTACGGCGGCAAGCCCAACTTCTCATTTATCGATCGCCACGTGCTCTCGTCGGTCCACCGGCCTACAACTAGCTAACCCTACCTCCATCCAGCAAAACCAGCAAGCACGGCGGGCACTTACCAAACCCAGCGGCACGCACGGTCATTTGTTCGATTGCTGGCGGCAGCGCCTGTTCCGAAGCAAGCATGCAGGTGAGAGATAGAGGTACGCATGTATGGATAACTACGTCAAACGACAGAACAGGCTTGTAATCGATCGATGCACCATATGAATGGAGGCTGTGCAGATGGCGCGGTGCGTGCATGTTGGCGGAGGAGTTGATCCGCCCGCGCACTGATCCGTCCATCTGCCGTAGTCCCTCGCCATCATATCTTGGTACCGATGGGCGGCTGACACTCACTAGTCAGTCGCTCTCGCCACACAGTATGTCCATAACAATCACGCAAACAACCACAGGCGGATCCATCGCGGCGTTGATTGCAGAACCGGTCAATGTGAAGCCGACGTATGAATGAGGTCGCTGGAGGTGTGGAGGTGTGGAGGTGTGGAGGTGTGGAGGTGTGGAGGTGTGGAGGTGAGGAGGTGTGGAGGTGTGGAGGTGTGGAGGTGTGGAGGTGTGGAGGTGTGGAGGTGTGGAGGTGTGGAGGTGTGGAGGCGTGGTGTGGAGGTGTGGAGGTGTGGAGGTGTGGAGCGAGGTGTGGTGTGGAGGTGTGGAGATGTGGAGGTGTGGAGATGTGGAGGTGTGGAGATGTGGAGGTGTGGAGGTGTGGAGGTGTGGAGGTGTGGAGGTGTGGAGGTGTGGAGGTGTGGTGTGGAGGTGTGGAGGTGTGGAGGTGTGGAGGTGTGGAGGTGTGGAGGTGTGGAGGTGTGGAGGTGCGGAGGGAGGCAGGGTGGCTATCTTAACAAGGCGGAGTACAACCAGTAGTGGCGCCGTCAGCAACGAGCCGCAACCGCAGCCACCGACCTCCCCGATATAAATATGTATTCGGCCGAAAACCTTGCGTTTTGATAGATACTTTCCCTCGGTGGGAAAATGGGGTTTCAGATACTCATGGCCTCTCGCACGGGGAAAAGCCCCCTTTGAGTAGATAAAATGCATGCCGGCAAAAGCTCCCTCCGACAGATACTTTCAGCACGATTGGGCAAGGAGTATCTCCGGCCGTAGATACTCTGCAAAATAAGATAGCCACCCGGGCAAGGAGTATCTCCGGCCGTAGATACTCTGCAAAATAAGATAGCCACCCTGGATGGAGGTGTGGAGGTGGTGTGGAGGTGTGGAGTGCTGTGGACGGGGTGGTGTAGATTGGCCGCCGTTATGTCTTTAGCACGTACGCGGCGGGTGACCAGGTGCGACCTGGTCCGAGACGTTGCGGTCTTCGTTGGCGCCGTTGTAAGGTACGTCGCAAATCATTCCATCGCCCAGCTGCGACTCTGGGGGTAGAAAGCCGCGCGCGCGTCGTGAGTTGGAGGTTTGTCGCCCTCTGGTCCGCCGACCATATGATTGCGGTCGGTGGAGCGGCCGGCGGTATTTGACTTCGGCTGAGCTGTTGTTACTTTGACGTTATGACGGTTTACTCGTTGATTACGGCTTTTGGCTATTCTGGCCCTGGCAGCGTCACGGTGAGCTCATCCACCCGCCGTGTTGGGGTTGCGATAGTTGCGAATACGTGGCCCTACCTTACTTGGTGGGCAGGCGTGGCTCCAGTAGTGCGAATTATTGTGCATCTGCGTGCCGTATTGGTTGGACTGCACCGCCGCGTCACATCTCGTTGGGCCGACGGATAGTTTCGGGCCATCTGCGTCACTTAGACTCGCTGCTCAGCCGAGCTGAGCAGCGGTGAGACTCGATTGCTGTCTTTACAGATGCACCTCTTAGTGTATGGATTGCACCTCTTAGTGCGCAGTTCTTGCCTGGACAAGGCATTGCTGTAACATCGCAACCAGTGCCGCCGCAACAACATATCTCATGGACGACAACGCGCAAAGATAAAGTCAGCTGTGCATTGCAGACCGTGTGCCGCTGACAGAGTCTGCGCAGGTTCTGTCATGCGCCTGCCCGCTTGCAGTGCGCATCGATTTGGTTTTGGAGTACACTAGGACATCGTCCAGGTAGCACACCACGAAACGGTCGATGTACGGACGGAAGATGCGATCCATCACGGCCTGAAACATTGCAGGCGCGTTAACCAGCCCAAAGCTACGTACCGTGTACTCAAAGTGCCAAAACGGTGTACGGAACGCCGTCTTAGGGATATCGGAATCCGCAATCCGCAAACCCTGTAAGTCGATAGAGCTGAAGAACGCGGCGCCTTGCAGCTTATCCAGCAGATCATCCACACGTGGGAGAGGGTAACGGTTCTTCACGCACCGTGATCGCATTCAACCCGCGTTAATCGATACACATGCGCAACCTACCGTCCTTCTTACCGACGAAGAGGATCGGAGCCGAGTACGGCGATGTACTGGGGCGCACCATTCCCTTAGCAATCAGATCCGTCACCTGACGCTTAACCTCATCCAACTCGAGCGGACTAAGGCGGTACATAGGGCGAGACACCGGCTGTGCTCCCGGCACCAACGGAATGGTATGATCCACAGGACGGACCGGCGGCAGCCCCGGGATCTCCTGAAAGACGTCCACATAACGCTTCAGGAACGCGCGGAGGTGCGAGTGTGAGTGAGGTACGAACCACACGGTGTGGCCCTCGAGAGCTGCCGAAGCAAAGGCCGAATTGGGCGGCGTGAACAGGTTACAAAGTTCACCGAACCCAGCGCGCAGCGAGCACGCATCGAAAGAGAGAGGACGCCCAATCACTTGTTCGACGGTGTGCTTAACTGCTGGCTGTACGGCAACAACCCGTACCCGACGTGCCGACCATGGCCCGCTCTCCGTTAACCCAGGGGATAACCCCACGATACCGTCCTGGGCAACCCCCTAACCGACAATAGGCGGCTGCGCGGGGTCCGGAATCGGCGGCGCAGTGCACTCCTCCGTCTGGTGGCCCCGCTGGCCGCAATGGAAACACTCTTCCCTGACATCTCTAGGTACGTAACGGGCCGTTTGCTCCGGTTACGCCATTTCGTGGGGCCGTGCGGGTCGACACCCGGCGGGATCACTATGCGAAGTGCGCCCGGAGCTGGCGCGGCGGCGGGCGGCGCCGGGGCGCGCGGGGGCTGGTCCCGACGGCCTTGCTTGTGCTTCGGTCCCTTGCGCTTCAGCTGCGGCCGGTTGACCGTGATGGCCGCCACAGGACCCGCGTGAGGCGGCGGAGCCCGGCCCGGCGGTGCAGCGGCACCCTCGAGCATGGACACGTCGCCGGGCTGCAGCAGAGCAGCGTTTGAGCGCAGGGCGGCACGAGCATGCTGTTCGGCGAGGTAGCGGCGTTCGACACCATAAGCACGCGTGAGCAAGTCTTGGTACGACGTAAACGGTTGGCTATTCTGATCGACCGCACATTTGCCCGCTAAGTGATCCAACAGTCCCTGCCGGAACGAGAAGATTCGTTCTTTTTCCGAGAAGTCAGGAATGTCGGTCACTAAAGCGTCGAAACGGCTCTGATAGGTGGCGACGGTTTCACCCGCTACCATGCGGTACGTCAGCTTTCACAATTTGATTCGCGCCTCTTCTTCCAACGACTGGATCTGAGGGGCGAACCGCTGGACTAAGCCAACTAAATCGTCACGCGTCGTGAAGGTTTTAGTTGCTAAGGACCAGGTATCGTACCACGTTTAAGCTTGCCCGGACAGCGCTTGCGACAAGAACAGGCAGCAAGCGGCATCGTTTTGTCCCCAGGAAACGATAGAGAAGACGTTCACTACGTCACACACGAACACTCGCACGGTCGTAGGGAGTGTCTTCAAGACTGTCCTATCGTCTATGTGCAGTTTCGGCGTAGGTACGGTCAGCTTAAGTAGCTCAGCCCCGTTGGACTGCGACGACCCCGCGGTCGGACCCCGTAACCCAACGCTTACCCCAGCGAGAGGAGAAGCCACGGCGGCTGGCGAGGCACGTGCCTCAGTGGGAACCTCGCGGGCGTCCATCGGCGGACGTTGCACTTCGGACGGTAGGTCAAAGTCGGTTTGCGTCGCCGAGCTATAGGGCGACCTTGCCCACGACGCACGGGAAACGCGACCGCAAGTCGGGCACTGCTCGCGCCGATCGTCGTCAGAGGTTTCAGACGACGAAGGGAGCGCGTTGCGCAGTTCCTCGACGGAAAGGTGGATGGCGCAACATGTACTTGCGAATAAGTAAGTAAGAGAGGCGTCCAGGAAGGAACGTCTGGATACCTGTTGTTGATATTTAATCAGAAAAGTCCATACTTGGTGGTAGTAAGAACTACCGGTTGAGAGTCGGCGCGACTACTACTTAAAGTCGTCCGGATAAGGTTCCGTACGTGAACCTGAACTACCGCGTGGCAGGCAGGCCATCGAGGCAATGGAATATAAGACGTTCTTACATCCTCAACCAATATGTGGACTCGTCGTCCTGGAACACGTCGTTCCGCTACCAGCAGTGACCCAGGGTCACCAAGCTCCCACGTGGGGCCCCGCCTACCGTGTATAACTTAGTACGTGCACGTGCACTACAGAGCGGAGGCAGTATACGACAGGGGCCGCAGGCGGATACCTGCGTGAACAAAATACTGGTGACTAATGTCGACTCCCAACCCTTAAATCGGCGGTCCCCTTAACACACGCTTGGGCTTAGAGGTCCAGGAGTAAAGCTTTCTTTCTTGCTTTCTTTCTTGCTTTGTTCGGCTTCGTTGGAGCGGTTATCTGTGCCCCGCCGTTCGTTGGAGCACCCGCCCAAAAGCGTCGGGACTCGGGTAGGTTCGCCTTGATTGTAACGATTACTACTAGCAACTATTAAAATGGTCCTGATACGGGTCCACTTGTAATGTATGGTTACGTACAAAAACTGTCCTGAGCATGCCCGCTCAGTACGTATATGGTATCGATATCGTATGCCAGAAGATACAAATATTTGTATCTTCTGGCATATTTGTAACTGACCGACGCGATGGCAACCCGAATTGGGTTCGTGCCTGTGGTCGTGAGCGAGTCACGTGCGGGGTTGCCCTATATATAGGCGGGTGTCAGTGGTGCGAATGGCAAGTGACCTTTCGGCTGAACCTGGTTCGATACTCGACGCGGACATGGAGCCCTGAAGGGGGGGGGGGGGTAATTGTAGTGGTCCTAGAGTGATCCGAGATCGGCAGCATCAGCTAGCTTGCAAGCGTCTTTGCGTGGTTAAGACGGGTCACACATGCATGGCGTTTTCCATTGACAAGGCGCCTGGAAATAAAGGCGGTCAGGCAGGTACCACGTACGTGTATGTGCACATGCCGATCAACGGTCCTAAGCATGCTCAGATTTTCCGTGTGCCGACCCATGTGGTATCTTATCGTCCCAATCACATCAAGACACAAGTTGGACCATTTATAATCACCAGCAATCAAGCCGGCATGCTCAATTGTGCCCGCCGCAACGGCGGCACGCTAGCTCGCTCCCTACTTACTGGGAAAAAGAGGCCTTTCGTTGTTAATGATTTTTCTCATAATGATACGTATGCATGTAGTACAGAAATAATACTGTTGCAGCCCATGCGCATTGGGGTTCCACGGGCCGTTACAAAGCAAGCACAGTCAATGTGCTCATGACATAATTTAAGGTGCATCTTACGCTTACGTTGCTTGTATTCTCCTCGATATTTACTTTGTTCGCTTCTAGGCCCCAATGCTCATAAGGCCGCAGGCATAAGGCCTTTCCATGATACATATCTTTAATTTGCGTTTGTTACTATGTGCATGTTGCATAGTCAGGCGCAATCTATACTGCAATCATACATGCCGGTTACCTCTGTAACACGTATATCTCCCCACAATTGACCATACCTGCACAGCATATCAAGAAGCCTTTGGCCGCGCCGTGTTACACCTCGGATTCGAAGTAAGCAAGTTCGTCTATCTCGATTCATAAACGTGCGTGTCTTCTGTCAGTCTTCTTGTACGCTCGGGGCAACCGGCATGAATTGAATGGAGCTTTGTTTGTAACGAGGTGGGTCTAATAAGTGAGAATGGAAACAGATACATTATTCACGTCAAGCTTGCGTCGGTGCGTCGCTTGCATGACGTGACCATAGGCGAGTAGCAGCGCAATAATCACAACAATGATGCATGGTCACTATATGCGCAAGTTGCACATGTATATATCCAGGACTGCTGTGCGTAGCTGCACGTTGCGTGCTGTGTGCGTGTTGATGGCTGGGCGGGTACCTTGCTTGCTTGCTTCGGGTACGCCCCAAGCATCATGCTATGCATTACTACTATCTGCTAGAGGACGTCGGTGTTGCATGTATGTGGCTCATAGATCCACGCACGGCATTGGCACGCGTGAAATAATGTATGGCGATCGACACATAAATGTGCGGGTAGAACGTGCTGTCCAGCGATCTTCGGTTCGAATCCCGGCTCCCTCCCCGCCATGTGATTCGCTCGGCGGGTCAGGGAGGATGGGTGCGCGGTCCTTGGTAGGCAGGGGTTGATGAGATCAGAACTATCTGGGCCCGTTGGAACACCCGGTCGGGACTCGGGTCCCTAGCTAGGTAGGGTTCGTTATTACTAAATATATGTGTGGGTAGTTCGGACATATAATTATTGCGTGGTCGGCTCAATGGATGGGATTTACATCGTACGTACGTAGCTAGATACATAGCTACTACTATACTACTATCTACTGTTCGGATGCATGCAGCCTCCGTTGTGCATGCTGAGCTAGATAGCGAGCTTTCTGGCTGGCTGCTGGCTCGGCCAGCTCCTGGCAGCGGACGCATCAGATAGATGCATGTTTGCTTGATACACACCAAAGCAAACATGCATCTGATGTTTGCTTGATGTGTATCGATGGACAGTCGCAGACAGATATAACTCGCTCGTATAACATATAAAAAAGGTAGTAACAAGCAACTCATCCGTCATCACCGCCATGTATGAACATCATGCATACATTGTCGTACGTACATACATGCGTGCGTGCGTGCTGATGTTACATTGCACTAGCTGGCTTGCTCGTTCACTCGCTCGCCTGAAATGATCGCTGATGATCACGTGCCTGATACTGCTTGCTGCCTTAAGCCGCGCACACTATGTGCTTGCGTGGGCAGTTACTGTAAGTAGCTTCGTGCACTATTATTTGTTGCTTCATTCGCTACCGATGCGAGATACACCTCATTTACGTACTCCCATCGGCCTAATCACACTATAATATTCCCCGGCAAGAATCCTGCTGTACATTGTTTTCATGTATGTATTGTGCTGCATGCATTTTATTATTACGTACGCAGGCAGTTTCTTGCATTACTTGTGTATATCAAAGCAAGCTGCCGTTGCATGCATGGCGTGACGCCATGTATATACTGCGTGCTCATTACCTTCAGCGACCAAGTGCCTGCAGCGAGCGAACAGCTGTGTGTATAAATACGCCAGCAGCCAAGCAACTGCACCGACGGGTGCCGTGGTTCCATTTATCACAATATCGCCCGGTGACTCTATACATCTACTAACTCATCACTCAATCGAGATATCTATTTATCTGAGGGCGGGTTGGTTGCTTGATTGGATCATCATCAGCAGCTGATTGATGGAGGCGGGATCGTACCTTCAGGATCAACTCGAAGTACAGGACAACTTCGCTTATGTGTGGCGGAGTAGAACGAGGCTCGACATCATAACACGGCGATGGCCGAGATCTGCATGCGGTTGTATCGGTTTTCTCTTGTTCTTGCCCCTGCTTTACATAATGGCGCCAGTGAATTTGGTGTTATTGAGTCTGTACATCGTCATTACCAGCCCACTGGACATACGTAATCTACCTGCTATAATTTGGGAATTGGTGAAAGAATTGTTTCTGAGTCGCAGCAGACTGGTGCTGGAGTCCAACGGCAGGTGTGTTTTCCAGAACCAGTACGCGCCGTTTTGGGAGCCCCGCTCACGAGGCGAAGCACCGCCGAGCCACAAAACAGCAGTTGGGTACAATCAAAAGGTACGATACGTAGACCGATAAATACAGTATAGGCGCGAGCGGAGGGAGTGTAGAGCTTTACTATGTACAGGCAACGGGAACCACCAATCTGCATTTAGCTCATAAGAGGCACATTGTGTCTCGGTCGTGTTTATGCATTTATGTGGTTTTTGGCGTGCGTCCCTTACCTGGGTCTAATATATTATTTATTGGTTTCTTTGGCAAACGTACTCGCTCTGTTTCGCAGCGGGGCTGTACCCAAGATCTTGTGGCCTGTGCCACCTGCTCTCCTAGCTCGCCAGATTCCAATACTCCGGAAGATTTTCAATGGACGTTGTTCATCAAATCAAGAGACCTCGGCAAGTACGTGATATACAAGCTCGTAGTGCATACAATTGATAGCAAGAATCAATGTACGTGCGTCGATGCGTGATTATGTGATGCTGTGGATCGATGCGCGAGACATTTCCGTATGCCGTATGGTTTTAATCCCCAATGAAAACATCCCCCATGCTTTTTTTCAAGTGTCAGCAGATCGCTTCGTTCTATTCACCGGGTCTTTATGCATAGTCACCTACCGCTGTCGTTGGGAATATTTTATATCATATCACACATTTAATTATTTATATAATGTATCATATATGTACATTTTATATAGGGTTATATATAGGGTTATATATAGGGTTATATATAGGGTTATATATTAAATATTAAATATTAAATATAATGTTTCATAATTATAAATGAATCATATGCAAATACATATTGTTCATTTTATTTAATACATGCATGTTTAAAGGGTTAATACGGGTATAACCCTTAGAGAGTGTTTCCACTTGCAGTCAATCAGCCCTTCCGGTGAACTACCTCCTAAGCCTTCTCTAGGCTATATTAAATGTGTTTTATATGCCTGTGCAAAGGGAACCGCCTAATCCTTTGTTCGAAAATTTGATATTTGGTCGCGATCAGGTTAAAAATTTTGGGCGGGGCCCCAGCGCGAAGCGCGTTCGGGGGGCCCCGCCCCCTAGGATTGCCCCTGTCCGTGTGTCCGTGTGTCCGTCCGTCCGTGGGTAACAACAAAACGTTCATTATCCGCTAAACTAATTCGCAATGTTTGTCATATTATTTGTCCTCTATTGCAAGGTATTCTTGGTTTGGCTGAAAAAAATTCTTTGCGCACAAACGGTCAAAGTAAAGCTCCGCGGTCTCCATGGACCCGGGTCAACGTCCACCCAACGCCTCTCGCGCTCATATTTGTTTCAACGGGTGCCGCGTGATGAATACTTGGATTAAGAATGGGCGGCGTGTGCTAAATTGAACTTCCATAGTGTTCTGATGTTTGAACATCAAGATGCCACCAGCATCAAGATTTGCCTTTCTGTCTTTCCAGATGAATACAATTCAACAGCATGTATTGAATCAAAGTTTCAAGATGCAAAGGGATAGCATACCGAGTACCAACGAGTTCTCCAGTTCCGATGGCCGAAGTAGCCGAAGTCCGGGTCTCACCGACGGCTTTTTCGCACCCTGCTTTTGCCTTATATTTGCTATGTAACTATTGATGGTAAACGTTTAGAGGTTCACGTCTGCTGCGGGCGTGCAACTGAAGGGCTGCATGCTTGCCGACAGACCAAGCAAACAACTACAGTTTCACGGCAAAACAAGAATGCCTCAAGCTTGCTTTTTGATATCTGCTTGACAAACGGATGTGGTAGTGCAGAGGCGTCTAATAAGGCAGATGCGGTGGCCGCCGTTGGCGGCGCGTACTGCAGGTTGGTTTCGGGGCTACCCTACCTTCTTGAGCTTGCTCAATCTATCCACGCCGATCCACCTTCAACATCAACGACACCCTCAATGGCACCCTTTCACTCTCTCACACTCTTGCGCGGTAACAGAGTTTCCGTTGTAAAGCAAGCGGCCTGTACGAATTGTAGGGGGCCCCACCCTTTGTCCGGCTTCAAGGAAGCCGACCCCCTACTTGTCCATAACGTGGATTGAGCTATGTACGTCTATAGTAAGAGCAATTTAAGAACATTGAATCAATCTTCGCAGATAAGGTTGCAAGGAAAGTTGACATGTGTATCCGTGGCCACTAATAATCCATATGGAAACACCCAGTATCATTATTGTCACCCAGTATCATTATGGGTTATTATTACCATATGTATTATGTATATATATATACACCTTGTTTGCATACACTACGTAACATCGAACTCACGTTTTATATATCTTCGTTGACTGACTCCATGATGAAACATACGCGACCAGTTTGGAGCTGGTTAAGGGCGGGCGTGAACTGATGGACCTTGCATTCTTGATTAACGATTTCGTGAAGTCAACGAGCAGTTATGAGAGGGACATACTGGTAAGTCAGTCCCCTCTCTTCCCGTGTGCCTTTATTTGCGGTTCGTTGCCCGGCCGACGGTGCATGATGCGGGGTGTAACGAACATTGCTGTATGTATGTTGGTTGCGTGTCTGCTTGTCATCAACCAATCATTACCTAGTACTGAATGCGGAGCATCTTGGGTCACGCTGCCTAGCTTCCTGTTTGGGTGTTCAATGCGCATGTACGTTTGTACATGCACATGCATGCATAATGCTCCGACATTTATTACGACCCTTACTTCTCCTTCGTGAAGCTCCATCCGTCCCTTTGCGCACGATATATACATCTAACTGCCTAATCTGCTGCAACGGATGGATCTCCCTGCATTCTTTTGAATGCAACATATGACGTATGCCGCCGTGGTGCCTGCATGGATGAATGCAGGCTCAAGGCATGGACGAGCTTTTATGCACCCTTGAAGACTTGAACATGATGCAGCAGTGGCACGAAACGGTGGCCGCAGCGCTTCGAGTACTGGTGGATCAGAAGCTCAAGAATATAGCCGAATGCAAGCTCCGACAAATGGCAGCTTCCCGCCAGGGAAAGCCCGCTGCAGGTGTGAAAGTGTACATTCGCAGCCAAGCGGGCACATCGCGTGTGTATATATGTGAGCATGTATATATTGTTATGTACCGATCCGGGCCTACGCCTGACGACACTGCTGGATGCTTGGCCAACGAAGTAAGGGCTAGCTACTAGCCCAGCCATGCATAACGGACGGAAATAATAGGGGGACAGAGCGCGCGCCCGCCGGGGCCGAGTGAAGCACACGGGGAGCAGCCAAGCACTAGCACATGGAGGCATCGGTAGGCACGCACGGTGACCCGTACATACATGACCCTTGCCCGAGCAAGGGGTAACAGAATGCATGCACGGTGTGCTCGGGCAAGGTTACACAAATTTTCTTCATTTTGAAAGTACAAATGCATATAAACGGAAACATCAATTTAATATTATTGGGAATGTTTGGGGCAGATAAGGACACACGGGTAGGACAAACAATCCGGCAGCGGCTTGAGCAACGAAGGGGCCGTGATGACCCTTGCTCGGGGTGGAGCGACCGCAATATAGGCCCCCGATCGTGCGACACGCCGTTCAGCCCCGGCAACAGGTGCAAGTGCACTCCCTCACCCATGCGCACCCGTACAGTGCATAGCCGTGCCCAGGCGTTATTTGTTTGTAAGCGCATGCAGTCATCACTCAAGCGGCGACGCAGCAGCAAGAGATGCCTGCGGCAGCGGGGCCAAGGTCAGCGGCCGTCGTACAGAGCGAAAGTGATGGTGGGCCCATTTCAAGAATCGGGCGAGATCACTTGAACAACCCGGAGCAGGCGGATGTGGTCTTCGTGCTGGACGGCGGCCACCGCTATTATGCGCACCGCAGTGTGCTAGCGGCGTCATCGGAAATGTTCAAGGCTATGTTTGGTGCACCTTATTACAGGGTGCGGAATGTATGGATTGCATCATCAAGCATACAAGCAATGGATATATAGCATCATGCATCAGGCAGACATACGGACGGATGAAATGCAATAATAATCGATATACCGACGCTCATATACACGGGCTGGGGACGTGCGCGTCGAGATGTAAATGTAATACCGTACTGACGCTCATCATTTGCTTATAAATACAATTATTTATAAGTCGATATTTAGCCGATATTTATCATGACGGCATTACATATGGGGACCCCGCAAAGTGTGAAACAAGACGCTTAAGGGCACCTCGCAAATAATGAAAGGTTCTCAGATTATGGACGTCGCAAATATGAAAGAAAAAGATATTTCGGGCCTCACAAATAAGTAGCGTCGCAAATAATTAGCGTCAGTACGGTAATAAGCCGACATTGGTGCGTTAGGTGGTACTTGGATGACACGATAGCACGCATGAGGTCACCGGTAAAGGAATAAAGTCAGGAGGACCAGAAGGACCGGGAAAATCAAGAGCTCGTTCAGGCCACTGACCGATGAGCCTAGCTGGTATATATATGAGCAATGAACGCTGCATGCATCGGGATGTCGAAGACAGTAATGAACCTCGCTAAATGCATATGTATGTGCTCTCACGCACGCTTGCACGCAAGCACCATGCACGATACAATTATTCTAATAGTTGGCATATATGTGCTAGCTTTATTCATGATGATCCCCGTGCTGCAGATTCTTGCTGCGGCGAGACTCGAGGAAATAAACATAAAAATAATGCATGTAAGATCACCGCAACATAACTGCCCATTGCGCAATTTTGCAGGAGGCGCGCACGGACGTACACACTATCCATGTCCCCGACATCACATTGCCCGTGCTCGAGGCCTCGATGAGATTCCTGTACACAGCAACAAGCGGTGAAGAAGGATTGTTAGTCGGCTGCGGACATGCAACTGCCTTCAACGTGCTGCAGGTCGGTGCTGTACCATGACCGCCATTTTGAAAATGGCTTATGACACTTAAATTAAGGGACGATGGATAATAATAAGTTGGCAATTATCAGCGTTCGCGTGGCCAGTAAAATGTATAATTATTTCAAGTCACTATACAATACACATATATAAAATTGACGGTCAGGATATATATAATGAAATGTGTTTTTTTATTGTTTAGAAGGTAAGAAAATTCCTTCGACAGGGCCGCCTGGAACGAAGGCTATCCACGCACCATGTATGTGAGGACGCATGCATACATACATACACTTGTAATTCCAACTATGTAATAATGACCTGTAATAATACCTGTAATAATGACCATACATAGTGCATGTTTGCAATGTTACTACTACCCGTCCCATATATTCCGCAGGTTTCTGGGCTGTCGCCAGTAGCCAAATACGTAACCGTTTGGCATGGCAGATTTTGGGGCCTAGGACAAACCCCTTCCGCTTTTAACATCGCATACTGCGCTGTACACACTGCTGACACTCACGAAAATGTACATATCCACGTACCATGTCGCTGTCTACTTTCGACAGTTTGCCGACCGGTTCTTGCTGGACAAGCTGAAACTGGCGTGCGAACAGACGATCGCGAGCACCATGGTCAACAGCGAGAACGTCTTGTCCCTTTTTGAGCAGAGCGAACAGAAATTTGCTGCCTTCCTGGGGCGCGCCTGCTTCGAGTTCGTGCTCCAAAACTATGACGAGGTCTACACCTATCATCGGGAAGCAATCGGGGAGGCAGCCTTTTTCTGCTACTTGCGTCGGATGGCGCTCCACTTCAAGATTTGGGTCCATGATCGTGTGGCTGAGCTGGACAGCTCATAATATATAAAGCGGGTGACCAGCTGCAGCGAATCACCCAGAGACATATTGTTATTAATGATAAAGCGCGCGGACGGACGGGCGCGCGGTGCGTGGTAGGCAGGACTGCGTGCGTGGCTAGACTGCGGTGCGTGCGTGACCTGCTGACCACGCTACGTCCAGCGCGATGCGTGATGAATAAACAAAATAAGAACCCAGCCAAACAATCACATATGAATTATTGGACGCGGCTGCAGCAACAGCAGATGTAGATATATATGTAGAAACTGGCTTGTTTTAGGTGCTGGCCTGATTAGTGAGATTGGTGAGCGAGGCAGGACGGAGCAAAGCATGTATGTATGTACGTACGGGGGCATGCATAATTTCCTAAACGCTACACGAGCGAGCGGTCCCAATCAACACGTCAATACACGAGTTAGCACGGCCCCGACGCAGTAGCCATCGGCACTTGTCGATCGATCGATGCATGCCAACCACAGGAAATAGATTCGTGCAACACGCACGGCTGCGTGGCAGCACTTGATTGCAGACAGGGAGCAATAGTGCTTGCTGATGAAGGGCGAGGTTTTTGATATGATGCGATATTGTAAGCCCGGTGCGTGCCTGAGCATCCGGGGGATTAGCCTTTATTAGGTCTTCCATTATTGGGTTTCGAGACCAGTGCCGTACCCTAGTTTGGCGAAGCCATCACCTAGCTACCGGCCCTTGCTTGTTTGGTGAATCAGGGACTGCGGTGCGAATGAGCCCGTGCGAATCTGGTAAAACCGACATCCTGTGAGTGCATGCGGTAGACCCTGATCGTCCCTGATGGATGATTGCATCTCGATAACAATTGCAGACAGGGGGCGGCGGGGTGCTTGATGCAATATATTATACGTATGCTGCTGGTCATTAGCCACGCACTCACGTGCGTGCACAAAAGTCTATCGATGTGAAAGGTAGGTGTTACGAACGCTGGGTTACAGTAGCTAGTAGGACTACCCTGCTGAGCATACTCTGGCGTGTTGTTAGGGAGCGAGCAGGCGTCTGCGTGGCTGCTGGCTGGGTCGTTATTTCTACTCTTATAGCGCCGATACAAGCAGGCAAGCTACTACATACCATAACCAAATAATAAATGTGACGGTCGGCGGACTGATCGATCTGCCACGTATTCCATCCGTCACAGTGTGTGCCGCAACGATCCGGAGTTTAGTTTAGCAAGTCGGACTCACCTTTGTTATTACAAACGTGGTGCAAGGGGGCACCCCGCCTGACATGGCTGCGGACGAGTTCCGACCATATACCCTCGCACCACGCACCGCCCTCGCGGATGTTTCAGAAGAAAGGAGGGTGTGGATGGGTCCACTTCACCACCCCCCACGATCGCCGGGCCCCATCGCGTCCATGGAGCCCAGCCGTGAGGAAGGTTCAATTCATATGTATGCATACCATTATGCATGGTGTGAGGGTTTAGAATTCAGGGCACGAGAGCAAGGGAGGCAAGTCAGAGACGGGCGCAGCCCTGTACAGCCCTGCATGATCTCTGTACGGCAACTACTGCTCAAGGCGTGCGGCGGCGGGTTTATATGTACGGCCACTGCTCAATTATTGGCCATACCTGCTGACAATGTGAGTGGAAGATTAGAGTCACACTGCTGTAGGTTTATTTTAATGTATTGTGACCGTTACAAGGTGGACTACTCGTGTCCCGACCGGGTTTGTTTGTCAGGGGTACAGCCGCAGCAGCTGCCTACAACATCGCCGATCAAGCAACGGCGATCACATACCGGTGGAGAGAACCAAACCCAACGTTACTTACACCGATCGACCACCGAGCGGAACAGTGGTCAGCGGCCAGTCAGGATTCCGACCTGCGTGCGAGATGTCAGCTGCTGTAATAGTAGCAGCAGGTAGAAGCACAAAACTTGGCCGTGTCGACCGACTAGGCTAGAGTCAGGGCCATCCCCGCCCTCGCATTTCCGCGCTCCTTCCGTTGCTTTTGTTCCGTCCCAAGCTTTGTTCACAATACTAGGTTGTCATGACACACTGCGTGCGCTGCACGGCACGTATGTACGGCATGGGGAGATTATGGGACAGAGCGAGCAGAAGATGCTCACTGCGTGCGGGCAGACGCAGTACAGCACCTGCGCGGACTCTATCTGTCAGCGGCACACGGTCTGCAATGCACAGCTGACTTTATCTTTGCGCGTTGTCGTCCACTTGCGGCGGCACTCGTTGGGACGGAGGTTACAGCAATGCGTTGTCCTGGCAAGAACTGCGCACTAAGAGGTGCAATCCATACACTAAGAGGTGTATCTGTAGACAGCAATCGTATATCACCGCCGCTCAGCTCGGCTGAGTAGCGAGCCTAAATGACGCAGATGGCCCGAAACTATCCTCCCTGCGTGTAGCAACGAATCTACCTCATGGGCCTAATGCAACCAAGTTCACGCACATTCGCACAGAAACTGCTCATGTTCTACCAGAATAAGACGAGAATACTTACACGGGCAATAAATGCCGCGCTCACTACTGAGAGAGTTCGTGCGCACGTGATCAACTGAATAACAGGAAGCCTAACCGTCGGCCCAACTAGATGGCCACTGAAACCCTAACGGCAAACTGAACACGCGCTGTGTCAATCACTCCGTGTGTCACGACAGCTGTCATGACACACTGCGTGCGCTGCACGGCACGTACGGCACGGGGAGA
Organism: Eudorina sp. 2006-703-Eu-15; assembly: GCA_003117195.1. NCBI lineage: Eukaryota > Viridiplantae > Chlorophyta > Chlorophyceae > Chlamydomonadales > Volvocaceae > Eudorina > Eudorina sp. 2006-703-Eu-15. Next base: position 366,983 of record BDSI01000117.1, read on the forward strand.
TTCCCCCCCAGCGAAAACGTTAGGAGTAGCTGCATGAGACAAGATCAAGTGCCGTGCAGATAGCACGACGTTCACAAAGGGCGGCGTGGTGCCCTACAACTAATGACTCAATTCAACAGTAAGATAGTGCTAACGCGCGAGGGCTAAAACCCAGACAAACTACGTCAGAATCCAGGGACTCTCATCCTGCACCCGAACCTGCATCAATTGATCCCGAACCCGACGGCTCTCGAAAACCAACAACCAGACTCGGCGAAAACCCCGCGGGGCCCGCGGGGGAGTGACTAGGAAAACAATGCGCCATGAACCGGCCAGCGCGTTGAGGTAGCGCCGGCGCAGGTCGTGGGCCTTGCTCAGCAGGTGCTCAGTGTGAACATAAAACGCAACGATAGGCGCGAAAGGCGCCAATGGCAGTGCGAAATCTACTAACTTGCTCCACGGCTCAGACACGATGGCATCATACCGCCAGACCTGTTGCAACTGACGGTAGAATGCGGGCTGCAGTACTAGTGCATCCTCATGCCGCTCCGCATCAGCCTTGGGGTGATGCGCGTTATTCAGCACAACATGGCCCCGTGCACGGAGTCGATTCGCTAGATTGCCCGAGCCGCTCCAAGGGTCCAGAATCCCGGTGCACACGGACAGATCCACGTGATTAAGCAGCACGTCCACTTCGTTCTGGGAAGTAGTCCCGCGCAGCCACCTCTGGGACGGCTGACAAGTCCCCGCACGAACGGGCGGAGGCGCCGGCACCCGTGCATCTGGCCAGTTCGGCAACCAATTCCGGCGCGAAGATCCCGCCAGGCATCATGGCACCCAGCGCACCATGCACCCCCGCAGCGGTGTCCAAATCCCAGTGGTCAGGGAGACTCTCACGTGTGGTCAACGCAATCTTGCGCTGCATGTGCGTCTGTAATACGTCCTCATCCGACAGAAGCCAGGGTTTCACTCGTGCAGGTGTGAAACGCTCCGTTAGTTGTCCCGTCCGCATAGCGCGCCTCCAGGGGCTGTGCACCAGCCTCCGGCCCCAGGTACCATAAGGTACCCTCGCGAACTTGAGGCTCCAGCGAGTTGGGGTCCTTGAAACGCCGCCGGAGCTTTTTGCCGTCCAGGGCAGCAGCTGCTTCACGGCGACGGCGTTGCGCGGCACTGGGGAACAAAGCGGGTGTCGATGCAGGCGCAGCAGGCAGGGGTTTGGCCTCCACCAGGGTGGCTATCTTATTTTGCAGAGTATCTACGGCCGGAGATACTCCTTGCCCAATCGTGCTGAAAGTATCTGTCGGAGGGCCCTGACCCCTGGGTACAAAGGGGGCTTGGACATCTTCGTCATTGCCAACGACACAGCTCTGCGTGGGCTGAATGCCCGCTCGATGAAGGCGCTCCTCCAGAAACTCCAAGACGCGGAGGCCTTCGGCCTACCTAAGAAACACCTACGCAAGCACGACAGCGAGGAACATTGTCGCCATACCCAACGACCCTACCCGTGCAAGGTTGCCCAGACCATGCGACGAATGAACGACTCGGCAACGCCCAGGCCCAGGCCCACAGTACAAGTGCCCCGGCGAGAGGCACAGGAGCTCCGGCGGGAGCTCGCGGAAGCGTTCCCGGGCACCATGCCTCTACGTATCCCATTGCATACTATAATTTGGACTGATGGTAGTTGCGTCAAACCGCTCGCAGGCGACGGCCCGAACAGACTTGGTGCGGCAGCGTACAGCGAACTTACCGGGGAAACCTTACATGTAGACCCGGCCGGGGAAGGGTGTACAAATACAATCCAGCGGGCTGAGTTGTCGGCTATACGGGCGGCCATCGCGCAGCACAAAACCACGAGTCGCGCATTAACCATAGCAACTGACTCACAAGCATCACTGGATCTCATAAAAAGAGCCATCAATGAACCCAATAAATTACATATTTCCAAACATAAAGCCTTGCTTATGGACATTGTTGAGATGCTGTACGACTGCACCCAACAAAACACGACTGTCCATTTCATAAAGGTAAAATCACATACCGGTATTAATGGCAACGATAAGGCCGATGAAGGCGCAACTGCGGTAGCACATGGTAATGCCGAGCCAACCGTAATTGAGGCCGCAGATAACGCCCCGTACGATAAGCTGGTCTGGCTACTACAAAAAGATACAGGACTATATATCAATGACCTTAATAAGGGCATCCTCAAAGGTCTCCAAAAAAAAACGTTCGCGGGCGGGATATACAACCGACACGACCCTAACTGAAAAATGGCGCGACGCGTCGACAAAGCTCGACTCTAAATTCAGCAACGCCTACTTGAACAGCTCTCACACTAGTCATTGGTTAAAATCCAAGTGCTGAAGGCACGGTACGGACTCTTGTATAATGCGAAGCTGAAGAAATTGTACGGTCGCGGCGGGCGGGGATGGCCACTGCCCGGTCTGCCGCACAACGGACTCCGGAGCCCACATACTTGGAGGCTGCCAGCACGCGACGTTTAAAGGCATGTACATCAACCGGCACAACCAGGCGACACGCATTATTGCGGATTGCCTCAACAGGGGCCGCTACGGAGGCGGTTTCATGGTCATGGACGCGGGCAAGGCAGAGGATATCCCACCGTTCTGCAGTAGCACGCGGGTACCCAAATGGATGCTGCCGCATCTGACTGAAGAGGAGATCCGACGCCTCCGACCTGACATAATGTTCATACCCACACTCGCCTCTCACAAAACCAAGCGCAAACGCTACCAGGGACCCGTGGACAAGACCAAGCACGAGGTGTACATCATCGAAGTGGGGTACACTGGCGACCTACAGCATGCCGACAAACTAACACAGAAGACAACGCAGCATGCCAGACTCAAAGAGGAACTAACAAAGGCGGGGTGGACAGTGCGCTACGCCGAGGAACAAATAGTCACACTGGGCAGTACTGGAACCCTGCCGACTACACTTAACACTGGGCAGTACTGGAACCCTGCCGACTACACTTAAGTCGCTCCTCTGCAGACTCGGAGCGACTACCGACCAGGCCCACAACACCTGCCTGCACATCCATCGACACACAATAGAAACTAACCGCAGGCGCAATCATCCGGACCCGGCGAGTGATGGAGGGTGGGATAAAATGATAAAAACCAACCTAGGCTTCCCCGGTGGTGCGGGCATACAGGGGTGACTACGCCACCCCTCAGTTCCCCACCCCCTTAATACACGCCAGGCTTCGGCCGGCGTACTATTATTATTATTATTATTATCTGTCGGAGGGAGCTTTTGCCGGCATTTTATCTACTCAAAAGGGGCTTTTCCCCGTGCGAGAGGCCATGAGGATCTAAAACACCATTTTCCCACCGAGGGAAAGTATCTATCAAAACGCAAGGTTTTCGGCCGAATATATATTTATATCTTAAGATAGCCACCCTTGCCTCCACTTGCTCCTTGGTGACGCCACCGTGGGTGCAATCAGGGCAGATCCAGGTGCCCTTCGGAACAGTCTTGAATGGTGGCCGCAGGCAGTACGTGTGCCAGCCAGAGCCACATGAGTCACACAAGAGCATCAAGTGTTCGTTCCTTGTCAGGAAAGCCACACACCTCACACGCCAGATCAACTGGCGGCTTGGCTAGCCGAGGGTCGATGACGACAGGGTCTAGGTCAGGCAGGTGACACGGTGCGAGGTTCTGCACATGCTCCTTGCGCTGGGAGCCGCAGCGCCCCTGCAGCGTGGCTACACCAGCGGGTGTTACCTCAATGACACGGAGCACGCACGCTGTCACGCGTGGGCAGTTGCAGAGTGCTCGTGCGGTTGCGCTCCAGCACGTTCACGTAGTCGCCTGGTTCAAAACGTGCAAACCGTGGCTTATAGCCTCTTGCCCTCACGCGCGCATAGCGGTGTGTGTCGCGATGTTGGGCGATAAGGAGGTTCCCGCCCGCGGCGGGGATGTGTGTCTGAAATGCTTGCGCACGGTCAATGGGGAATTCGTAAACATTCTTAGGGTTGTCAAAATCCAGCGCTTCCTTGCAGCGCTCACGAACGGCCGGCGGAACTACCGGTTCAACCCCGTACAACATGTAGTAGCGAAAGCGCGAGCTCCAAAAACTCTACCTGCGGAGAAACAAGGGCAAGCCGGTGAATGGGATCACGGATACAGACCCAATCGGATGGGTGCCACAACAGGGACCCCTAACCGTCGAGCATTGTGCCCTCCTGCTGAGGCTCCCCACCCTTCGGGGACTCATCCAGAGGGTGCCCGACGCGCAACGACTTTACAATATGCTCATGGGCCACCAAGACTGGCCCGAGGGGGTACCAACCGAACATGGGTTCGCCATTACGCAAGCTCTGTTCGGGATGCAGGACAGAGTGGCCCGCATTATAGCCCAGACACGAAAGCGAGTGGACGCTGACCCGCCCCCGAGTAAGCAAAAACGGACCGGGAGACATAGCCGACCGACCCACCGTACATACTTCACGGTCGCCTGGCAGAGGACCCTCATACCCAAGGGGGCGCTTCCGCTCTACGAAGCCCACAATTACACACCGCGCGACCTGCGGCCATACACCACAGGAGATGATGGGGAAGGTGGCATGCTAGATGTTGAATGGGAACCAACGGAAGAGGAGGAAACCAGGCTCGCGTCGCAAGACACATGGGACACCCTGCTATCAGAATACAACCATAGACGAGAACACGGCATAGAACATGAGCCCGGGCGAGTTAACCAGGCGCAAGATCAACACCTGACGGACGAACAAAGACAGGGGCGATGGGAAGAAGAGTGCTACCAGACCACCCGAGGACAGCGGACCCTTAGGAGGTACGTGGAGATCGACACCGAAGCACGGAACCCGGAGATGGACATACACCCGACTGGCAAATACACAATCCAAATAGGCAAGCACAATTGCGCGCCGGGCGCGGCGCACCCGATATTCAGCGATCCCCGAGACCGGGAACCCGCGGACCTACAAACCGCGAAACGCGCATACGTCTAATACGTCTATGACCCGAGGGGGAAATGTCTAGGAATGCTCCCAGCAACACGACTGCGCGACATGTGGCTCCGATACACGGCGGCCGAATCTGCTCACCCGGAAGAACATGCGAAGCTTGCCGCCCCCGGGGGATTCCCCGAGGACGTAGCCCGACTGCTGCTACGATACAGGGACAGGGGCGGGAGCAAAACGAATACCGTTTAAAAAAGCTCACGAGAAACGTCTTTGCGAATATCTTATGGAGCGACTCATGCAGGCCATAGGTGCGGACACGGAGCGCTTCGCCTCGCCCTTGAACGTCGCCAAGTGCACAAGAGTATACCATGCAAGATTCCCCGAGGACAAACTGTTTGGACCAAGCCACGACGCATACCAACAGCCATTCAGGGGTGCCTCTGTCGCTCACCCGGAACCGACCCCCGAAGAGGGACATCATGCCATGCGATGGGCCCTGGGATGGGCTGACGCACAGCGCAACCACACAGACCCCACGGCCACGCTGCTCGTGTTCCCTACATCTAAAACGGCACCCTACACCCGGTACCTACGGCACGACCTGGTCACTCACGTCGGGACAATCTCGACCGACAGGAGCGACAGCAACCTAAGCAACGACGCAATCTGGGAGGACGTCCCCTCTTACCCCAACGGCCTCGACCTGATCCTCGTAGCCAACAAGACTGGAGGCAGTGTCGTGGAACCACTTCGCCAAACAATCGACTCCATAACGAAGCCGCCCCAGGAACGCACAGCAATGGACGAGACCCAGGAGACGGACCTGCGACTACCCCAATGGGTGCGCAAACACATACGTAGGTTGAAAGAGAAGTACGAAACCGGCTGTGCACCTAGCCTGAGCTCCCGGAGATGTGACAACCTGACCGACGACGAACGATCGATGCAGCGCCCACCTGATGTTCCCAGCAAAAATAGCTCTGTGCCATGACGCTGAATACGGCATCTACTCTGATGGGTCTGTCCAAAAGGTCCAGGTTGATGAAGCCGAAGCGCAGGCCGCGGTCGCGGCCGCGGCCGCGGTCGATGCCCTCACAGGCAAAACGCTCTACATAGATGTTAATGCAGGAACGACGGGATGCCAAACCATTACACGCTGCGAGCTCAGTGCTATCCACCAAGGTCTTACAATGAGAAACGACGAGGAGGGCCTCAATAACGCACCCATTACAATCTGGACCGACTCAGCCGCGTCACTGTTTCTGATAAAGAAAATGATAAATCAACCTACGAAACTCGCGCGCAGTAAACACAAAGACCTACTAACGAACATCGTACGGATTCTAAAAGAACGAGCCGTAAAGAAACTCAAGACACATCTTCTGAAGGTAAAATCCCACACAGGAATAAAATACAATGACGCGCGCGGCTGACAGAGCGGCAGTTAAGGCTGCGCGCCGGGACGCGCCCGACGACGCCACGTGCGTGGCAAACAGAAACGTCCGACAACGACCCCAGGGCGCACTATTGGTGGGTGCGAAAAGCCAGCGGGCCGGAACGCACCGCCGGCCACTACGCCAACGACCTCAGCCGAGGGGTGACATCGCTAATAAAACCAGTGGTGCACCTCGGTTACACCAAACAAACACTGTACATACACGTCCTTCATGTCAGCCACGCTCCCGCACCTAGACATCCGTACAAGCGCGCGCACCCTCAACCGGCGCACGGGAAGGCACAAGAAACTCAAGCGGTGTATGGACTATTGGTACGGACAACTGTGGAACAACAAACTGGCGCAGCGCTTCCGACGTCCCCTGGTAGGCACCAAACGATCGCGTATACAATCCGCTCCGGATGGTAACCGACGGCTGGGCAGAGCCAAACTACATAGACTCCGCCCGCATGCGTGGCACGATGCGCCGCACGGGCATGGGCGACATTCGTACAAGATCGCCTGGGTATCCCGCGCGCGGGGTCCGGGCGATGGGGTGATTGGCGGCAATGGGCCGAATTAGACCGGCGGCTGGTAGAACTTCAAGTAAGGCTACCAGCGGCCTGGGTGGCAGCAGCCCTAGAGGCACGAGCGAACGGGGTCCAGGGGGCGAATTTGCCCACGGAAGAGGAGGTGACGGCCATGTTGCTCGATCGCATGGGTTGGAGGTTGAATAATGGGTTGAAGGTGGCCCTGAGCGAGTACTCTGTTCGAGTGGGGACAGCGATGCAACTAGCCGAGGTGGCGGAACGCCGCAGCGCGGCTCACTTGCTGTTTGCCTGTGAGGCGGTAGGACTGGGAGCCACCGACCCGATTTCTCAGGTGGCGGCCGCCCGGATCCAGGGGCTGCTGAGCCGCCTTTGGCTCAGTATCCGGTGGGAAAATGAGCATAAGGAGGCCTTTTGGCGCCTTACAGTCGATGGCGTCCCGTTGTTGGGCAATTCCCATATGCGACACGCGAGGGTGACGCGGTGTGGATGCGGGGGATACCCAGCGGAAGGCGGGGGTTCAGAGACACCCCGACAGCACCATTTCTGGTCATGCCGAGTGGCCCAGGCGGTGGTGGGTCAGTTGGATGTGCGCCTAGGGGCACGGATACGGAGGCCGCAGGTCTGGCTGGCGGAACCCCCGCCACCCGTGGAGCAAGTTGTTTGGGATGTGGTGGTGTTGGCCGCGATTGCGGCCATGGAGACTGGTCGCCGATTCATGGCGGCCACCCTGCGTCGGTCAGCACCTGGTCAGGGTCAGACGATCCGGCCGGGACCGATATTGGCAGAACAAGGGGAGCGGCGCGCAATCGCTGACTTTTGGGGGCGCCTTCACGGGTTCGCCCAGTTGGGGCTCCCGAGACGGGGTTGGAGCTCAGTGGGCCCTTTCCACCCTTTCTTGAAAGTGGCGGGGGGAGTCCTGCGATGTGCGGGACCTGCTCCTGAAGAAGGATGAGGCGCGGGTTCCCCGCCCTCTGTCTGTTTATCGTCGGGCTCTCCGAACCGGGGTTCAAGTTGGGGACCGGGCCTACCCTCGCTCAGATTGGGGTGGAGGTTGGGCTCCCGTTGGCATTTTGGTGTTTTGGCCAAGTTATTTCTTATGATGCGGGTTACCCCACTAGCGGTCGCTGGGCAGTGTCACGAGCCAGGCGTGGGCCTTCCAAGACCTCGAGAGGGTGCTGCGTTGGGTGCCTCAGAGGTGGTGGTAGCTGGGTAATGGGGTGCCTGTGTGGGCGACCTCCCCTGTGCTTGGCTTTATCCACTTCTGGGGATTATGCCCGCTGCTGTGCCTATCCCTTTGGTAGTGTTGCCCCGCTGCGCGCCTCTGCTTGCTTCGGTGTCTGACTGGTTGGGGTTATGGCCCGGTGTGTTTTCTTTGGGTGCGGCGTTGTGGTGTGGAGGTGACCTGCCGCCTTGGCGGTGGGGCCTACTGGGGCTTGCTCTGGTATACACCGATGATCCCGTTGGGGTCCGCTGTAACGAACATTCATTCATTCATTCATTCAATCCGCAGCCCCACCACACATGGTGGAGACCGCACCCTGCCCACTGTGCGGGGGTCCCGACTCTGGAGGACATATCCTGGGTGGCTGTAAGCACCCGGACATGACAGCCCTCTACATCAAACGACACAATGTCGCAGTCCGGCAGATCGCCAGACTGCTCGCCACAGGACGCTTGGGTGGTTGCTTCATGATCATGGATGCTTGTCAGGCGCAGCAGCTCCCTGACTACGCCGCAAGCACCCGCATACCGGAGTGGGTGCTGCCAAGTACACCCACCGACCTCCGCCTAAAACTCAGACCAGACATAATGTTCATACCAACGATACCACTCATGGAGGCAAGTAAACCGGGATACACAGGCCCCTGCGATCGCGAGGACCACACCGTACACATTCTAGAAATCGGCTACACTTCAGACACCAACCACACTGCGAAACAGCACGATTAAGTGCAGCAGCACGAGACTCTGGCCAAAGAGCTTGCAGAAGCGGGATGGAAGGTGCGCTATACGAAACAGGACGCCATCAGTCTGGGTTTCGGGGGAACCATACGAAAAGACCTCCTTCCCCTCCTGGTTGAGCTCGGGGCCTGCAGCCACGCAGCCAGGGCGTGCCTGAACGACCTGCACGACCATGCCGTACATATGCTGAACGGCATCGTTACACTTCGACGCAAGATGGAAAGAGGACAACCTGTAGGAGACAATCCAGCAGGAACTTAGCACACAATGCACCCCGTGATCTCACATTAGCGGTGGCGGGTAGTGTATAGGCAAGGGGAAACCCATAGCCTCATCACTCCTGCCCCCTTAACACATGCCACAGTCCCTGACTGGGCGTATTATTATTATTATTATTCCTGTGTACGACTCGTGGGAACCTCAAGCGAACCTGCGGCGATCTGCTACGCAGCTACTGGGCCCGCCTTGCTGCCGATGCGCCTGCGCGTCCCAATCCGGGTGCGCCTGCGTCTTGTTCGGAGCCGCCGTACCGAACACCTGCGACAACTCGTCACGGCCGTGTGGTCAAATTTCCTGCTCGTTTTAATGCGTTCCTTGCTCACTTGTCTGGTACCCGCGGGATTCCGGACATCGTGCTTTCCCACACTATATATGTGGCGGTCCAGATAGCTAGGGTTGGTTGGCTGTCAGGACGACCAGCCATTTAGGGGGAGGATGGCGTTACTCTTCTGCGTAATGCGTTGGGGCGGGCTTCGAGCTGAGTCTAAGTACTCAGAATTGCGCCCGCTTTGCGGTACAGTCGTACATCTCTTTGCGAGTATTGCGGTTGTGGCTGTGCCACACAATCGGTCTTTTTCGAGGCCACCTAATTTGGACTTGCACGTTACAGGAACGGGGTAGTTCCCAGGTAGTGTAGGTAGTGTGAGCCTACCCCCCATCCACCGAACCAAACTTGTCACCTTATTGGTCAATTATATGCCAGGAAATTTTCGCACCTATAAAAACAAAATTATGACGCGCGCGCTTGACACGCCCGCGCTTCCAACTACCAGGTAGCGACAACCCATCCAGCTCCTCAAACCCACTTTAGACATACACGCAGATAACCGAAGGCAACCCTATTGGCCATAGCTTCAACACATACATAAAAAATTTTAATTATGTATCCTCACAAATGCTATTTTCGCCTTCACCTGATACGCTCAGAGGCCGACGGTTAAGACCGATGTATGTATGCGTGGATAAGGGGAAGACGGTATCCGGGTCCCGCTAACCGTCACGACTCAGTGAACACTGTTGCAACGACCCCACACTCAAGTATAAGACAACAATATGCATTTTTGTAGAAGTTTCGCGGGTGCAATGGAGGTGCCTCCGGACATGATGATTTGTGTCGGACATACCGGTAATTGCATACCAGCCACAACCGTGCCGCAACGGAAAGCAGGTTCTAACTGCAAGCTAGCGGACATGGCGCTTACTAACGCACGGCGTATTTGAGACAGCCACGCACGTAGCTCGCTCCAACACTGTTCCATGGGCCAAGATCATTCCAAGCCAGAGCGAGCCCTTTGTCAATCGGTCGATGCACGGCATGTGGTCCTTGTGTGGCGTCTTCGTTGCTAACATCGTTCCCACAAAATAAAGCAAGCAAGGAGAAGACATCAAATTACATCATCACCAACACCTCGACCACCTCTGCTGCCACCTCCGCCACCTCCGCCGCCTCCGCCACCTCCGCCGCCTCCGCCACCTCCGCCGCCTCCGCCACCTCCGCCGCCTCCGCCGCCTCCGCCGCCTCCGCCGCCTCCGCAGCCTCCGCCGCTTGCATAGCGGGGTCGGGTCCCAGCGGGTCATTAGCGATCTGCGACATGTCAGGTAAGGCAGAGTGGGGTGCGTGTGTACACAGGTTGCTTTAGTAATATCTCACCATCCAAACATATATGTACACGCCAGCTCTGATGCATGTCCCTGGATCCTGTGTACCTATGCTTTTCACTCTTGACGCCAGGAAGGAAATACAAAGCCGCCCTGCTCAGCTCGTTCAGGCTACGAAAACACTAATTAAGTATTATAATACTGACTTAGCTTCCGGCGGCAGAGCTACGGTAAGCAAGTCGGGTGGCTGCAGGTGGCCCGTTCCGTTCGGTCCTTTATTGGTGGTTAGGGTTTAGGGTTTAGGGTAGTTATTATTGGTGTACGGCCATCAGGTGGCTACCTACAGCCAAGGCGTACAAATCCACGCTGCATTCTGTCTCTACACATGGCACCCAAGTATAACACCCATCAGTCTTATAGTCCATTAACTACACATACAGCGCTTCGATGTAAATGCCCTCTGCGCGCGCCGGACTGGAACTCACCTCCGTATCGACCTGCCGCTCCGTAACTTGCTCCTCGGCCTCCGCCTCGTTCGCCTCCGCTGTCGCCTCTTCCGCCTCCTCTTGTGCGCTCTTGCTGTTGGGGTTCAACGCGGCCGCGATCGAAGCGTAAATCTGTTTGCCAATCTTGAACAGTAAATTAAACATGAACATGTAGTACTCCATCGTCAGCATGAAGGTTAACATTTCCTGCAACGGGATAATCATGTTGGTTACTGTCGTCGACTGAGGGGGGGGCAGCGGGCTTGAAGCACCCGCCGGCTTGGACTGCGAGGCGAGGTGGCCAATAATGTTCGGCTTGTCGGTTGGAACACGGCCGCCCTTGGTCCACGTCTTGCCCACAAAGAGCGCTCCAGTGTACGGGTAGTCCAAGCTGACAGGTGTGGGCTGGGTATGGAACAGCAGGCTGCCGTTGCTGCCGTTGCTCTTCTCATCCCACGCCAGCTGGGAGCTCTTAAAGGTGAAGTCGCTAATTTTGCCGCCATCGTACAGCACGTTGCCGTCGAAGTAATCTGCAACTGTGGCCCGGGCTCCCATTTTCCGGTTACACCAAGGATAAATGTGTCATAGGTTTCCGCGTACGCTAGGAGTGTGTTCCCGGCCGTTGGGTTGTCGGCCGGCGGTGGCTGGACCTGGTTCACACGGCCCAAGCAGTTGATCGCAGCGCCGTTGGCGGGCGTATAGGTGCCGTAGAACTGCGGGCCCTTGTAGTTCGTCGACTGGTCAAGAGGTTTGCCGTCGTTGTCAGCACTCAGCATCTGAATCAATCAGGCACGCACGGCATAAATGGCAAGTTTAGGATGGACACAGAAAGTATATGATAAGTGAGGAGATAGAAGCTGTCTGCCGCCGGCTATTAACGTTTGAATAGGTTGCGCGCACAGGAAGGCGAAGTCCCTCATCACACATAGAGTCATCAAACAAATAAAGACCAACATTTTTGTCTCGCTCCCATGACCCCACGGGCCCAGTGAAACATCATTATTAGACAATATATTGGTCTCTTAATCAATAGATGCCGGATACTATAGCTAGTAGACCAATTATTTGCTTGCGGTTATGTCGCTGGCGGCTGTCTAATAATGATCCGCCTTTGTGGCGTTGGTGTAGTTGATCTATCTGTGTATATATGTTGACACATATACATGCATACACAACGTACGAGCGAACGACTGAACTGGAGCGCGGCCTGCTGCCCGTACTCTCGTTCTCTACCTTACGCACCCCTACCTGAAATGTAAGCGAGGCGCTGCTGATATTTCCACCGTCGCCTGCCTGCCAAGTCAGCTTATTGTCTTTGAACTGCCAGTTCTTAATCTCCACGGGAGGCTTTCCGGACTCGGTGACAGTCACAACAATGTCCGACGCACTGGAGTCCGCGCTCGGCTTTGTCACATCCACAGATCCGACCGTCTGTCGTGAATCCGTGTCGAACAGCATGTACCTGCTTGTACATACGCGCCCCAGCGAGCAGTGCCGTCACGGTAGCTAGCTAGTCATTACAATGTACGTACGTGCAACAAACTAAACAAACCGAACATGCATGGCGATTGAACCACGAATAAACTGGCCACGCATGCAGTAACAAAGGGATGATAAACGAAGGTAGACTGACTAAGATCCAAGTATGTCAAGTACATCTTGTGTATGTGTCACGCCAAGGCAGACTCGTCGTACGCTCGCTCGATCGCTCACACTAGGCAGGTAGGCAGGCACGCACTTATTGTTCGCACCAAACGACCCGGGTCGTGTATGTGTCGACGGCATGCATGTACACTATATATAATATATATGGATATATATAGACATAAAATAGATATAATATATATAGATACATAGATATATATACGGATATATATATATATATATATATATATAATATATATATATATATATATATATATATATATATATATATATATATATATATATATATAATATATATATATATATATATATATATATATATATATATATTGCAAGCTGATGATGACAGCACAACGAATCGCCCTCAATCACTCACTTGAAGGTCCATGTATACAGCGTTTGCGTCATCGTGGCTTGGATAGCCGCGCTGACAGCGTCGAAGGTTACGCTACTACTGCATCCCTGGGAGGCCAGCCACTGGTTGATGCTGTCTAACCCCGCCTGGCCATCGTTCCTGTATTTGTAGCACACATCCCGGTACGCCTTGCCAACGGTCGGATTGCGGATCATGTACTGCACAAACTCCTCTGCGGTGGTGAAGCTGGGGGTCTGCAAAGCTGCCCTTAGCATCCAGGGGTGGCCGGTGATCAGCGCTTTGTTCTCCGCCACTCTGGGAACCGAACCTCTTTGGGTGCTCTTTGGGAGCTCTTCGCCCGTCTCTTTGTCTGTCTCTTCGTTGGTATCTTCTACTGGCTCTTCTACTGGCAGTCATCCAAAGATGATTCCGAAGACTTTCTCTTTGGTTACATCCAAAGACATGCCAAAGACCGGCGCGAAGAAGAATCCAAATGCAGTCGCAAAGGACCTTCCAAAGACGAGTCGAAGACAGCCACAAAGACAAAGCCGAAGACACATGCCAAGAGGCATCCAAAGTCGCAGCCGAACATGGACCCAAAGTGGACCCAAAGAGGGATCCAAAGAGAGACCCAAAGCCAATACCAAAGACATCCGTGTAGCGCCAGTTATTGGTCCCAGCACCTGCTCCCGAACAATCGCACCAGCACCATGCCCCGTAGGACCCCGCCCTGCCCTGCCCCGCGCGGCCCCGCCCCGCCCTGCCCTGCCCCGCGCGGCCCCGCCCCGCCCTGCCCTGCCCCGCGCGGCCCCGCCCCGCCCTGCCCTGCCCCGCGCGGCCCCGCCTCACCCCTGCCATACGCGGCCCCGTCGCACTGCCTGGCGCTGCCCCGCCCCAGCACGCTCCAACCCTCTACCTCTGCCATAGCCTACCCGTACGCCCAAACATCACATCCCACGTGTACCAAGCTAGCGCCTGCTGGCCTTAGGCTTCTTGGCCTTATCAGGCTTCCTGGCCTTATCAGGCTTGCTGGCCTTAGATTTCTTGGCCTCACATGCTTGCTTATCTTTTCGATTCCGCTTAGCAGCCCGTTTGACCTCCTCATCCTCGTCTCCCACAGGCTTCTCCCTGCCGTCGTCGCTGCTGGAGCTTTGCGAATGAGTTGGCGACTGAGGCGGCGAGGCACCCCCCCAGGGCCACCGTAAGCACCGCCGGGCGCCCCAGGCACTGGAGGCCCGCCCTCCTCCTCCTCGTCCTCCTCCTCCACTTGCGCCAAGGCGGCACCCAGGCGAGCGGCCATCTGGACAGCGCCACCCTCCGACGGCCCCACCACGGCCTTGTCGCGAACGTGACCTGCTTGCCAACAGGCGGGGCAGAGGTGTCAGTGGAACAGAAATATTGTAGGCGTCTTCTTGGTTTGCACACAACTTGATAGTGCTAAGTCCAACATGTACGGCCCCACTCTCAATCTTACCTTGTCCACCACCGTACCGCCTCAGTGCGTGGTTGCTTGGTTGCACTGCACACGTCAAAGGACAAATGCTGCAGGTCGGCATCCACACCAAGCCCAGCAAGTCGTGCATTTGATCAAGCCACTTACTGTTGAATAGCGCCAGCACCCGGATCGCTGCCGAGAACGTCGGGCAAGTGCCGAGCAGCAGGTGCCGGCTGCGTGGAAAGACAAATTAGAAACAAGACGCAAGGTTAATACATGCCTTTCAGTGCAACACACATGCTGCGACAATCAGCAGAGCAACTGAGATGAACTTTCCAGCACGCAGAGCATCCCTTGAGCACAGACACCAACTCACATGAGCTCGCCTCTGCGAGTGTTGACATCAGTGTCGTCCACCTGGGGCATGGCCGCCACGGCCTCGCCCAAGTCCTGTGCCATAGTGTCGTTGTACGTCCAACCGGAACGCTCCAAGATGGGCTTGGCGACCACCAAGACGGGCCGCACCTGCGCATCCCAGATTGCGACTTGCGATGCCGCGAGAGCTTTCCACTTGATGACGTTGGCGGGTAACGGCGCCTGTGTCGGCTTGGTCCGGGACCCATAGACCAACGAAGGCCGGCTGATGGCCCACTAGGGTTCCCTTCGGGCGTTGGTTGGGGAAGCGGCGGTATCGTCGGAGTGTTAACGGTGGTGATGGTGATGTTGGTCAGGGCGCGCGCCTCGTCGACCGGCACGGGTGGCACAGCGGGCGGCACAACGGGCGCCACGGCTGCCTGCTGGAGCACAACCACGAAGCATTTGACGGAGTAGACAATACGGCCGGTATTCTCGTCAAACACGCTGCTCTCCAGGACGAGCGGTGTAGCTGATGCCGGAGAGGCCACCTCTAAGCGGCCGGCGGTGATGTCATTTAGCTGTGCCATCATACGGCCAAACGTCGTGATCTCTGTGTAGGCATGATAAAGGTGGCAGGCGTGCTCTTGTAAAAAAGAGTATGGATGACGAAACTTGGGGATGCAGCCAAACAGGCAGCAGTAGTCTTCAAACAGTGTCACAGTACTATTGTAAGGGAGACGTGAAACTGTAGCATTCAATGCGCTTCACTGGTTGCACGACTGAGAACGGCTCGCAGCGAAATCTACATACAAGCTCCCACCGCCATACTAGCCCGAATATCACTCACTGTTTGCACCAGGGTCCTTCTTGAATGCTAGCCGAGTGGCATCTCGATACAACGCGTTCAGGTCGTCACGCAAGGGAGCCGCGTCGCTGGGCCCAGAGTACGTTGACTGCAAGTCGCCGGCAGGATCACCGCCGGCCGGTGCACAGAATGTGATATGTAATATGCAGGAATTTGTAGGGGGTCCAGTCGTCTGTCCCTGTGTTAAGTCTGCCATTGTTAACCAAGTGCAAGGTCGGCAAGTACAGGTCCGTCCGTGGTAATATAAAATGTCCTTGTCAATAGTTATGTAAGTTATGGTCCTGTCAGGATGTGTTGCGCACAATGCAAAGAAATGGCTGGATGGACGGTCGTACAGTGTCTCACTACCAAGGGTAAATTTAAAAGACGAACATACGGTCGAACAGCTAGCGGAACCAGATCTAGTATAGTATTTGAAATGTGAAGAAACGGCTGTCGGGGACTCCATAAATTGCAGAGAGTCCACTCGATGATGTATCGATACACATAGCTGTGCACTGAGTCGTTGTTTACTCCACAGGACTTCCGACAACCGACAACATTACACAGTAACATCATCATTTGCAAGGGCACAGACATGCCCAAGAAGCTCCCGTCCTCCCGTGCGGCTGTCGGCATTGCGCACGGTGGCCCCGAACTCACGGTCGTCTCCAGGTCTGGCCAGCGCCAGAAGTGTGGCAGTGACAAGTGGTTCATGTGTGGGCCGACGCACCCCGGGCAGCGGCCTCTGCGCGGCGACGGGAACGTGTTCGGTCACATAGTCGGTCCTCGCAAGCGATCGGATATGTCTCACTGTTTGTGATCTCATGGTGCACGTACGGTGTTGCCGTGCAGGAAGACCAGCTGCCCCGGCTGCATCCGCATCCGGAAGATGCTATGGCGCGGGATTTTCATGGCAATGCCCTCGACTCTGTCATCGGGTAACCCATCCTCCTCGTCCCCATCCTCCTCCTCCTCCTCCTCCCCCACCCCATCCTCCTCCCCGCCCTCGTCCTCAGCGACCTCCTCCTGCTCTCCCTCCTCCGTGCCTTTCTCCTCTCCGTCTGCGATGCCGCCCCCCTCATTGACTCCTTCCGGGCTGCCCTCATGCCTGAAGCCTGCCTTGGTGGCCGCGGCCCCTGGGCCACCCGCACCCGCGGCCTTCTCCTTGGCGACCAGGTTATCCCAGGACATGACACTGTGGTGGCTGCCGCTGGCGACCCCGGTCTACTTGAACTTCTCCGCGAGCCTGGAGTGGATCCAAGGCATCGGATATGTCTCATTCTTTATGACCTCGTGGTGCACGTACCAGTGCACACGGGGGGTCCATGTGCCTGGCTTCCCGGCATCACCGGCGTGCACGGTGTTGCCGTGCAGGAAGACCAGCTGCCCCGGCTGCATCCGCATCCGGAAGATGCTATGGCGTGGGATTTTCAAGGCAATGCCCTCGACTCTGTCGTCGGGTAACCCATCCTCCTCGTCCCCATCCTCCCCCTCCTCCTCCTCCCCCACCCCATCCTCCTCCCCGCCCTCGCCCTCAGCGACCTCCTCCTGCTCTCCCTCCTCCGTGCCTTTCTCCTCTCCGTCTGCGATGCCGCCCCCCTCATTGACTCCTTCCGGGCTGCCCTCGTGCCTGAAGCCTGCCTTGGTGGCAGCGCCCCCTCGGCCACCCGCACCCGCGGCCTTCTCCTTGGCGACCAGGTTGTCCCAGGTCATGACGCTGTGGTGGCTGCCGCTGGCGAGTAAAAGGCCGGTATCCTCCTCAAGTGGCGCAATGGCCACAAAGGAGTGTTCGGCCCCTGGCTTGGTGTCGCAGTGCAGCTCTTGCGTGCGCGCGAGCCTCCTCCCTGGCTTGCATCCGATCACCACACACTTCTGCACCTGGACACCCGCGCTAATGCTGGGCAGGATGTTGCTGATTGCACCTTCTGCGTGCTGCGTGAAGCGGAGCAGCGGTGGTGGGGCGTCATCCAGCACTGGCACCATCCGGCGCTGCCCCTGTTGGAAGCTCATAAGGGGCGCGCCGTCCGTCGTACGCCGAACCCGCCCATTTGCCCACTTCCTGGACCTCCAGAAGATGGGCAAGGACGGCCCCTTCTCCAGCAGAAGGACGCCAGCATCGTGCGCGTCCCGTGCCAGCACCGCCAGGTCGTCAAGCTCCAGGGTTGCCACACCATGCAGGCGCAGCCCCTGAAGCAAATGAGCCGGCTCACAGAGGAAGTCGGTCGCATCCACCTCAGGCAGGTTGTCCGGGTCCGGTGACGTCGACCGATGCCGGCCACCAGCAGTCTGGGTGGGAGGCCTACCACGCAGTCGGGACCGGTTCCGGCTTGGCATGCAGCAGCCCTGCATGCACACGTGCAAGCGCAATAGACAAGCCGGAAGAAAGGTTTGCTGTTGTCATGAGAAGGCACGACGAAGGCACAAAATGCACAGAAGGCACGACGAAGGCACAAAATGCACAGAAGGCACGACGAAGGCACAAAATGCGAGCATAGTATACAAGTGGGAACAATGGTTTACGGCTGTCATGAGAAGGCACAACAACGGCACGACAAGGGCACGTTGCTTACCACGGCCTGCTGTCCGGACCGCAGCGCTGATTTCGTGCGTTCAGAACGGCGCAGCAGTGGTCCGTCCGGCGCGGCAGCACCTTCTACCCCAGAGCCACCCGCAGCAGTAGGTACCTCCGCGACGGAGCCCGGCGTCGTGCCATCACCGGCCTCTTGACCATCTTCCGGGGGGTCATCGTCCGCTGCAGTTGCCTCCTCGATGGAGCCCGGCGACCTGTCACCGGCGTCCTCTTGACCATCTTCCGGGGGGTCATCGTCCGCTGCAGTTGCCTCCGCGACGGAGTCCGGCGTCGTGTCATCACCGTCCTCTTGACCAAATCCCGGGGGGGCCCCGTCCGCGGCAGCAGACGCCTGGAGGCCAACAGGGCAAGCAGTCATCATTGGCACGCCCATACCAGATTATGTACATGCGATGGCCTTCCCTGATCACGTGCAAGGCCCGATTGCACATCAACCAACCTGGAAGCCACCAGCTGCCGTCGCTTCATTGGATGTCTCGGTTGTGTCGGCTCCGGCTGGCATGCCTGGCTGGGCAGAGCTGCCGGTGGAGTGTGCAAAGCCAAAGGTGGACGCCCGGCCTGTGCTTGCGGCTGGCGCAAGTCGTGCACGCTTCCCGGAGCCTGCCACGTTTGGGGGGGCGCATGGCGGCCTTCTGGTCCGAGCCAATTCCTTGGCCTGAGCCAGCTCCTTGGCCCGAGCCAGCTCCCTGGCCTGAGCCAGCTCCCTGGCCTGTGCCAGCACCTTGTCCCGATTCCTCTGGATCGTATCTGCTTCACTGCGCAGACTGAATTGTACCTCGCGGGCGAACTCGTTCATACTCAGCAGCTCCTCCAAGTCAGCGCTGTCCCGCACAAGGCGCGCCTGGAGCCGGGCCCAACACAGCAACAACTAGGAGTTAACAACCCTCCGATGCCTGTGTCCGCTGAGGCACTGCTAGCGGGAAGCCCATCCTGGCCCAACCAAGCTCACCGCGTCGCCGAAACATTCCAACGCTCTGTGGCGAAAGTCCCGCGCATCCACGCAGCCCGACGGGGGGGCCGTTCCCGGTGAGGTGCCGCACGTGGAAGTGCCGGCACTGCCCGCGTCGGCCGCCACCTGCTCCCTGGCGCCACCCGCCGCCTGCAACCAAGCAGGGGGCGGGAGGAGTGGGGAGTGGGGGGAGTGGGGAGGGGCGGGGAGGTGTGGCACGCCAGGCGGGAATGGAGCGTCGCACGCCCCACCTGCGCTGGACCTGCATCACCCACTGTGACCGCAGAGATCGCCGGGACCGCACGTGCATTGGCCTGACGGTCCAGGTCCTGCAGGAGCAAAGGACGCGAGCAGGTGGGGAGGTGTGGCACGCCAGGCGGGAATGGAGCGTCGCACGCCCCACCTGCGCTGGACCTGCGTCACCCACTGTGACCGCAGAGATCGCCGGGACCGCACGTGCATTGGCCTGACGGTCCAGGTCCTGCAGGAGCAAAGGACGCGAGCAGGTGGGGAGGTGTGGCACGCCAGGCGGGAATGGAGCGTCGCACGCCCCACCTGCGCTGGACCTGCGTCACCCACTGTGACCGCAGAGATCGCCGGGACCGCACGTGCATTGGCCTGACGGTCCAGGTCCTGCAGGAGCAAAGGACGCGAGCAGGTGGGGAGGTGTGGCACGCCAGGCGGGAATGGAGCGTCGCACGCCCCACCTGCGCTGGACCTGCGACACCCACTGGGACCGCAGAGATCGCCGGGACCGCACGTGCATTGGCCTGACGGTCCAGGTCCTGCAGGAGCAAAGGACGCGAGCAGGTCAAAACCCCAACCCAACACACTTTGCAGGCTTTTGCGGTCGCACCTCCCAGAGGCTGTACCATGCCAGCAGGGGCCAGTGGTACTTGGGAATGTAACGGCTGTCTCCGGGGAGTGACTTATTTCCTGTCATGGCAGCACCAATCGTCTCTGCCCAGGGCCAGGCCTCCCTGGCTAACTCGAGCACGGCCTGAGCAGTTTCTTCAAGGGGAACCCCGGTGAGGCCCAGCTCATCTAGCTGCCGCCTTGCCCACTTCAACGCGCCCGCGTGGAAGTGCTTGTCTATATTCCTGTCGCTGCCCAGGCCTATTATGTCCCTCAGTGTCTCCATCTGCAAAACATAGGCGCAATGTGGCCGACTGAACGAACACAATGCGAGCGACGTGCGCACCTCTTGCTCGTTCTTCGGGAACTTGATGGCACATATCGAGGAGGGCGACGCATCAGCGGGAGCGCTTGCTGATCGGCCATCCTTGAGAGTGAGTTTGGAGCCGACTGGCAAGTTCGCAACGTGGCATCCGATCTGAAAAAGAGTTTCGTTCCTAATGTCCCTATGGGCCCTGATGATACATGCTTGATTATGGGCCTGGACAACCAAGTCCGCGAAAGTAACCATCTTGCTGTGTGAGACCAAAACCTTTTTGCTCTACATCTACAACTATCGTGTCTGCTATGAAGAACCTTTACACAGCACCTGCAGGTCCGCCTTTGTCCTAAAGTAGTTTAAATGGTTGTCGTATTCGCCTGCTGACGAATACGACAATGGACGAGCGACATTATCCCACAGTAGAACCAACAAACAATGACTGTGAATGCTTACAATTTGTTACACTTTATTCGCCTCTATTTCAATGGCTCGGATGGGACACATTCCTGCTCATTTCATGCCACATGTCACTTCTCCGGCTATGCCACATTCACATGGAACGTAACATTAGATGCACATTAAATTATAAAAGCAAATAGGTTCCAACGGGCTGCCCCCAGCATCACTGTAACCTCCGGTGGACATGGGAGACGGGCTACACGACGGACTCGGCGATACAGATTGGGAGCCAGAGACCGAACCCGAAGTGGCACTCGGGCAGCTGCTAGTACGAGAACCTGAGAGAGGGGTACTGCTCCCACCAGACTGTGAATCTGTCGTGGTGCCTGTGGGTGTCGAGGCTGGATCTGACACATTGCCCCTCCCGCGAGTACCCCTTGAGCTTGGGGTTGAGCTATCGTCTAGGTTGCCAGATGATTCCCCAGATGACTCCCCAGATGAATCCCCAGATGACTCCCCAGATGATTCCCCAGATGATTCCACAGATGATTCCCCAGTTGAGTCCCCAGATGATTCCGTCGATGATGTGCTGCAACCTGAGGGACTCTGCTGTTGTGGGGGGCTGTTGTCCCGATGGGCCCCTGGTGACATGTACGGTGACGCACGCATGGCGGGTTGCCCCCGCCCTGAGGGTGCAAACCGTGCCAAGATACTGCGCAGCTTTGGAGTAGTGTACGCCATCATGTCGACTTCGGGCGCTTGCACCATATAACTACCGTGCCGTTGACGGAATGAAGGGGACCCGTCGTCGTCTCTGCCTGCCTTTGTAGTCTCTTCGCGTTGCTTCTTGAAGAGCCCGTGACGTTCCCTTCTGTCAACGACCGCTGCCAGACGGCGGTTCCGGTCATTGTCACCCTCAAGTGCAAGAGTATTAACCCGTGCAAGCGGCTGATTCGGGTGATTCTCCCGGCAGTCTTTGACATGTTGGTATATGAACTTGCTAGTAATGTCGCGCCGATAGCAACGAAGACACGAGAACCGCCCGTCGAAGTGCTGCACCGCTAGACCGCACTCTAAGAGTCGTGGCCATTTCCAGTAATAGTCTATATCGTTGTCGCATAATTGAAATTTAGACATTGTCTGTAGACATTATCTGAGGGCAGACACGCTCCACGCTTTCATATGTATAATGGTGTTGTAGAGGGCAAGGCTGGTTTACATTCACATGTCGAACGGTCGGCCGGGCCTGAGTGAATTGGTTCCCTTTGGGATGTCTTTGGGTGGCGCCAAAGATGTTGACCGGATCCTGTTGTACGCTCCCTGAGCCCTTCCGTTTCACTGCTTATAATTCAGTCCGTAAAGGTCTATATATATTGCATTACATACAGGAAGATATCTGATTTTCCCACAGAAACGTATCTTTGTTACATACCAAAGACGAAACCGAAGACGGCTCTTTGCGACCTTCTTTGCTTGCGGCTTTGGGGCGCTTTCCAAAGAGGGCTCTTTGGCTTCTCTTTGGGTGCGGCTGAAGCGCTTTGGTTGCGCCCAAATAGCCTCCAAAGACCTGCCAAAGACCTCCCGAAGAGGATAAGAGACTTCCAAAGTACCGTGCGTTCCCCGAGTGCG
>BDSI01000118.1:0-386741 GCA_003117195.1 Eudorina sp. 2006-703-Eu-15
GATGGTGGTGGTGGTGGTTGCTGTGAACACCCCCACGGATGTCCCCGCAGGATTGCCCCTCACCCTCCCTGAGGGCTGCGAGAGGCCCCCATCCCACCCCCCCACTCCCCCCCCACCCCCACCCTCCACCTACCCTCCAATGCTCCAGGGTGCACCTGGAGGGGTCGTCCCACCCCTGCCCCAGATCCCCACCTTCCTCAGCTCCCCCCTTAATGTCAATAAAGATAGCGAAATCGCGAAATCGCGAAATCCCCCCCCTCCCCCCCACCCCCTCCCCCCCACCTGGCTGGGGTCCAGTGCCAGGGCTCGCTGGTAGCACCGCCGGGCTTTCTGCTCGTCCCGCGGCTCCGAAGCCCTGCCGTACCAGTGACCCAGCCAGGTGAACGCCGCGGCCTGCAGAGGACCCGGCACCGCCGCCGCCGACAGCAGCAGCTCCCGACAGTCGGAGCGGAAGGGCTCCAGGGTGGGGCCCGCCGCTGCCGCCGCCGCCGCCGCCACATCCCCCGCGCCCTCTCCGGCGGCGGCTGCGACGGCGGTGGTGGTGGGGGTGGGGTTGCCTTCTCTCTCCGCGGCTGGCTCCGCCTCACCGCCCCGCTGGAGGCGACCTCCGCCGCCCTTGACCCACAGGGCCAGGGCCAGGTGCAGCTGGTAGGTGGCCGCCTCCTGCTGCAGCGCTAGCAGGGCTGTAGCAGAGGGGGCGGCCGCGGCAGCGACGGCGGCGTCCAGGGCCGGCTGTAGCGTAGCCAGGGCGGACTGCAAATGGAAGCGGGCGCCCTGAGGCGGGGGGAGGGGCAGGAGAGTGGGTATAGGAAATTGATAGACATATTTATACTGCGCTGCTGCCAGAGCAGGGGTAGGGTGGTATAAAAGCCGTCCCCTTCACCCAGAGGGCAGAGCCCCAAACGAGCACCAAACCTACCCTCCCAACCTCCCCCCGCCCTGGAGTCCCACTCCCGCGCCCCCCCTCCCCGCCCCCCCCCCCCGCCGGCCGCACCTCCACCGCGCCCCCTGCCGCATCAGCAGCATCCCCAGCTCGCCATGAGCCCAGGCCTCGATGGGCGCCGCGCTGCGACCCATCAGCTGCCCGCCCACCAGCTCGTCGTACCGGTGGCGGGCGCCGCCAGGTCACCCCGGGCAGCCGCCACGTGGGCCAGGAACCTGGCGGGCGGGGCGGCACGGCACGGCGCGGGGGGCGGGATGTGGGGAGGGCAACCTCGGCGCCGTGCATGCAGAGCAAGTACAGTAGTACTGCAGTACGACAGTACATGTGTACGGCATTTATATAGCTACAGGGCAGTACGGCAACGAGGCCCTCCAGCTGACCAGAGGGGGGACGCAGCGACCTCAGGAGCGCGGTCGATCCGTTCCGACGGACACCCCAATATAGGATAGGTGGTATCGTATCGCAGGGCCCGGCTCAAGTTCTTGAATCCAGCTGGCCCCCTCCCCCCGTTCCCCCTCCCGCTCCCCCTCCCCCCTCCCTCTCCTCCCTCCCCACTCCCGCTCCGCGACACCTGCCGTACCGTTTGGCGTGCTGGCTGACGTTGATGGGCGGAATCCCCGCCAGCTCGCCCGACGCCACATGCCCCTCGCTGACGCCGTGGGCCAGACCCTCCAGCAGCAGCTGCAAGCAGCAGCCCCCCCCCCCCACACAAACACACCCCAGGCCCCCCCATTTCCCCGCGCAGGGACCCACGGGACATCAAGCGTCAGTGCAAGTATAGGCGGCAGGGAGGGCAGGCAAGGGAGAGGGGGGCTGGGCACCGGGTGAGGGGGGTTGAGGGGGGTTGAGGGTGGCAATCGGGTGGGTCGTGGGTGACACCAGCGCGGGAGTGAGGTACGGACGCCCCTCCCGACCCCAGTCCCCAGCGTCCTTGACCCCTAAAGGCTACAGCCGGGCCAGCACCTGCGGGCTGCTGCCCCCCACCCCCCCACCCCCGGCCCCCCCCAAACCCCCCACAACCCCCCCACACACACACCCTGGGATCGGGCGGGCGGGCGGGTTGCACTTCTAAACACACACGCACCCCGTAAAACCCCGTTAACCCCCCTCACCCAGCAGCGCAGTATCATAATATGCCTACAAATATCCTCTCCCACCCCACCCCACCCCACCTACCCACCCCACCCCACCCCACCCACACGCACCCACCTGCGCCTCGTCCAGCTTCCTGAGCCGCAGCAGCGCCCTCCCCGCCATCAGCCTCAGCAGCAGCCCGCCCCCGCCAGCCGCTCCTTACCCCCAGGTCGCGATGGGCCACATACTTGAGGCCCTGGAGGGGTGGTGGGGTTGGGGGGGGGGGAGAAAAGACGGGGGGAGGAGGGAGGGGTCGGGGCGACACGGGGAGAGGGTCCCCGAAGCATACAACCGGCTGCTGCCAAAGTTCAAGCCTCCTCGGCCCCTTTCCCCACCTCTCCGCCTCTCCTCAACCCACCTTGCCAAACCCACATCCTCCCACATCCGCTACTCCTCCCCCTTCCCCCTCCCCCTCCAGCAACCCCCCGCCCTTAGATCCCAGCGCCGTACCTCCTTGGCCGCATCCAGCGCCGCCTCTGCCGCCCCCCCCTCCAGCAGCAGCTCACACGCCGCCATCCAGCCAGACACCGCCCGGGCCCCCCGGGACAGAGCCGACAGCAGCAGACCCGTCACCTGATGGAGAGGGGGGAGGGGGAGGGGGTACGGGGGAGAGGGGGGGAGGGGGGTATAGGAATTTGGGGAAAGGGGGCAGGGGAGGGGAGGGGTTCCCCCTCTCTCTTCTGCGGGCGCTTTCCTTCCCTTGCTTTCAGGTCAGTCTACGGTGACTCTTGCACTTAGCGGGCGGGTTCATACGTGCTGGGCATTTGCTTGCCTGTGACATGTCACGCGCTGTTGTCGCATGCTCCCTGCCTGGCCTTTGTAGTTCGCTTTTAGATACGTCAGTTTAGGCCAGCCAGTTGTCCGCGGGCTAGTTAGCAGCTCTTCCCTGGTCGCCCGCCATTCGCTACTGCGCATTCAGCCGCCACTACAGCAGCTCTCATATAACCTTACGCAGTTCTACGTTGCTCTATATATTTACATCTACTTATATAATTACTGCGTCCTACTTCGACGGCGGCGTCGGTCAACCGGACAACTACTACGCAATCGGTGATTGTTTCGCGATTTCGCTGTCTTCATTGACATTAAGGGGTACCCCAGGTTGAACAGCTGGGAGGGGTACACAGCCGGGTTTCATACTGCGCTGACTGCTGGGGCGGGGTATTGATGGGTACCGCCACATGGCGGAGACGAGGTGCGCTGCGAGAGGTGGAACGCATTCGACATTTTGGGGGGGGAGGAGATGGGGAAGGGGTCGTTCTGAGGGCCGGGAGGAGTAGGGGGGTGCGACTGGACCACCTGGCATATCGCCTTTGAAATGGGGCAGGAGACTGATGCCATCGTCGGGCCCATGGGTCGCGCCCCCCTGCCCCATCCAGGCATCCGCGGACCCATGGGTCAGGCCCCCTCACCCCACTACCTGGCGACGGCGACCGGAGCCGCCTCCCGCGGACCCATGGGTCGCTACGCCGCCGCCGCCTACCGTCGCCACCGCGGCGGCGGCGGGCGGCAGCCGCGCCACCCCGCACCCCGGCGGCGCGGCGGCCGCGGCCGAGTCGAACCCGTAGACCGCCGCCCGACGGCGCAGGCTGAGGGCGGTGTGCAGCTGCGCGGGGGCGCTCCAGGGGAAGCTGTGGACGAGGCGGGCGGTGATGCGGCCGCAGTCCGCCACCATCAGCGGCAGCGGGGGCGGCTCCAGGGTGGCCGCCACGCTGGCCGGGTCCAGGGAGGGGTCCTGACGGCGGCACGAAACGCATACCGGCACGTACCAGCGGAGGGAGGGTCAGCGGAGAAACAAAACACATATATCCCTGACATGTCCTGGAACAAAGCATTACCGCCCGGGCTAGGAGGGGAGGGGGTTAAAATGAAAAAAGGAAGAAACCCGAAAACCAACCCCAGGGAGTGGGCACTCAGCCACTCGGCCCCATCGATACCCGCACACGCACACGGTTTGCGTCGGGACGGGTTTCGCTTGCTGGACACAAAGCATCAACTCCCCACCGCTTCATCTTCCACCTGTCCTGCAGGTACCTCGCCACGCAAGTACTCCGAGTGCTTCTGGGTGTGCCCAAATTCGTTTCTGGATTTCTTATCCATTGTTTACCCACCATCACAAACCCTCCCTTCCCTCTCCCCTCTCCCTTCCATCTCTCAAAACCCCCTCTCCCCCGTCCCCTCCATCTCCTTCTCCCCCTCCCTCCCCTTCCCTCCCTCCAAACCCCCTGCCTCCAAACCCCCTCTCTTCCAAACCCCCTGTCCCCCTCCCCACCCTCTGTTCGCCCCCCACCCTCTGTTCGCCCCCCCCCACCCACCCACCCCACCTGTTCGCCCACCACCTCATGCTCAAGCTCGAGCATCGCCAAGGCCGCCTCGTAGGGGTAGGGGCTGCAGCACCCACCTTTGGGGGAGACGGGGGAAGGGGGAAAGGGGGGAGGGAGAGGAAGGGGGTCCCGGGCGGGGTTACAGCTGGGCGGGTAGAGAGGAGGAGGGGCGGAGGAGGTGTGCTTGCAGAGAGCGCTCCGGACCAGGGGGGTGCCTGATGGGAGATTGGTGACCTTGGAGGGGAGGAAAGGGGGGTTACAGGGTTACAGCGAATCGGCAGGGCCTGAGACAGACTGCGCTGCCCGGCAGCGCAGGAAATGCGGCGGAGCGTGGGCTGTGTCGGCAGTCACGGCGACCTGCCTGGCCTGCCATCGGCCCGTGGCCCCCTCCACTCCCCCTCCACTCCCCCGCCCCAACCCGGCCCCCACCCGTCCTGGTGCCACAGCGCCCCTCCATTGTGGCCTTGGCAGCCGCCAGCAGCACCGCCCTCCTCGAGTGGCGGTCCATGGAGCCGGGGGGGGCAGCCTGGATGTACTTCCGCAGCCTGGCAAGGGGGGATGGGGGTGGGGGCAGGGGGCAGGGGGCAGGGGCAGGGGGTGTGTGGAGGCCGCCTAGAGGTTGTATCGCGATACAGGACATCGCCCGACACCCAGGAGCAGGGATCCAATGGATCAACCCCCGACAGTGCCCCCCCCCCGGGGGGGAGGGGTAAATAAGAAATTGTTGGACATATTCAAACTGCCCGGGCAGAACCCCGACTTGAGGCGACGGCGGGGTTAAGGGGGGTAGACCGGGGGGTAGACCGGAGCAAAAAAGGGCCGGGGTGGATAGCGCCAGAGGTGGAGGCGGAGCGGGGGCTTGAAGACCAGGACAGGGCAGGGGCAGGGGAGGGCGGCGGAAGGCAGCCGCGCAAGCGGGCTGGAACTGGAGAGGGACGGACGGGCGGACGACGATCGGCGCGGAGCTCGGTCTTCAGGGAGGGGCCACGGAGGGGCCCGGGAGGTGACACAGCACCAAAGGGCCAGTGGAGCAATCAATTGCCCGTCGCCCGTACACCGTACCGCTTCAGGAAGGCATCGTAGTACGGCGCGTACGGCGGGCTGGGCGGGCGCAGCGCGATGATTCGACGCAGTGTGGCGGAGGCGTGGTCCGCATCCAGCTCTAGCGCCTCCTCTGCCCACTCGCCCTCCACAGCGGCCCGGACCGACGACTCCACCGCCACCGCCACCGCCACCGCCTGCAGCACACCCCACAGACCAACAACGCACCGTATTTCAGACGCGGCAGCGGCTGTCGCAGTCGCAGTCGCAGCCCTCACCGTGCGGTGGGCGTCGTGAACTGTACGGCATGCAAACACACACACACACACACACACACTCGTCGTCCCTCCGCCCGCCCCCTTCCTGCTCCTCCCTGCCACCCTGCTACCACCTGTCTTTCTCACCGCTGACTCCCGCCCGCGTGCCCCCCCGGCGCCTGTTCTTGCCCTTGCGCCTGTTGTTGCCCCTGCGCCGGTGGTCGCCCCCGCTGCCCCTGTTATTGCCCCCGGTTGCCCCCCCCCCCCACACCCCCCCTTGCCACCCACCCGCCGCCCAACTGCATCCCCGGCGCGCAGCATGCACTTGCGCGCTTGGGCTTCCGGCGTAGTGGGGAGCTCTGTGAGAGTCCGCACGCCGGCACCGCCGCATCTGCGATTGGTTCTTTGCCCCTGCGCTGTGACGGCAGTTGACCGCGTTCGTACCCGGCGCATCACTGCAAATTCGGCACCCGCATCTTTGCGTTCCATTTGCTTTGCTCGTTTTTTCCTTCTTACTAACAACTTTTAGGACCGTCGCGCTCACGTGTGTCCCTGTCTTGCCATCCGCCTTGCATGTCCTCCGACTTCGCTTCGATAACCACTGACGGTGCTGCTTCGCTTGGTGCTCCCGTTTCTGCATTCAGGTCAGTATCTTTTTCCTTCTGCACGGGCTGGGACGGTTGTGCCGGGCACTTGCTTGCTGTCGGCATCGCACGCGCTGTTGACGCATACGCCCTTGCTTTTGCTGCACCTTAGGATCAGTAGGTAGTTTAGGTAGTTGAGTTTCGACTGCATTAGCCTACGGCGTCATAGCCGCTACTTCTGCTGGCGTAACGGCGCCCACCGGCGCTCGACAACGATACGGGGCGCCACGGCATCACGGACTACACCACCTTGGGACTACTTATGGTCGACATACTTCGCCCTGGCATATTGGTAACTCTGGTCTCGGTCTCAGTCGTCGGTTGCATTACTGGACACGGGTCTGTTTTTTCGCGGCTCAGCTTTTCTCTTTGATAACACACACACACACACACCGTCCCCACCCTCTCCATGTTCCCCGCCCCTACACCCTACACCCTAAGGTCCCACCTGCTCGGGGGCGACACCCCCCGGGGCCGCAACCGCACCCTCCGCCTCCAGCCTGGCCGCCACTCGCGCCTCGATCTCGGCCGTGTCAGCGGCCAGCTGTGGGAGAGGGGAGGCGGGGGGGGGGGGGGGGAGGGACTCGAGGGGTATGGTGGGAAGTAAACATATCCAAGCTGGGCTGATTTCCGGACTCACCGCAGAGATGGAAGGAGCAGCAGCAGCAGCAGCGCGGGGCCGAAATACGTTCGCTGGGTGTGTGTGTGTGTGTGGGGGGGGGGTTGGCTGGGTGGGTGGGTGGGTGGGTGGGTGGGTGGGTGGGGGGGATGTATGAAATCGGTAGACTGGGTGGGCGCAGGAGGGTCCCGGAGGCAGGCGCCGCGTACACGTCGGCATCCCGCGGGATGTAGGACGGGCTGTCTCTCACTAGGGTTTTGACTTGATTGAGTCTTTGGCTTGGTTGGAGGGAACTGCCGCAGGGGTACACCCAGTGTGTGGGTGCGCCCCGCCCCCGCCCCCCACTGGCCTGCGGTGCCCCTGGCTATGTGTCCATGTGGCCTCCGGCACGTGGGGGTCTGCCGTACCGTCCGTACTGCCAACCAAGACAGCGAAACCCGCGGGTCCCCAGTGCCACCCACCCACCCACCTGCACATCTATCCACGCACCCACCTGCACATCCGCCAGCCGGCACAGACACTCCACCAGCTCGCCCTCCGCCGCCGCCACCGCCGCCGCATCCTCCCCCGCCGCCTCCGCCGCCGCCAGGGCCTCCCCCGCCGCCTCCGTCAGCGCCCGCCAGGTCGCCTCCGCCTCCGCCAGCAGCCCGCCCCGCGCCGCCGCCTCCGCGAACCGCCGCTGAAACACCCCGCGGCGGCCCCGCAGGGGGTCCTCGGGCGGCGCCGCATCTGCCAGCTGCAGCAGACGGCTGTAGCACTCGGCGGCTGCAGCCCAGGCGCCTGCACAAGGCCCCCCGACCCCCCGACCCCACGTGGTCGGAATTGGTGCTCAACCCTAGAGGAAGAGAGGATGGAAGCAGGGGTGCCGTACGCGCAACCCAGCACGTCCTGGCTTCGGGTTCCCCACCCAGAAGACCTCCACCCGCCCCGCCCCGCCCCGCCCCGCCCCGCCCCGCCCGGCCCCGCCCGGCCCGGCCCGGGGGAACTTGGCTGTCTGAACCAAAGTCGCCCTCAAAGAAAGCGCAACTGTCGACCGTTCGACTGACCATACGCTTACCCCACTCACAAACCAACCAACCAACCGACCAACCAACCGCCGCCGTACCTGTCTCCGTGAAGAGCTCCGCCAGGCCCTGCCACGCCAGCGGGCTGCGCGGGTCCAGGTCGGAGGCCCGGCGGTAGGCCGCCTCAGCCTGGCCGGGCGAGGGCAGGAGGCGAGAGGAAGGGGGGGAGGGGGGAGCGGTAATGATACAGGGTGCGTGAGTTTAAAATTGCAACCCGCCCGCCTGCCCGAACCCAGGCGGTTCCAGAGTGCGTGTGTGTGTGTGTGTTTAGAATTGCAACCCGCCCGCCCGCCCGATGTGTGTGTGTGTGTGTAGGGGGGGAAGGGGAGGTGTTGCTTTGGGTGCTAGGAGGACCAAGTGTGCATTACAGCTACTCGTACACGTATCGTATTGTCGTACCTGAGCGTACTCTTGCAGGTGGAAGGCGGCCTTGCCGACGAAGCTGCAACAACACAACAACATGATGAGGGTGATGAGAATGAGGCACACCGGGGGCAGGGGGCAGGGGGCGGGGGCCGGTAGGACCGGAGGCGTTCGGGTGGATACAGGGACGGGGGTCCGGGGTGGATGTGAGGACACGGCTGCGTCCGGCAACGGCCGCAGCAGCGGCAGCGGCAGCCGCGGGGCCCAATGCGCCCAGTGACACGGAAGGGCAACGGAGGCCCCGCAATGTCCGGGAAACTGGTGACGCGCCCCGCCGCGCCTTGCTGTCGGGTTGGGCCGAGGTCGTTGGCTGACGTGTCCAACCCAGCCACTTACGCGCGCAGGCCGCCATTGACCGCATTAGCGCTATTGGGAGCCTCAAAACATAATTTGTGTACTGATGAGGGTGGCAGTTCTAAGCGAGCGCTTGCGCATTGCTCGGGATCCCGTTCGCCGACCCACGGTACCCGTCCTGCGCACATGTAAGCTTCGTAACATGACTTGTCTTCTGCCAACGCCTCCTTGCAGTGTTGTAGCGCCTCCCTGTAATCGCGGCGGCCCAGACACTCCCGAGCACTCCGCAGAAGGCGCTTCACGCTTGCGGACGACATATTGTTCCTAATTCGAGAGGCACGCTCAAATGGAGATCGTCATATCTGTCAACAAATTGTGAGCAGCTATACTGCTGTGCACGGTACTGGCCTGGGCGGTGTTTACAGTCCAGCACACGGAAGCAACTCGCTCGCAAAACCAGCAATATCCTTTGACAACAACTTCAATTTTGTAATGAGCCCTAGCGTGTTACGCTACACGAAGTTCCGAGCGGGTCGGAGCCTGTCAGATCAAAGCATAGAAAGCTGTACAAAAAAGTTCGTTTATATGTAGTGCTATTCGGACTTCGCTGGCCAGTGATCGCTCAACGCACACGAGCTGGACTGGTGTCACGTATCGGACAGTCATCCACTCGGCCGTCGTACGCTGCGCGAAAACCGAGGCGGAATCTCCTCGGACCGCTGTGTTTCGTCAGTCTGTTCATCGCATAACGCGTCTGCATTAGGGAATGCGTTTTTGGGTGGTGTCTCGCTTGATGATAAGGGAAAAACCGCGATTCGCGGAGCTGTTGGTTTGTGCCTCAGGGCATATGTGCCCCACATCAACATTCCAAGTCCAAATGCAGCAAGGTAGACGGGTGGCTGAGCCGGTCGTCAGGGCCCATCATCGATTCTGAAGGCAGGGCCCGAGCCTTAAGTTCATGAGACCCGGTGCATCAACATGCATATCGACTGAGCTATGTTTTGTGGCCGATTCGGCCTTGCTTTGCGACGACGATGGGATAGAAGCAGCCGATGGACAGAATTGCGTCGCAACGGCGAAGGCAACGCAGCTATTTTATGGCCTACAAGTTCCGGATTTCGTCCACTTCCTGTCACAAGAGCCGCAGTGCGAGCAAGCATCATCCGTGAAGGGTCAGGTCGGCCACAGCCAGCCACGGCCGTTCCCTGCCGCGACCGTATGCGCCCATGTGCCACAACCCCATCATGCCGCACAGCAGCCTTCGCCTCAACAGCCACACCCGCAGCACCCCCACCCCCAGGAGGAGGAGGTACAGGCGCTGCAAAGCCGGCATGCGGGACTGCAGCAGCACCAGCAGTACCAGCACCAGCAGCAGCACCAGCAGTACCAGCAGCACCAGCAGCAGCTGGCGTTACATGAGCTGCAGCAGGCGCACCCGCCGGAGCCGCCGCCACGAGGACTTGTACGGCGACTCGAACCGGACAACAAGCCAACCCCCGGGTCCCCAGGAGCTCGCAGCAGCGACACTGCCGTACAGTGGGTCCTGCGGGAACCCAAGGGCCCATCGCCGCTGGAATGCGCCCGCGGCGGCGGCGGCGGCAGCGGCGGCGGCGGTGACCTCGACGGCGGCCGCGACGCATCGTCGGGCCCCTCGCTGCTACGGCCGGGCACCGTGCTACAGCCGGGTCTCGATGCCGTGCTACTGCCGCTGATGCAGCTGCCGCAGAACGCGAGGTGCAGGGCCGCCGCCGGGGCCCTGGTGCCCCTGGTTCTGGAGGTCAACGGGACACTGCGGCCGCGACTCACCTTCGAACAGCCTGCGGGCGGCGCGGGGGTGTCCACCAACGGGTACGACACCGTACGGCACGGTACGGCAGTGGCCCAGCCTTCAACCACAGGCGGGGGAAGCAGCGGCACGATGGGTACGGCAGCGCTCAGCCTGTCAGCGGAAGGCAGCGGCGGCAGCGGCGGCGCCAGTGGCGTTGGCGCCTGTGCCGCCGGTGCGGGCGCGGGTGCGGGCAGCGGCGGTGGCGTGGACAGCATCGGCGGCGGTGCGGGTTGCGGCGGTGAAGGCCTGGGTGCCGGTCTTGTTCGCACCCCGGGGGGCGGTCCGGGCGGGGATTCGGGAGGTGGGGTGATGACGATACCCGCCCGGGGAGGAGGCGGCCGAGGGCGCGGTGGGTCGGGCCGGGCGGCGGGCCGGGGCCGGGGAGCCGGCCGGGGCCGCGGTCGCGGCCCGGGCCAGGGTCGGGGCCGGGGCCGCAGTCACTCGGGCGATGTGGCGACGTTGGGCAGGGGCCACTACGTCCACGTGGTCTTGGTCCCCGCCGGCGGCGACGGCGGCGGCGGCGGACGAGGAGGAGGCGGCCCAGGAGGAGGCGGTACTGCTGCTGGTGCTGGTGAAGAGACAGGCCATGCGGCAGGGGGAGGTGAAGAGATTAGGCGGCCAGACGGCCCTGGAGGAGGGGTGGCGCAGCGCGGAGCGGCACCCGAGGGGGCAGCGCCTGGGACCTCATCAGCGGCAGCAACGGCAGCGGCAGCAGGGCTCGCGTCAGCTCAGTGGCCCGCCGGCTGTGTGGGCTCCCTCTGCTGGGCTCCGGAACCAAGGGTGCTGCTGCGCGGCCTGGAGCCCGTTAGCCAGGCGCTCCGGGGCTGCGTGGTAGGTGGTGGTTGGGGTGGCGGTTAGGTTTAAAGTGGTTAGGGTAGTGGTTAGGGTTAAGGAGGTGATAGAGGCTGCCAACCACCGGCCAACCACCGGCCTGATGTGGGTCCAGGGGTGGTGGCCCGCGCGAGAGGCCGGGGACTGCCCTCGTTACCCCACCTCCGCCCTCCCCTGTGTCCGCCGACCCGTCTCCCCTCCACCCCCCTTTTCGGGTCGGGTGGGGTCAGGGTATTCCATGGTTGGAGTTGTCTCCCTTAGCGCACACCCCTGCGTGACTACCCCCGCTCCTTTTGCGGGGTGGGAAGTAAAATCTGGTGGCAAGCAAAATATAGTAAAACCTAGTAACATTTAGCAAAATCTAGCAATAAATAGTAAAACCTAGTAAAACCTAGTACAGTGAACGATGCACGACCAAGCACGTTCATTCCCCAAGCTGCACCCCGTTGCCCCTACCCCCTCCCGGCCCCCTCACCCCCTCCCGGCACACCCCCCCAAGGCCCTGGGCTGGACCGTCCGGGACCTGGATACTCTGGTGCTCCGTTTGGTCACCTCCCGGGTCTGGGCCGCCACCGTCAAGGAGTGGAGGCGGGCTGTAGCAGCAGAGGACCCGGCCGCTACTGCCGCTACTGCTGATACTACCGCTACAGCCGCTACTGTCGCTACTGCCGCTGACCGGCGGTCCCCGCATTCCGGTCACAAGCCGGCCGCCAGCGGGGCAGAGCTCGCCGCCGCCGGGGGGGTGGAGCCGGCGGCCGGCGGCGCGAGTGCGGGGCGGCGACCGAGCGGCGGCGGCGGCGGCGTGTGTGGCGCGGTTCGCCGGGTCGGTTCCCTGGCGGGTGCCTCCAGGAGCGGCCGGGCAGGGGGTCCCCCGGTGGGGGTGGGGGTGGGGGTGGGGATGGGGGTGGGGGTGGGGGTGGGGACGCTGACGATGAAGCTGCGGCGGCGGTCTGTGCTGGGGCCGACGATGGCGGCGCAGGCGGCAGGGAGTCCCAGCCCCCCGCTCCCGCCACCCCCACTATCACCACCGTCCCCGCCACAGCCGCCACACTCCCCATCACCGCCACTGGTAGGCAGCGGCGGTCCAGCGGCACAGCAGCAGCAGCCACAGCGGCCCCCACCTCCCCCGCCCCCCCGGCTCAGCGGTCTGCTCCCCCCCGCTCCTGGTACCGGCGGTGGCCCCCGGGGGGGTACCGGTACAGGGGGCGGTCTGGGTGGTCCAGGGGGGGGCTGGCTGGCGCAGCTGCGCGGCTGCAAGGGCGGCCAGGCCGTGAGTGGCGCCGGCGGACCGGCTACGGCCACGGCGGCTCCGAAACCCCTCCTCGTCCACTGCGGGGCGGGAGGCGGCCAGACGGGAGATGGCGGTGCGCCCGGGCGGCCAGGCACGGGGGTGAGTCGTGAGTCGAGGGAGGGTGCCCCCCTCCCGGGCCACGGCTGGGGGGTGGGTGGGGAGGCGGGGCCGCCGGCGTCAAAGTACCCCCCTAGTCCTCGTGGTGAGGTGGCCAAGGGCCGGCGTCGGGCGGCGTGTCTGGGGCCAAGCGGCCCCTCCCCCCTCCCCCGTCTTCCCTCCTGAGCGGAGACGGACCCCATCTCGACGGCCTGCCTGCCGATAGCTGTAGCCGGACTGCGGTGTTCGGTGTGGACAGAGAAGAGGAGAGAGGGGAGGAGGGACAGGAGGAGAGAGAGAGGAGGGAGAGAAGGGACGCCGATCCCACGAGTCATGGGTTGGCGCCGTTGCGTGTCTCCCCCTTCCCCACCCCTGGAGCACCCCTGGAGCACCCCCCCCCCGCGGTGACCCCCCGATCCCGTCGCCTGCCCCGCTTGTGGTCGGCCTGCACCCGCCTCGCTCCAGGGGCAGCCCCAACAAGACGTTCGGGCAGTGGTTCGCCACCATCACCGTCACCATCGCCACCACCATCGCCACCACCATCGCCATAACCACCGCGATGATAGCCGCCGCCAAGACCACCACCGCACCCAAAAACCCCGAACTCCGCATCAGCAACTGAAGGAGCGGCAACATCAGCAGCTGACGGAGCAGCAGCGGCGACGTGGGGACGAGCCCAGCGGTGGCGGCGGCGGCGGCGGCGGTGACGGCGGCGGCAACAGCAGCAGCGGCGGCGGCGACGGCGGCGGTGACGGCGGCGGCGGTGACGGCGGCGGCGGTCTGGCCCGGCGGCGACCCCTGGCCCTCGTGGCCGCTGACGGCGGCGCCGCGGCGCAGGGGGCGGTGGGCGGCCGGTCTGGGTCAGCGCCGTCCCGCGTCGAGGGGGGCGCGGAGTGGGACGACGAGGACACCGCCACGGAAACCCCCTCCTCCTCCTCCTCCTCCTCCTCCTCCTCCTCTTCCGATGACGACGACGGCGACGACGACGACGGTGAGGAGGAAGCTCGACCCGCCCGACCGGCAGCAGTCCACGGCGGAGGCGGCGGTGGCGGCGGGGCCCGTGGCGCCGGCAGCGGGCACCCGGTGGTGCCAGGCGGTCTGGGCGCTGGCGAGGGCCCGGGCGGCGGCCGCGGGACCAACGGGACCGCGGTGCGGTCTCGGAGGGCGGGTTTAGGGGCGGCGGCGGCGGCGGCGGGGAGGGCCCGGCGGCCCGGAGCGATGGACCGTCTGCTGCGGGAGCTGCTGGAGCGACGGCGACGGGGCCCCGCGTTGAAGATGCCCCTCAATGCTCTGGCAGTACGGCAGGCGGCAGTAGCAGTAGCAGCAGCAGCAGCGTCTGGGGTGGTCGATTCGGCGGCGGACACAGAGTTACTAGGGCAGCACCGCCACCACCGCCACGACCATCGCCACCACCATCGCCACCACCACCGCCACCACCACCAGCGGCACCGCGGATCGGTGGCGAAGGCGCCGGTCCCGGCAGCGACAGTTCCGCCGCCAGGAGGCGGCGGCGGCGGCGGCGGCAACGGACCGGCGGAGCTGCAGCCGACCCCGCCGCCGCACCCTGCGGTCGACGTCGCCGCCGGCAACGACGCGGCGGTGCCGTCGGAGCCACTACGGGTGCCTCCCGCCACGGCGACGGTGGCGGCAGTAGCAGTACCAACAGCAGTGGTTAGACCCGACACAGGTGTGGCGGGGGCCGCGGCTGTAGCGGTCGAGCGGACGGCCGTGCACCACGTGAGCGGAACGGCAGGTAAGCGGCCGCGTGATGCCGCCGCCGCCGCCGCCGCCGCCGCTCACGCCGCCGCTCACGCCGCCGCTCACGCCGCCGCCGGCGCCGCCGGCGATAAGGGCTCCTCCTCCGACGGTAGGGCTGCTGACGAGATGCGGGAGGGCGACGAGCCGCCGCCGGCGAAGCATCCCCGGGTAATGCCGCCGCCACGACTGCCGCCGCCGCCGCCGCCGCGGTCAGACACCGATCGGCCGCTGGCACCCAGGTCCGTTGGGTTGCCCGGACAGAGACCGACAGCGGTGGCTCGGAAGAACCAGAGCGGCGGCGGCCCTAGGGGCGCACCGGCGGGGGCCGCCAGGTACTCGCAAGTGGCCATGGCGGGGCGCCGACGGACGCCGCCGCCGCCGCCGCCGCCGCCGCCCGCCCCGCCGCCGCGGCCGCCGGTGCCGCCGCCACCGGACTTCTGCGGTCGGTTGCGGCCACTGCGCGCCACACCGCCCCATGGGTCGCCGCCGCGGCCGAGGCTGCAAGACACGCCGACGGCCATGGACCAGCAACGACCGCCGGCGGCGGCGGCGGTGGATCAGCCGCCGCCGCCGGCGCCGCCGTCACCGGAGTCGCAGCCACACGACGTGCCGCTGCGGAAAGTAACCGCAGCGGCGGACGACGCGGCTGCATGTGATGCAGCGGGCACAGGGGGCGATGGCGCCGGAGGCCAGTCCCCTGCCCCCGCCAGGCCACAGCCGGGCATGTGTGGGCCCCCGCCGAGGGGGGAGGTCCTCGACGCCCCTGCCAGCCCCTGGATCGCCACCACCCCCCACCAACAGCATCAGCTCCGGCACCAGAAGCAGGAACACCTCACTCTGTCCCACATGCCGCTGCTTCAACGGGACGAGCAGGAATTGGGGCAGCAGCAGCAGCCGCCTCAGCAGCAGCAGCCGCCTCAGCAGCAGCAGCCGCCTCAGCAGCAGCAGCCGCCTCAGCAGCAGCAGCCGCCGCAGCAGCAGCAGCCGCCTCAGCAGCAGCAGCAGCCTCAGCAGCAGCAGCCGCCTCAGCAGCAGCAGCCGGAGGCGCAAGGGGAGACAATGCGGAGTGAAACCCAGCCGCCGGCGCCGCCGCGACTGCCGCCGTCTCCAGGGCAAGGCCAGTGCGCATCGCCGCCGCCGCCGCCGCCGCCAGCTGACGTCACCGCCGCGGCTTCCAGCGCCTCCCCCGACTGCGAGGTCTCCACGACTGCGCCGAGCACCCACCCCGGGGCGCCCGTCCCGCCCGTGGCTGTGGGGCGGCCGAAGGCGGAGGAGAAGGAGGCGGAGGAGGGGGAGGAACAAGAGGAGGCGGGCGGGTCCCGAGCTGCCGGGCCGTCAGGCGGGGCAGCAGGGTCAGGGTCAGGAGTACCGGGAGGGGCGGAGGGTGGCGCGGGGCCGCAGCCGCCTGCGCCCGCCGCACCTCAGCCGCAGCAGCCGCCCGGTTCCTGCGCTGAGCGCCCTCCCACCTCGTCGCGGCCGCCGCTTCAGTCCGCAGCAGCAGCAGCAGAAGCAGCAACAGTAGCAGTGGCAGTAGCAGCAACAGCTGCCCTGGCGGCGCCTGTAGATGCGGCCTCGGCGAGCGGAGTCGCTGCGCCCTCCCGCACCACCACCGGCTACAGGGACCGCTCCAGGGGGTCCCTGCAGCCGCCACCAGAGCCGCCACCAGAGCCGCCGCAAACCCAGACGCTCCAGCCGCCCCAGCCAATTTCTCCCCACCCATTTCCCTTATTACCCCACCCGCCGGGAGCTCCCGCGGGTCCGGAGGACAGCGCCATCATGAGGGCCCTCGCGCTGCTGCGGCGCCTGGCTGCCCCGGCGACCCACGTCGGCCCCGCAGCGGCGGCGACCCACGTCGGCCCCGCAGCGGCGGCGGCGGCGGCGGCACCGTTGCCGACCCCGTTGGAGCTGCAGCCCCACCCGCAGCCCCACCCCCCGCCGCAGTCGCAGACACAGCCGCACCTCACTCGTGTAATGGACGGGACGGGTATCCCGGGGGCCGCGGAGACCCCAGCCCCGGGTGCAGCGAGCGGCCCCGGGGCGGACGCCGTGCCGGGGCACCCACCGCCTCCGTCTCCGCGGCCCCGCCCTCCGCCGCTGGTTTCGGGGCCGCCACCCCGGGAGGGTCTGGCGGCTGGGGAGTGCCATCCCGGAGAGGGGCAGCCGCATCCCCAGCAGCCGTCACCACCGCAGCAGTTACCCCGTCGGGCGGTTCAACACCCCACCAGCGACCGGTGGGGGGCAGCCGAGCCGCAGTCGGTTCAGGGCCCGTCGCGGCCCCCATCGCCCGGGGGTAAGCCCCGCCGCCTGAGGTCCTCGCCACCGGCACCACCACCACCACCACCATTGCTGCCGCTGCTGCCGCCGGACGGGTGCCCCTCGCCGCCCTGGCACGCCGCCGCCGGCGGCGTGGGCCCGGCGGAGCAAGAGGCGGCGGGACCCAGGCTTGGACTCGTAGAAGGCGCGGCGCCCTCACGCGGGGAGTGTATGGCCCTTGTGCGGCTGGACTGCCCGGCCGTGGCGCCGCCGCTCCTCCCGGTCCTTGTGCCGGTCCCTGTGCCGGTCACGGGGCGTGCGGCGCCACGGCCGGGGCCTCTGGACGCGGCGCAATGGCCGCCGCCGCCGCCGCAACCTCAGCAGCAACAGCAGAGTCAGTATCAGCGTCAGCATAGGAGTGACAGGGGGCAAGAGCAGGGAGAACAGAAAGGGGGGCAGCAGCAACAGGAGCAACAGCAGCTACAGCAGCTACAGGAGATACAGGAGATACAGCAGCTACAGGAGCTACAGCACCAACAGCAGCAGCAGCAGCAGCAGCAGGAGCAGCACCGGGACGGCTCGCAGCGACAGCGTCAGGAGGAGGAACAGCAGCAGTGTCGACAGAAAGAGCAGCAACAGCAGAAAGAACAGCAACAGCAGACAGAGCAGGAACAGGAACAGGAACAGGAATTGCAGCAGCAGGAGCAGCAGCAGCAGCTGCAGCAGCAGCAGCAGCAGCAACAACAACAACAACAGGCACTCGAGGGGCTGATGGCGGTGCAGGCGGAGGCCCGTGAGGGGCCCCTCCACAGCCCCTCCCCCGCCCCCCACCGCAGCCCATCGGCCGCCTCGGACGACTCGTGGCCCTCCCTGGACGACTTGGGCGCTGAGGACTGGGCCCTCCTGGCCTCCCTGGAGGAACCCGAGCTCTGCTCCACACGGCCGCTGGATGCGCAGATGTCAGCCGCGACCCCAGCCGCACCCGCACCCGCCGCGCCGGCCGCCGCCGCCTCAGCCGCCCCCCCAGCCGCACCCACCCTCACCTTCGCGCCTGCCGCCGCAGCCGCACCCCCAGCCGGCCTCCTGACACAGGGTTCGGCGCAGCCATCGCCCACCACTTCACCGCGTGTCGAGGCGTGCGTCGGGGCGGGTGCCGCTGCCGGAGGGCCTTATGTGTGGCCACATATCGCCATGCCCTGCAGCGTAGACGTCAATCCTGCGCCACTGCCCCGGCTGCAGGCTGCGCCCTCTGAGCCGCCGCCGCCGCGGTCTCTCGACGTACTGGAGCCGCTGCCCGCCACCGCATCAGCCATCGCCGGTTGCCGCGGCGTGGGGCGGAGCCGTTGGGCCCCTGACCTCCGGACTGAGATGAGGGGTGCGGCGGCGGAGCGGCCCGGTGCGGCGGACCTGCCGGTCTTCCGGGGCCTCTTGCTGCGCCACCCATTGACGGCAGAGCCACTTCCCGCCGGGCACGGCAGCACCGGGGATGCCGCCGTCGCTGCAGCTGCTGCTGCTGCTGCTGCTGCTGCTGCCGCGGAGGAGACGGCCATTACTGGGGGTCCACCCTTGTCTGGAGGAGGAGGAGGAGGAGGAGGAGGAGGGGGTGATTGGGGAGGGGGAGGAGGAGGAGGAGGAGGAGGAGGGGTCGTGCCAGGGAAGGAGCTGGGTGTCGCGGTGGCGACCAACGCCGTCATTACGGCGTCTGTGGGCTGCGTCAACGGGACCTTGTGGTCGGGGTCGTCGCCGCCCTCACTTGTGGGGGACGAGGACCGGGGCGGGGTCTGGGGATACGGAGGATACGATGCAGCAGTAGGAATAGCAGCAGCAGCAGCAGCAGGAGTATCAGCCGCAGCGGCGGCGGCTGAGGGCCTTGAGAGGGGCCTGGAGCGAGCAGCAGGTGATATTGATATCTCATCTAGCTGCGATCTGGGGATGCAGAAGCGGCAGCAGCAGTGGGTGGATGGTGAGGGAGGGGCGGGAGCGGGGCCGGGGCCGGGGGTGGGAGCGCCGCCGTCAAAGCGGCCCCGACTGCGGGTGTAGGGTGTAGCTGTGTTAAAAACACTGTCCCGCGAGGAGCGAAGAGGTGTAGGGTATAGCGGTGTGGGAGCTCGCGGCCCGGCAGTAATCGTCATCATCATCAGGAAGAGAAGGAGGAGGAGGAGGAGGAGGAGGAGGAGGAGGAGATGTCCGAAGCAGGACAGCTGAGCCGCGGGGCAGGACGCCGGTGCAGCTGTTGACAGTGTAAGGCGGTCAGCCGCCAATAAGAATACAGCTCGACCGCGGGAGAGCGCCAACAGGCGACAGCCGCTGGAGGCCGCTGCGCCGCAGGTGTAGAACCGCCACCGCGCTGCAGGCAGGATCGCCTCGGGGCCTCTTGAGTCGAACGTGAGAATGCAATCAGCAGACACGGTGTGGAGATGTGATGTAGCTGTGTTGTGATTCGTAGGTCGGTAGCGCGGTGTGTTTTGCGTAGTGGTGTGTGGCCGTTGGAACAGACGGGCTGAGATAAAAGAAGGCAGGAGGTTTGGGGAGGCGGGGGGGGCTCCAGGGGGGATTTGTTGCACGCGGCCTCGGACCGAGGATGGCGAACACCCACGACTGCCGGTGCCGTTGGTAACTGTACGGCATTGGACGAGCATGCAGAATAGGCGAGCGTCGTACAGAATTGCGAGAGGCCTGTGCACTCCCGGGCTCGGGAGGCCGGTGGGGGGACTGGGGAGGAGGTGCATTGGTACGGCTACGGTGTGCTGCGGCGGTGTTCTGCGCAGATCCGGTATGGCTCATTCTTACATTGTCTCCTGACACATGACCTTTTATGTTGCTGGGGCTTATGATTGTTGGATTCAGTGGCGTTCGGGGGCTCCGTGTCCGTTTAGGTTCCCGGGGACTAGAATGGTGGAGAGTCGGCAGTCCGGGCGACGGCTCGCGAGGGGGGGCAAGGCGGGCGTCGTGCGGGCGGGCGGCGGTGCGGGCGCTGTGCGACTGCGACAAAGCCTCTCTCGCTGTGCCCATCAGGGTGAGGAGGTGAGGGTTTGGACCTTGGAGTTCAGGTGGTGGCTGGATGGCCCCACTGTTGGCGTGGCCCCTCTCGGCTTTGCTACCTGTGCAGCGTTGAGGACCTTGATCAATGCGCAACCCGACGTTTCTGGTCGTTTCCTTTCGGGGGACGGGCTGGCGCATTCGTACTCGGCCGTACATTGGGAAAGCAGGTCCCGTTGGTCCCTCCGTCCAATTATCAGCGTACTGGACGTCCTGCCCCGGCAAGGGCATCGACTACGACATCGACTAGCGCTCCTAGACGTGACAGCCGCGATGGACAGTGGCTGGACACCCACACGCCACGCCCGAGGGGGGCGGAGGGCGGTGGGCAGCGGGAGGCCGCCGGGGGCCCAGCAGCGGAGGAGCGGACCCGCCCGCCCCACCCGTATCCCTGCCTCCTAACTGCCTCCTAACTGCCTCCTAACTGCCACCAACCGGACCGCAAACCCCGTGCCCTAGCCTCAGTCAGATCAGAACCTCGACAGCGCCTGCAGGTGGCCGGGCCTCCGCCCCGGGTCGAACCGGAAGGGCAGCAGCTCCTCCCAACCGCCGGCGGACCGTCGGGGCTGCGCGGCCCCTGACACCTCCGCATACGGCCGCACCGACGAGGAGGCGGAGGCGGCGGCGGCGGCGGAGGAGGAGGAGGCGGCCCCAAGCGGCCCCGCGGCCACCATCCGGGCAATCAGCTGCCCGATCCCCGAGCTCATCTTGAAGCCGTGGCCCGAGCAGGCGGAGCACAGGACCACCTGCGGCAAGGGGGCGGCGCCGCCGAGGGGAAGGGGGAGACCGCGGGGGATGAGACCAATGGGTCGACCCCGGAGCTCAAAAAACGCGGCGCTGTGCAGCGCGCGCGGGTGGGAGACGGGCGCGGAGCTGGCCGCGTGGGGTGGCAACCGAGGGGCCAGAGAGGGTGCGACGACAAACAACAGGGTTGGTTCCTTGGGGTGCTTATTACGCAGGCGGTGGTGGTGGTGTGGTGGTGGTGTGTGTGCGGGGGGGGCTGCTCAGAGGGGAGTGGGTTGTGGCCCACCCTGACCCAGCAGTGCAGCGGCGGCGCGGCCGCACCTGCGGGTGGCGGGGGTGGCGGTCCACCAGGAAGTGGCCGTCCGGGGTGTTGGTGAAGAAGCAGGTGCTGGCGGCCAGAAGCCGACCCCGCGACGCCGCCGGGAAGTACGACGACACGCCCGCGCGCAGCGCCGCCTCGTCGGCGGCGTCGGCGGTGCGCCGTACGGACTCCAGCGCCATGGGGTTTCGGAGCTGCTCACGCAGGTGGCGGTACAGCCCGATCTTGAAGCCTGCCCGACGGAAAAAGCGAATGTGGAGTCCGACCCGGGACCGGTACGGCACCCTGTCCTCGGTTCAAAGTCCGGTGTCAGGGCTCGGTGTCGCTCTATGTCAGGGCGCTTACCCACCAACATCACGCAAGGG
This sequence comes from Eudorina sp. 2006-703-Eu-15, assembly GCA_003117195.1. Taxonomy (NCBI): domain Eukaryota; kingdom Viridiplantae; phylum Chlorophyta; class Chlorophyceae; order Chlamydomonadales; family Volvocaceae; genus Eudorina; species Eudorina sp. 2006-703-Eu-15. The sequence goes on from BDSI01000118.1 coordinate 21,268, forward strand.
TCAACTGTGACAACATTTATTTAATACCGTAAGCCATCACCTTATCAAGGTGACTGGCAAGGTGCAGCGGGCATCAGCGGCCCAGTGGCTTGCCCCCAGCCCTCCCGGCCCCCTTCCCCCCTCCTCCCTTCCCTCTTCCCCCCGCCCCCCGCCCCGACCCTACTGCCCCCGCCCTCACCCCACCCCCACCCCCCGGGCCCCACCCGCCATGTCGCCGTGCTCTGGGAACCCGTAGTAGGCCGCACCCCCCGGGGCCTCCTCGATCACGAACACGGGGAAGCGGTCGGGCGCGAAGTCACGCCGCGCCGCCGCTGCAGGGCAACCGAACCGGTGCGGGAAGGGACCATACTTGCGACACCCCACCCGGGAGATGCGCCCATTGCTTTCGTTCAAAACTTCAAATATGTCCCTGGCCCTTCGCCTCATGTGGATGGATCGATTCGCGCACGTCACATCACGGACGGTGGGGGAGCCCCTGCCTCCAGGATATGGCGGTGCTTGATGCTTTAAACCACTCACGAACAATTCGCAGTTGAAGATCCAATGAGGAGGTAATGGCCGTACGCGCGCGCGTGGGTCGCATCCTGTGTCAGTACTGCGTGTGTACGGCAAGTAAGGCCCTGCTGCCCAGGGGCCCCGGTGCACTCACGTTCGACCTCGAACCAGCCAACCACCTGCCGCTCCGGTACGCAAAGCTCCTGCGGCCAAACACCCCAACCAACCAGTTGATCCAACCAGTCCGAATACCGCCGGCGAGCACATTGCGCTTCCTGGAGCCACCTCGACGGATGGGTGTACGGCAATGGACGACCTGCTGGACGAGCCGGCGCCGTACAACCCGAACGTCACTCCCTCCCACGTCCCACGACCGGCCCTCACCCGCAGCTCCGGAACCAGTTGCCCGATCCATGGCCCGGGTGTCAGCACCGCCGCCGCGGCGGTGATGGACGTCACCTCCCCCGCCGCCGGGCCGCCGGCGACCTCCTCCGCCTCCGCCTCCCCCTCCGAGGGCGCCACTTCGAAGATGACTGCGGAGTCCGGAGCGCTGCCCTCCGTCCCCCATGACACCACCCGGTGTCCCGCCAGCACCTCCGCACCCAGTCGCTCAGCCAGGAGGACGTGCGCCTGAGGGGGCCATCAGGATAGGGGCCCCGTCGGGAAGGGGGGAAAGCGAAAGGGGGGCAGAGGGGGCAGAGGGGGCAGTGGGGGCAGAGGGCGGATGTTACCTCACGACTGCGTCAACGGACGCCTGGGTGGTGCCGCCCCGCTCGGTGCCTGGGGGGGCGCACCTGTACGATTCGCTCCGGAGCCAGTACGCCCCCGTCCGGCTGGTACAGCGCCCGCCAGTGCTCCGGAACCTGGTAGGCTGCGACAGGAGCGTATTCCCAGACGAGGAGGGGAGCCGCGGGGAGGAAAGGTAGGGGGAGGTAGGGTGAGTAGGAAATTGGAAGACAAGTATTGTAGGGGGAGGCAGGAGGCAGGAGGCCCGGGCAAGCGTTTGTGAACCTGCTGCGACACCCAGCCGTCGCATGCGGCAGTGCGCATGCGGCACCGCCCGGGCCGCCTGAGCCGACCCGTCCTTGCGTGCCGTGAGCTGCAGCGCCGAAGCCCTGGCAGGCTGGCCCCAAGCCATCACAGCCATCCCTCAAGTTCTGAACCACCCCAACGCGACAATGCACGTTGCCACCTCACCCGCACCCGCACCCGCACCCGCACCCGCACCCGCACCCGCACCCGCACCCGCACCCGCACCCGCACCCGCACCCGCACCCGCACCCGCACCCGCACCCGCACCCGCACCCGCACCCGCACCCGCACCCGCGCCCGCCCCCGCACCCGGGAAGCGGCGGTTGAGTTGCTCTCCGGTGAGCACCTCGTGCTGCGTGGGATGTGGGATGTGGGGTGTGGGGTGGTGGGGTGGTGGGTCGGGGAGGAGTGGCGGGTGGCGGGTGGCGGGTGCGAGACCAGGACCCAGGGGGCCGAAGGAAAGACACGGTCAGCGGACGCGGCACGAGGCGCGAGGGAGGGAGGGAGGGCGGGAGCGGGGTGGGGGGTGGGAAGGATGGATGCACTTCGGAATCCAAACGTAAGCGAGACCCAGGAACCTCCCGCGTGGACGTCTGAGTGCGCGAAGGAGCTCATCGCCCCCTCATCGATACTGCGGCAGCCAACGCCACCTGCTGCAACAGCCTCACGGACCCAACCACCCCGCACGAGCCCTTCTTTGGTGATATAATTGACATACCAGGAAATTTCATCTGCGTGAGCTTCTATTACTACTTTATATTGAGCTTGGGAGCTCATAATACCAACTGCCGAACCATACCCCCTGCTCCCTCCCCCTCCCCTCCCCTCCCCTCAATCACCCCGCGTTACATGCTTTGTTCGATGGACGTCAGCTCGTCATGACACCCCTCCCCTCCTCGGCCTCACCGGCAGGTGGTGCGCCTGGGCGGACCGCAGGGCCGCGGGGAACACCGACCCAACGTCCAGCATACCCGTCCGAAGGAAGAGCGGCTCACGGAGGGGGCCCTGGCAGCGGTGCGGGTGCGGGCCGGTGGCCGGAGGGCGGTGGGGGGAGGGGCGGAGGGCGGGGGCCGGGTAACGAGGCGGCTGCATGTGCGCGCGGCACGCGTCCCACGAGTCGGTGTTCGAATCTCACAGATTTCATTATTGTGACTGCTGGCACGGCCATCATCGCCGCCAGGGCCCACCTGCACTGCCGCCAGCTCCTCTTGCAGCTCCAGGAACAGCCGCAGACTGCGCTTCTGCGCGGGGGCCCCCGGGGATCAAGCAAGTACCCAAATCATCATCCGCTGCCTCCGTGATCAAAACCCTAGCCGTACATTCCTGATCATTACGAGCGGCAATGTGTCACTAACCATAACCCTAGAGACAAACCCAAAGCAGCGGCGGCCGCCACGAAGCAAGCCGCGCAGCACATCCTAATCCCATCAAACCCACCCAGCCACCCACCCACCCACCAGCAGAGGTCCGTACTGCAGTCCCTCGAAGTAGGCCATGCGGATGATCCGCGAGGCGCCGTGCGACGACCCAAGTGAGTGACCCACGGGTCGGTACCTCTCCACCCCGATCACCTGTAATCCACCGGAGTCGGCGTCGGCCGCCTCAGCGGCAGCGATGTACGACACACGTGAGCGCCCCTCTCTGCTCCTCCCTACAGCTTATTTTCTTCGTGTTTTACGCCCCCCTCCCGTCCTCGTCCCCCAATGTGGTAATGACGATGACTGGGGGTTGGGGGTGGGCTGTGACACCGCACATGACACGCTACCACCGCAATCAAACGGGACGGGCAAGGGACCATCGGCGCACCAGTGGGCCGATGTCCGCTTTGCCCGTCGGACGCCTTGTCGGGACCGGCGGAGCCAGGTCCCACCTGGGGTTGATGGGTCCTGAGCCACTCCAGGGGTGGTGTCATCTCTCATCTGTCATGTCGCCCGGTGGGGCCAACTGCTGGGGCTGAGGCCCCCACCGCGCCCACCCACCTTGAGGCCCGCCTTGGCGAGGTGGTACAGCACGGAGCTGCCGTACGCGCCCAGCCCCACCACCACCACATCGCAGCTGCAATGGGAGTCACGGCGCCGGGCCGGTCTTTAGATGGTGCAGCCGCCTTAAAGCCTTCAGGCCCCGGGGCACGACAGAAAATGAGCGCTGTGGAGGACTGAGGTGGGGAGGCGGACGGGAAACGACGCCAGCGATACCGTACGTAATGCATACGCCACCGTTAGTATCCTTCCGTACCCGTCCGGACCCGTCCGTACTACTTACTGTCGTGAAAGTCGTGACCTGCTTCCACCTCGTTTGCTGGGCTGGGCGCCCAATCCGCCTTCTCGCCCGCTGTGTGGCCCGGACGGGCCCCCACCGGGAGTGGGTAGCGGCTGCGCAGCGGTGCCGTGAGCTCGTCTGTGGAGGTACTGGAAGCTGCGCGGGCCTTGACCGGCGGGGTGGGGACCTTGTCGCAGCTTTGGCGGCGGATGCGACACCCCGGGGCAAGCGGATGTGGCTGCATTACATGATGCCCGCTGTAGCGCAAACATTCTGAGGGCCACTCCGCCAATCAGTCGAGACGCTGACATGGACTCCGGTGCGATGTAACGTTGTAGCAGCAAAAGCAGGTCTGGCCGGTGGGAACGAATGGTGAAGAATGGAGGCCTTCCGCTTCCGTTACCGACCGACGACGCGTTTTATGGCTGGGTGAGACATGGATGCAGCGAAAAGGGGGATAGTAACGGAAACTCCTTGCTCTGGATACCGAAGCCGCTGTGCTTCATGTTTGCATACATCGGCAAGCAAACTGCGACAGGGTGTTGCAGTCCCCAAACAGTACGGACCCCACGCTCTTACATGATAGCTCCTGTAATTATCAGCAAGTTAGCATGACGTGCTGTGTGTTGGAGCCTACAGGTACGCATTGCATTGCGTCCATCACAGGTCCGTACGCTTTACATGTCATGTCATGACAGCAACTGCAGTCAAAGCCGCTGTCCATAAATTCCAATCAAACCTAAACTTTGTGCACACATTGAAGTCCATTGCGCCTCCCATGGGCCCAAGTCACACGAGGTGTCGCCACTGGATAACCCTGTTGCCTTCTGAGCTGTTAACTGTGGCACTTTGTTTTATGATAAAGAGAATTTTATGACGTAGAATAACTGTGCAATGCTCAACAGTGTCACCGGTTAGCATGCAAGCTCGCATGCTGTCAGCTGGAAGTTGAAGGCTTGCAACCCGAGCCAATTTCCTTGCTTGTGTTGAAGTTACACGTAATCGATTTCGGCTCCCTGGGCGCATAAACAGATAACCTCGCAAAGTCGGGTAGTTAAGAGTTGGGCCAGCGCGGAGTGCTGCCGTTCGTCACGCAGCCTGAAAGGACGGATGGAGGTACAGCCTCAAGATGCAGATGATTACAGGTAGGCTACGCCGTTCATGATGGTCGTGGTTTTGCCGTCCCTCAATTTCTCGGTTCTGACCCAGACTCGATGCACTGGCAGCTTCCCCCAACCCTCGCACCCCCTGCCTAGCATCCGCCAAATGAGCTGTGCAACCCTGCCAGAGCAAACTCGTATAACCCTTCCATGTTATCACGGCCAGTCTGTCGCGCAGGGCGCTCGAGCAAATGGGGAACCTGAGCAGCTTTTCGACCTCGCTCTCCTCTGACAGCAGTGGCGACCTCAGCGACCTGCTCAATGCCTGGGAGGCGGAGGTGGATGCGGCGGAGGCCAGGGCCGCAACAAGTTTCAGCACTCCAATGCACCGAGACCGCCAGCGAACTGGCAGCGCAGGCACTTCCATCGGCGGCAGCCATGTCAGCACCCACAGTGACAACAGTGGCGGGGCTGGGAGCAGCAGCGGGGCTGGCAGCGGCAGCGGGGCTGGTGGGAGCAGCGGGGCTGGGAGCGGCAACAGCAGCAGCAGCAGTGGTTTCTCTGGCGCAGGGGCCAGCTCCGGAACCGTCGGGGCCAGCTCAGTCAGCACCAGCAGCACTGCAGCACTGAGCAGGTTCCATCAACGTATTCTGGGACGAGCGGATGGGCCGGTCGAGCTTGCTGCCTCTCCTGAACGACCCATATCGGCCTCAGTGGCCCCCGCAGTGGCCCCCGCAGTGGCCCCCCCATTGGCCCCCTCACCGACTGCGGGTCGGCTGCCCCAGCGGCGCCCTGCCACTGCCGGCGCCCCTTCCAGCCCAGAGCCTCCCGGCGCGGCTGTCGCGCCCGGCCCCGAGCCTGGCCACGCACTGCCATCGCAGCCGAGTACCACATCGGTCACCTCCCGGCTGTCGGGCGGCTTGAAGGGCTCCGTGAGGGGCGGTGGACAGCGGCGCCGCGCCGCGTTCGTCGCGGGCAGCGTCAGTGTGGCGTCCCGCAAGGGGCCCCCTAGGAGGTGTGACCCGGGCTGTCCCGATTGTCATGGGGTGGGCCACTTGAGTCATGGGGTGGGGCGGTGGGCCACTTGAGTCATGGGGTGGGCCCCTCACCAAGGTGCCGGGGCGCATCGCGTTGCGGGAACTGGGTCACTCCGCGGTGCCTGCATTTTTGACGTGGGCGCGTTGTCTGTCTGATGGGGTGTGGGGAGCTGCCTCGCCCGCAAGGGCCCTCACGGCCCAGCGCGCCTCTGCCGGACGTGGCCCTGCCGGTGGCCGGGTGCAGGCACCCATACTGTGCGCTCTCACACGCACATTCTGTCGGGCTGGTCACAGCTTGTTTCTCGTTGTTCATCACAAGTAGGAGTACACGACACGCATCACATGGACATCGCCCGTCATGCCACGCGGCCGTTACGCGTGTGTGTGTTTTTTCAGATCAGAGACCCGCCCGACCCAAGCACCAAGATACTTGCCATATTAACCTGCACATGTGGGTATGTGTACATGTGGTTATGTGTTTAGCGAGAAACCCGCCCGACCCATGTGGGTGTGTAGGTATGTGGACACACACGCGGCGCCCAACCTCCCTCCCCCCCCCGCAGTTTGAAAATGTCAACCAATTTCCTATATCCCCTCCCCGCAGCTCGGCCCCTCCCCGCGACATCCTGCTCCCCCGCCTGCCGGCCCCGGCTCTGGACGTCGTCATCCCCGCCCTGCCGCCCGGCACCCGGGCCGCCCTGCGCTGCACCAGCAAGGCCCTGCGGTCCCTGGTGGATCAGCACACCCTCGCACTCACGTTCCGACCCGACCGCAGCGCAGCGGACGACCTCCACGACCGCGGAATCAAGGTGAGAGCGCCACTGCTGACTGCGGCTGCGGCGGGGGCTGCTGCCGGGGCGAGACATGCCGCCACGTGGCGGCTCGGATTGCGGCCGAGCTAGCAGATGTGGTGGGGCGGGGCCTCTCACGTTGCTCACATGCTTAGGGTTTAGGGGTGGTGGGTCGAAGCCAGCGGCAGTGCGTACCGGTGCGGGGGCCCTGAGGCAGGAAAGTGCAGGACAGGGCAGAGGGGGGCAGGCTACGGTGAACGACGAGCATGGGGAGGCGACCCAGATGGACACGCTCACCCCAAGCACGCCCGGGGTGAGCGTAGGATTAGATATTGATATGGGTCGGCAACATGGATTGCCTGGGCGAATGCGAGAATGAAAAACTTACCAGTTTGTTTAAGTTTTTGCGGAACTTTTCTTTGGGTCGGCCGATTTGGGTCGGCATCACGGCGGACCCAGATCGAAGTCTGACCCTATGTCCCCCCAAAGAACCAATCGTGGCCGCCCAGACTCGCCCCGTCGTCATTCGCTGCTCCCTTTGGCGGCCCCTCGCGAGCGCCCCCCCCCCCGCAGGTGTCGACGATCTTTCCCGCCCTCCGCCGGGTGACTCTGGTCCTCGCGGGCAGCTGCAGCGGCGCCACCAGGCCGCCGGCGCACGCCACTGCCGACGCTGCCGCCTCTTCGGGCGGCCGGGGCGGCGGTCCCTCGCCGCCGCGCGGCGGCGCGGCATCCGGTGCGGGCGGCAGCGGCGCCGGCGGCGGCATGCGCCGCTCGTCATCGGACGCAGCGCAGGCGGCGGGCGCGAATGCCGCCGCGGCGGGTGCCCCCCTGCTGCCCCTGAACGCCTGGCTGGTGGTGTGCGGCGTGTCGCGCTGCGTCACCTCCATGGTGCTACACGTGGGGGAGGTCGGGATGTTCGAGGACCTGGCGCTCGGCCTCACCCACCCGCACCTGCAGGTGGGTTGGGTCCCGGGCCAGGCGGCTGTGGGTGTGTTTTTTAGGCAGGCAGAACAAGAGTGCGTGACATGCGAGGGGCCGAGTGGCGCCCAATAGGCGGCTGCAAATATAATTGTACCAAAACAACAGCTGTGGGTGTGTGTTATTTGGCGGGCAGGGCAGAAATGCGAGCTGTGTAGGAGGTGGGTGGGTATAGGACAGTGGTAGAGATATTCGAACGCGCTGTTGCCAGAGCAAAGGTCCGGTGGGGGGTGGGGGGCTATAACCCTCCACCTCCACCTCCGGGTGCATTCCTGGTTGATTCTTTCAAGTTAATCCCCACCTCCACACCTCGACACCGCGTCCACACCCCCACCTCGACACCGCATCCACACCACCTCCACATCGCAGCGACTGGAGCTCTACGTCGGGCGGTCGGGCAGCCCGCACGTCTCTCCGCCGCAGCTCCAGTTCATGGTGGGGATGCTGACCGAGCTGCGCCACCTGGTGATAGCCTGGGCGGGCGGCCCCGACGGCGACGTGGAGGGGGCGGTGCCGCAAGTTTCCGCATCGGCCGCCCTGGCGCACGGCTCTCGGCGGCTGTTTCTGGACGGGCGGCCGCGGCTGGGTCCGCTGCTGCTGGCGGCGATGGCGGACCTCAAGAAGCTGCAGAGCCTGGAGCTGCGGGTGCGGCGGCGGGGCGGGCAGGCGGGGTTGCGGGCGCGGCGGCGGTTAGGTACGGTGCGGCTCGGTTTGGTGCGGTTCAGTTCGGTTCGGTGCGGTTCGAGAGCCTGAAGGAGCTGCGGGTGCGTATTCTCGCAAGCCCTGCCTGCACCTGCGCCTACACCCCGACCTACCGACAGGCGGGCGGCGTTTGGTCACTGGCTGCCCCATGCAAATTCCCGGGGGCTCTGGCCGCCCCCTTCCTCCCGGGCACTCCACTTCCACTCCCCGCCCTCTACCCTCCCTCCCTCCCTCCCTCCCTCCCTCCCCCACTTCGGCCCCGCAGGGTTTCTTGATCGACACGGACGGCCACGCGATCCTGGTCCGGCACTGGCCGGTGCTGGCGGGGCGGCTGCGGCGACTGGTGCTCAGCAAGCTGCACCTCATGGTACCCACCAGCACGCCGCCGGTGCGCCTCGGGGCTCTGGGGTGGTGCGGTGCGACTGCTGCCGCGTGCGGAATGGATCTGGAGGGGGTTTCTTGAAGGAGACCAGTGGGGGACAAACAATGTCGTGACAGGTCGCGGCAGCACTGGTAGTAAAAGGGGGGGGCCGAGCGGGAAGCCTTCCCATTTGCTGTGTCCTTCCGATGTTGCCTCACCCTCCCCTCCCCGGCCCTCACCCTCCCCTCCGCCCCCCTCCCCTGCCCTCCCCGGCCCCCCCAGGAGGAGCAGGTGGGCGAGCTGGTGGGCGAGTGCTGTCAGCTGACGGAGCTGCACGCGGACCTGCGGCTGCCGGCCTCGGCGGGGATGCCGGGGGGCCTGGCGGCCGCCGCGGGGGCGGGCGGGGCCGCCGCCGCCGCGCTGCTGATCAGCCTCATGTACGCCTCCAGGGACGTGAGGGCGGTGCGGCCCGAGGTGGGCGGCGTGGGGTGGTCGGGTGGGGGTTTAATTGAAACAAGAAATAAACCCGAAGAACGAACCCGGGCACACCGGGTGGGGGTGGGGGTGGGGGGAGTCCAGGTCGGGCAGGGCGGTGAGGGGGGGGGGGCCAAGCCCGGGTTGAGGGAATTACTGCTCAGTACTTAATGGGGGAGCAGTCTTTCCAGCCCACGCATCGAGTCGGCGGGTAAGGTGCATGGCGCACGCGCGCAAAGTGCCGCCAGCGCACCTTGCAGCGGTGTCCTGCCCCCCGTGGCAGTACCGTATTGAGGGAGGGGGGGCCTCGGTTTCCTTTTCAAAGTCGGTCGGGTCCGGGACGGCTGAAGGCGTCAGCTGTGCAGCCGCCAGCCCCCGAACCGTGCCTTCGTTGGACCCATGTCCCCAGTCCAGGCGCTTGACCATGTCCGCATTCCGCCGCTCATGCAGCGTTGCAGCCTGATGTCACCCGGCACTGTATTCAACTCCCCTTCCCGTCCTCCCTGCCTCCGTTCCGCCCCCTTCAATCCGGCCGCCAGCACCTCCCGGTGTCACTGACCCGGCTGTCCCTGCCGGGCGTCTGTCTGACCAGTCCGGAGGAGGTGCAGGCGCTGGGCCGGCTGCGCAACCTCACCAGCCTCCAGGTGGGTCCACCTCACCGTCACCCGGGGTGGGGGGGTTGGGGGCCTCTTGAGCAGATGCGCCGAGCGAGGGGGGGTTACAGGGAATTGGTAGACATATTCAACTGAGCTGCTGCCAGAGCGAAGGTTGGAGCAGTGCTTGCGAGCAGAGGTCGAAACCTGGTACGTCCGTACATCCGTACATCCGTACAAAGCACCCAGCAGTCCGTCCTCTCTGCCACTTCAGAGACCATATTACCGCTCCTCCCGTTCGCACCTGGATGTGTGCTGTGCCGTACGGGCGCCTGACCCTCCGCCCCACAGCCCCACAGCCCCACCGCTCCACCGCCCCACCGCCCCACCCCATCAGGTGACAGCGCTGGGGCCCGGCGCCGGGAAGCACCTCCGGGCTCTCCAGGTGCGCGACAGGACCGGACCTCCCGTGGGGGGGAGGGAGGGGCCACGAATAGCCGACCCCAGGATGACCCGCCATCACGGGCACCATGGGCCTGGCGGGGCACCTGCACCTTCCATAACAGCTGAGGGCGCACGACTGCTTCCGGTCCTTGCTTTACGTCACGTCGGAGTACAGTCGAGCCCACGAGGTCGTCTGGTCATTCGTGCGCCTCCTCCCACCTCCTCCTACCTCCTCCCACCTCCTCCTACCTCCTCCCACCTCCTCCCACCTCCTCCTACCTCCTCCTACCTCCTCCTACCTCCTCCTACCTCCTCCTACCTCCCCACCCCACCCTGGCTCTCAGGAGCTGCGACTGGTGGAGTGCCACTGGAGGCAGCTGCTGGACATGCTGCCCTGGCTGCCCCCGACTGCTCGCCCGGCGGCCGCCACTGCCGCCACGGCTGCCACAGCCGCCACGGCCGCCAGCTCCGCTCGGCAGGCGCCCGCCGAGCGCGGGTCGGGGCACAGGGCTGGCAACGGGCCCGCCTCGGGTCACGCCCCTGGCCCCGCCGGTGGCCCCCTGGTGGCCTGGGGGGAGGGGCCGCCGCAGTCCGCAGCGGGTGCAGCCACATCCGCAGCGGGGCGCGGTGTGACAACGACGGGGGCGGCGGCAGGTCCCGGAGGAGGCCCCGGAGGAGGCCCCGGAGGAGGCCCCGGAGGAGGCCCCGGAGGAGGCCCCGGAGGAGGAGCGGGGGACCGGGGGGGCCACGCGGGTCAGTCCAGTGGGGATGCTGCCGCGAGTGACAGCGGCGGCATAGGCCCGCGAGGCAGTGGCGGTGGTGCCGTTGGAGCCGCCGAGGGGCCGTGTGGGCAGCTGCGCATCTTGGAGGTATGGCTGCCGCTGCTGCTGCGGTTACGTGCGGAGGGGGGGTGACAGTCGCCCCGTGTGAGGCGCTTGACTGCCCTCCTGTGTACGTCGTACCTGTGGGTACGTTGGGTTTCTTGCTCTCTCTCTCTCTCCCTCTCTCTCTCTTCTTTCTCACTGTCTCTCGGGAGGGGGTCATGGGGAAGCAGGAGGGAGTCCCTGCATCGGTGTGATATGACGTGTCCGTGCCCACGATGTGCTGCCTCATACGGCCTGGGAGGTCGATCTTGCGGCGGTCCCCGGCCTTGGACGTCCATGTCCCATGTCCTTGTGGGGCGCAGGTGATGGTGTGCGAGCGGCTGGACGACTGGCAGGCTCCGGATCGGGGACTGCTGGCCCGGGTGGGGAAGGGCCTGCTGCCGCTGGTGGATGGCGGCTGCCGGCTGCAACTCAAGGCACGTCGGGATGCGGGCTACAAGACCGCACCGGGCGGGAGAGGAGCACGGCAGCAAGTGCCGCACGTGGGCTTTTTCGCAGTTGCTCGGTCGAGAAGCGGGGCTCTGCATGCGGGGCGAGTGGGGCGAGTGGGGCGAGGGGTCACGACGCGGGCCTTACGTGCTGACATTTTCGTACGGCACTCACCCGACGTAAACCGCGCAGGTCGCCCCGGACGCGCAGCCGCACATTTGGAATGAGAGCGACGAGGACGGCAAACCCTGGGAGCCCACGGTGGGTGGCCGCGAACGCCCACAGCAGCAGCCGCAGCAGCGTTGTCTAGATGCAATTCCGTACTGCTGGCAGGTGAAGTTGCCACGGCAAAGCGCTTTCCAGCGGCTTTTTGCGGACCTATGCCCACTCCCCAGTCCCCACGCAGGCTCCTTAATCCCTGACCGCACTGCCACGCTGTCCCCTCCGCGGCCCAGGCGGTTTGGCGGCACATCAAGGCGGTGCAGAACCTCCGGCGGCTGCAGGTGAGCGAACGGGGCCACACCGTGCGGTTACTGGGAGGGTCCGCACTCTCCGGAGGGTGTTGCCAGCTGGCAGGTGCCGCACCTGCGCCATGTGGGGTGGAAGGTGACGCGCTTGGGGGGCCGTGCGCGCTTGGGGGGCCTCGGTCCTTCCGAGACGTTTCTCGCAGATTGGGATGGCTTTGCGCCGTTGCTGATGTCCTGTCCGCCTCCCTGGGTCTCTGCTGGTGGCCTGGCGGATGCGGACCCGCAGGCTGAGACCAAGGCTGTTGCGGAGCGGCTGGCGCGCGGCCGGCAGCTTCAGGTGGGGGCGGTGGTGGTGGTACGGTACGCTTTGTGAGGGCTGCGGCGTCTCGGGGGACTCCACACGGCGCTTCGCTATGGGGCGCAAACTCATGCTGTAACACGGGTCGGCCCTAGGCTTCTCGACGACATGCTGTGCACGCAGGTTCTATTATTACTTATGCTACAACCCGGCGTTCCACATAGTATGGCGATCCCATGACGGGGTGTGCCTGCATCAGCGACATCGCATCGCGCGGCCACTTAATGTCGGCACCGTTAGTGGGCACTGCGGCTGCTGTTTTCTTCTAGGGTTTTAATCCGTATCCGTGTTAATGATGTTACAAACTTACTATGGACCAAGGCTTGCGACATGGAGGCTATACGTCACGAATCACTGCAGGTTGTGGGGCACACCGTCTGTGTGAATCACTCCTGCTTGACTTGTCGTAACCGTTGCAGGCGGCCAGGCGCAGGGAACGGGACCGGCCGTTCGTGGACCGCTGATGGCCGCTGAAGTGCGGCGGGAGCGAAGCGCTGGAAGCGCTTCAGCGTTTGGGCGTGTTTGCCCGCCACCGTGCATCCTGCGCTGGGCGCTGGCAGCAGAGGTCCCCACGCCGTCCTCTATCGACGGAGGGACTGGCGCTAGGAAGTGCCGGGGTTTTGCATCTGTATCCTGGATATTCCAGTGCACAGGATTTCGCATTCAAGGTGGATACGGCAGGATGCGACATGCGCATCGAATATGTGTCTTCTGAATGCGTCTATCTGTGCATATATACCCTCCCTGCGATGCACTGGTAGGGGGGATGCATCAAGTCCATACCACGTAGTTTGTTTCATGTTTGTCGCAGAAGCGTAGGCTGAGGACTAGCGAGACGCTAAGAGCTGTGAGCCGTGATTGATCGGCGGCCAATGACGTCGACCTGAAGATATTTTTGGCGATGCAAGATGTGAAAACGTAGGAAACTCCTCAGATCAGGTGTACTCCAGGAAAGGTGCAGGTTTAAGCGTTTATGCACGCGCAAAGCATGTGCGGCGCGGTACATGCAATAAATGTGTTGCTCCGCCCTGCTTTGCTGAGAGCGGCAAGGTGCGGAGCGGCGGGAACGCGACGTCCGGGGTTCCGGCACGTAAGCATAGTCATGGTAGGCATGGAATTCTCGGAAGCCGTACGTGCTGAACGCTTACAGCGGCCGGCTGTGTGTCCCTCTCTTACACGACGACAGTGTCACCCGCGGTCAGCTATGTCATTCGCAGAGGCTCTAGTCGGCGCTGCGATGTTCGTGCGCCCTAGCAATCCTTCGTGAGTGCTTCCGGAACGCCAGGCGCTTTCCGTGGACGGCGCCTGTGCATGTTGGCTAGCGTCCCTGGTGTGGTTCCTGGTGTCAGGTACGGTGCGGTATTTACAAGGGAGCCCGTGCAGGGCAACAGGCTTCAATGGTTACACGGTGGTGCCCATTCGCACGCCATGTATCGAGCCCCTTGGAGATGGCTTGGCCAAGAGCTGGCACAGCGTCATGTTCCGCGCATGACCTGTTGTGACCTGTCATACCTGCGCACGTAGCTGCGCACGTTGCTGCGGGCTGCAACGCGCTCGCTCAGAGTCAGCCCCGGTCTGCTGGTTAAAAATCCGCCATCGGCACGAGCCGCCGTTCACTCGACAACGACGGCTACACAGTCCAGGCATAACTGCAAACACGGTACATGGCATCGGACTCGACGGCCCCAAGGATGTGGGCGGTCCAATATTCCGCAGCAGCACCAGGACTCAACCCATTCTTGCACCCCGACTCAAAATGGCTGATAGAATTTGTGTGCCATAAATATGTACATGGTCAAGGCCCACTGCACGGATGCGTAGTACACCTGCACGAACACGACTGGCATTCGTTCATGAAACCCTAGCTTACCCAACCCCGACCGGCACCAGGTTGCTGTATCCGGGGAATGCCCCTACGCCGCCGGGAGCGACCGCAACCATCAGCCGTTAGCATCCGCATGTTCTAAACTCGTTGAGGTCCCCAACACGGTCGTTACTCTGATGCTTCCCATCGCATTACCCGTAGTGCTCTGGCACGTGGTCACCTTACGTTCATTGCTTATGCCCGGCCACGTGGTTGAAACAGTCGCAGGTTACTTACTGCAGGTCCTTTAAAAACCCCACTCGCCCCGCTTTCCCGGTCCTGGCCCCAATCTTCCATTGCAAACGATGTCCTCAGTGTGCAACGGTCACGGAAGCCTGCTGCTCCTGCTCTTGCTGAATCACCGCGAACCGACCAGGGTTGATGGCCACCGTCTTGGTCGCGTTGTCCGTCTTGTAGATGCCCACTAGCCGCTCCGCCAGCTCAAACATGTTGTTGCGGAGCGAGATGATGACGAACTGGGCGCCCGCGGTGCGCTCCTTGATGTAGTGGCCCACGATGGAGACGTTCTTGAAGTCTGACGGGACGGCACGGACCGGGCGAAATGTGCATGGTTGCTTGCTTGCGCCGCCTGAAAGTTTGTACGGCAGCACCGTCCGTCCCCGTAAACCTCCCTCCGCCCAGGCTTACCCAACGCGGCGTCGATCTCGTCCATGACGTACAGGGGGTTCGGCTTGTACGTGTGCAGGGCGAAGACAAGGCTGAGGCTGCTGAGGGTCTTCTCGCCGCCGGATAGGTTGGAGATGTTCTTCCAGCTCTTCTTCGGTGGGCGCACGCTGAAGATGATGCCCTGCATGTCAGGAAGCCGACCACGGGAAGCATCGCGGCGTTAAGCAGCTAGCATCACATGTGGGTCCTACGCCCCGGACCGTCAGCAATCAGGGTAGACAGGTCTGGCGCACTTCATGTCTTGTTGCCCTCACCTCCGAGAAGGGGTCCAGAGAGTCAACGAGCTCCAGCTCCGCGTCACCTCCGCAGGTAATCATCTGGTACACCTCCTGCAGAATGAATAGGCCGGGGGTGAACAAAACAAAGATGGCCATACTCAGTAGGGCTCGTGTGCGTGTACGGCTACAGCCACAGCTGTCACGGCTGGACTACTCCAGTTGAATCCGTTCGTCGCGCGCACCGCACAACTCCATTAGTCACCTTAAGGCGAAGGCTGATGGCTTCGAAGCCCGACATGAAACCGTCGAGCCGCGCCTTCCGCAGCGACTCGTGCTCCTTGCGCAGCTGCGAACAGAGGAAAGAACAAGTCATACCGAGAGTTACGCGCTCCATGCTGCGCGGGTAATGGCGACCCAGATGTGCGGCCAGGCAAGTCCCAGGCAACCTTCCGGTCCATCAGGAACAATGCCCACCTTGTCACGTTCCGCTGTCGCCTCCTCCAGCTCCTTGGCACGCGTGGTGTACTCCTCCAACTGCGCATCAAGTCCAACCGCAACGTGACCGAATGAAGGCATTTGCGGTGACACAACTGTTGCAAGCCCAAGCACCCATTGACGCACCTTTTGCTTGTACTCCTCGATGGTCGACAGATCCGGGTTCAGCTTCTGGAGCTCCGCCTCCAGCATCGTCGCCTGCCGGGGTCCAGGCGCTAATTCAGGATCTGTGTGACTAGTCGCACAGTATGACACCAGCGCCGCACCTTGCAGGCCAGCGAGTCCGCGAGGGCGACCAGGCCCGCGTCCGCCGTATCTCCCCGTAGCGCAGCCTCGTCCACCACATAGTCGTCCTTGCCTGCATACCGGTAGCATCGTTGGTCAGGTGTTGGAAACGCCCGGGTCCAAGGCAGATGTGCTCAAAACTCCCTTCGTTATATAATCCCACGTCAAAAATCGTACCTAGTAGGTCGGCCAGCTTCTTGCGGTGCTTGTTTCGCTCGGCCACAAGGTCGTTGCCCTTGGCGCTCTCTTCCTTGGCAATCCGGCTGAGCTTCTCCAGCTCCTCCTCGATGTTGATCTCCGTTTGCCTGATGACACCCGAGTTGCGCTGCAGCACGTCGCGCTGCGCGCACCGAACGGCACACGGTCAGATTGTTGGCTTACCCCACGCAACACTGGCACTAGACTGCCCGTGCCCCATCACAGGTGGTGCCTTACCGCCGAGCGGGCCTCCTGCAGCTGCGCGCCAGTCTCCACGGCCTGCTCCTCCACCTCCTGCTTCCGTCGGAGGACCTACAAGAAGCCCGACACAAGGGCGAGTTAGCAGCGTGGTTGTCGTCTGTGCCAGTCCAGAGTGTGTCCGTACCTTCTCCGCCTCGTCCTCGATGCTCCTGGTGACCTCCGCGCAGCTCGCCAGCTCACCCTCGAACTTCTCCTTATCCTTGCCTGCATCCAGGCACCGCCGAAGTCGAACACAATTCCAGTTACACCCAGAGACAACTGGCGGTGCTGATGCAAGCAGTCATCGGCACACCTTGCTTCGTGAGCTCCTTCTTCAGCTTCTCAATCTGCTTGGCGAGCGACTTGGCCTGGACCTCCTTCTTGCTCATGTCGGTCTGTCAACGAAAACGAACCCAAATGCGGCGCACGTGGATTTGCGTCACAAGCAAGAGCTCGCAAATCCGTATGGTCGCGCAGCCTCATGACGGCTCTACGCAGGTCCCCGCACTTCCGGTAGGACAACACGCGGGTTGTAGCTAGGGAAGCTAGGGGAGCTAGTTGTAGCTTGGACCACACGCCTGTTCGCTCCTTCAGCAGCGTCAGTTCGAGGGCGAAGGCTTACTTATCGAAGTCAGTGCGCGCCGTGCCACTCCATACCTCCGTTTCCTCGATCTTCTTGCGAGTCTTCTCCACCTTGGTCTTCTGGGACCGCAGCTTTTCGCCACCTGCAGACACACGACCGCACCCTGTTGTGAGGCCCCACCGCAAGCGTAGAAGCAGCGAAACCGAATCCCCGGCGTGCCTGCGTTGGTGATCTTGTTCTGAAGCGATGTCGCCTTCCGCTCCAGGTCCGCGCACTGCTCCTTGAGGGTCATCAGGGACACCTGCTCCTTGGACACGGCGACGTGCAGCTCCTTGATCCGCGACGCGTCGGCAGCGTTCACCTGCGAGGCTCAGCACACGAACATGATTTGTGCATAGCACACCTTCTATCTAGTGCCGCCCGTGCGTCTGGCCGGCGGCGCTGTCTCAGGCAATCGTGCGAAGCAACTCTCACAGCGACCCAGCGCGTGTTATGTGCCATGCCCATGAAGTCATCACAGCTCCATCGAGTGTCGCTCAGGCAACTCCTCACCTGCGTATCCGCCTGCAGCCTGGACATGCGCTCCGCAAGGTCAGCTGCCCGCTGCGCGTTGGCCTCGGCCTCCATGCGCGCCTGGTGGGGCCACACACGCCGGACATCCTCACATCTCCAGCATTGTTACTCACGCGCTGTTGAAGGACCATGATCGCCGCATGATGTGGCTTATCAAAGGTGTCATCAAGGTGTGAAAGAGTCCCCGACGAGCTATACGCACCTTTGGCAGCTCCGTCTCCAGGGACGACAGGTCTTTCTCAGATCCACGCAGGGCAGCCTGGGCAGCCGCCACGCGCTGACGTGCGGCCTGCAGCGCCTACAGGACAAAAACCGCATAGGGCCCGGAGCCCCATCTACACTGTAATGATAACGGCAACAATAAAATGCGGGTACGTGCTCAAGCATGTGTCCGGCCGACTTTGAGATCCAAGCTAGCTTTGTGTGAGTGAGCACCGCATATAGTAGTGGCCCCACTTGGTCTCTAGGTATTGTAACCTTCCCGGACTTCCCTGCTCCAGAAATTGCGTCGGCGTCGAGGAATAATGCGGGGCTGAGCACAGCGCATTGTGACGTTGTACCCCTACCGTACCGTATCGTACCTGGTTCAGTTGGTCCGCCAGCTTGTCGACCTCGCGCAGCTCTGCCTCAGCGGCGCGCGCATCGGTGGCGCCCCCACGGGGCGCTGAGTTGCCCAGCGTCATGCGACCCGTCTGGGGCTTGCCGCCGCCCGACATGGTGCCGCTGTCGGCAATCAGTTGTCCCTGCACGATTCAGGCAGAGCACGGCTCTGGCTAGGTGAAGTGGCACTAGATTCCCGCGCTGGATCGGTGGTGATTACCGAACCCGCTATCACGGCTGAAGTTAGGGTGCATGGATCAGGCCGGTCCCATTAGGCAGCTATGGCTATCCCGATTGCCCGAAGGGATCGTCCGGAAGGATCGCAGTGGGTTCGGATGGTGCCCAGAGGAGAATGGGGCCACTCCGTACACACTGTTAAGAGAGCTTTTTCGCTCAGGCGGCACCAGGAGTGGCATTAGGCGTAGCAAAGATTATGCAAGGGCTGCGCTGCGATAAGATGAAGCTACACAGGGAGTACCGTGGGTGTTTGTTGTGGTCATTAACATCAGGGGCAGTGACCCTGGCTCAGCTCACCTGCAGCGTCACGACCCGGCGGAAGCGCCTGTCCTGCCCGTACGCGATGCGAGATGCCTGCTCGAGGTCCTTCGCGACCAGCGTATTGCCGCAGGCGTAGAAGAACGCGGACCGCAGCTTTGCATCCTTGACCTTGATTAGATCGAACAGGCGCGGGCAACCTGCGCGATTGGCAAAGCCCCTGAATTTATTGACTGGCGCCCTGGGCGCCTTGGGTGCCGCGACGGAACATGAATCCCGCGAGCGAGATGCCACCGGCGTGCACTCCAGTGTGCACTCTTTCGACGTTGTGCGCGGAGCCGTTGCCTACCCTCCGGGGTGTCGATGCGCTCCGACGCCGCCCGCTCCAGGTGTTGCTGCTTCTCCAGGATGAGGAAGGTTGCGCAGCCGGCGTTGGTGCGGCGCAGGTGTTCCACCGCACGCTGCGCATCGCTGGCGGTTTCGACCAGGATGTTATCTAGCGCACCGACAGCTGTGGAGACGGCCGCGTCGTACTTGGCGTCGATGGCGCCGAGATCACCTGCCCAGAACACGATGATCTTCTCAGGGCATGATCAAGGCAGCAGAGCCGGCCAGAATGAGAACCCGCGGGAGTAAGCATCCGCAGGAACACGGCAATGGCACCGTGGCTGTCCGTCCGCTTCACCACCCTCGCAAAATGCTTACCAATCCGGCCGTAGATGCCACCGAGCTCCCCACGGGACTTGGCCGCCATGAGCTCGCGCATGACTCCACTCTGCCCTTGGGTCGCCTGGAGGTCGGCCCTGCCAGCACCCAGGATCAGCCGTTACTTAGATTCGTTGCGTGGCGAATATGACCATGTCCCGAAATTCGGCGCAAACTTCAGCTCGAAGCAATCCATGGCGGCCAATCATAGCGCACACAACGTGCCAGGCTCCTGCGCCCTACACTCACCTGAGCTGCACGCTCTTCTCCCGCACCACCACCAGCTCCTCCTCGGCTTTCCTCTCTGCTGCCTGCGCGGCCGTGAGCTCCTGCTTGTGCTGCTCGATCTCCCCCCTGTCCGCAAAAAGGGGTGGGGGAGGGGGGGAACCGAGTGTCAGCGCAGCCCAACGCCAGCGACCGCCTGGACGCTTTCTTGTGCGGATGTCAGTGTCACCATTCCGCAGTGGTGCGCGCTGTGCTTCCAACCAGAGTGTGCCTGGCAGCGCCCCTTACCGCCGCGTCTGCAGCAACGCCTCCAGCTCCTTGATCCTCTGCTCCTGGCTGCCGGCAGCTGCCCGGGCGTCCTCCAGCTCCCTGACGGATAGCCGGTGCACAGGTGGATGGCGCGCAGCCAACTCGGGATGTAAATGGGTGATGCGCACGCGTGAGAAACGAGGGGACACGTTCCCCAGTGAAGGCACACCTCAGCCATGGGGACCGAAAACCAAACTGAACGGATGCGCCGATGGTGCAGTCCTAGCTCTGCCAGACTCGGCCACCTTTCGTGACTGCTCAATACCGGCTCATGTAGGCATCTAAAAGGTGGTGGGCATCAGGGGCGTCACGCCACGCCCGTACTTGGTTGCTTTCTCCACGCGTTTCTTCGCCTCCGTCTCCTGGCGCTGCAGCAGCTCCATCTCACGCTGCCCCACAGAGATGCGCCCCTGGACCTCGCTGATCTTCTTTTCCCAGGGCGCCAACTCCTTCTTCACCTACACACGGAGAGTAGGGCAACGGCATAGAAAGCAGTCCACAGCCATTTCGCTTGGCACAACCGCCGGATGAACGCCGTCACGGTATGGTTGTTTCGGTGCCATTGGTACTACTTGTGCCGCTGCCTTCAATCCACCGATCCGCTACCAGCGCCCCGCACGTACCTGAGAGAGCTGCTGGTGGTAGCCTTCCACTTCGCCCTTCAGGGCCTCCTGCATGTTCTCCAGCTCGACCTCGGCGTCGGCCAGCTGTGCGGTGAGGGTTTGCAGCTGCGCTGCCAGTTGCGGGCCCGCCGTCTCACAGGCATGCCTTTCCGTGTCCAATTTCTGCAGGGAGTGGGAACAGGTGAAGGACGAAGCGGCCCCTGCTGGCTACGCGCGATAACTAGCTGCCTCTCAGGGTTGACGGCACTCAGGCGTGCCACAATATGCGTGCTGCGCGCAGTAGAAGCCGAACCAGAACGCTCCCTCCCAGCGCCGCAGAAAAACGCTATCAGCCGCCCATGTCTCCCTCCGACACACACACCCGCATTTATAAAAACATGTTATTTGCGGTAGGACTTGGGGGCATCAGCCCCCGGGCCAGTCCACGTCCGCCCCTGGACTGCCACACCGAAATTGTGCATGCGTGGCGTACACGCCCTCCAGCGCCCACACACGAACGCTTACCTCGATCTGCTGCGCGTCAGCGGCCATCTTATCCGCCGTCTTTTTGAGCTTCAACTTAAGCGCCTTGACGGTCTCGTTGTTTTGCGCATCCTTGCGCTCGAGCGCTTTGTAGGCTTCCGTCGCCGCTTCCATGTTCTGGTCGGCGGGATTCAGCAGACATCATGTCATTGCATGGGACCGCTTTGTGCGCGTGACAGCCCTTCAGCCCGGAGCACCAAGTCGCACCTTGAGGACTGCCGCGTGCACCTTCTCGGCTGCCAAGTAATTCTTCTCTGCCGCCGCAACCTGCTTCTCGTAGTCCTTCCGCTTGGCGCGCTCGTGCGCGAGCTTCTCGTTCAGCTCCGCTGTCGTGGCTTCCGCCGTTTTGCGGTTTGCCTGGTACGCGCGAGGAGGAATGGACGGCAACCGATGTGAGATAAACAGTGACGGCAAACACACACAGACCACGTGTACTCGCGTGCCGCAAGGTGTCAGTGGTGTACCGTATGCACTGCAGCACTCCACGCGCAGTCGGCCTGCTTATGTCAACGACGACCCGCACCTTGACCTTCATCTCGAAGACGTGGGTGGCGTTGATGCGCAGCTGCAACATTTCGGCCTGCTTATCCACGAACTGTTGCGCTTCTGCGGCCTTGCCCTGAAGCGTTTCAGCGCAGGGCAGCAGGAGCGCGTAGTTGGACAGCAGTGGACCTATTCGGCAACGCGCAATGGAGGGCCATGCCTAAACAGCACACTGACCATCCAATCCCAGCAAGCTTAAACCCTAATTAATGACAGCACGGTGCCACCCGTACACCACAGACCCACCTAAACCTCCCTGACAGGGTTTCGAAGCACATCCGCATAGCTGCCGAACTAGCCCGTTTTGATTGAGATAGCGCGGCATCACAGCCACGGACCACGGACCGTACGGGGAGTCCCACCTGCAGGGCGTCCTTGTCCTTTTCCGCGGACTTGAGCCGTGCCACCATCCCCTGGCGCTTCTCGTTGACTTCCTCCAGCCTGAAGGCAACCCCAGCAGAAATAAATGTCAGGAAATGCGCGACACACCCTCACAGCCATCCAGGGGATCCGGATAGGAAGGCTACACGCGCACTAGGCTGTGCCTGTACCCGGAAGCACGCCCGGCCCTGGGATGTCAGTCGCCCAGTAGCAATGTGCAAATGCATCCTCGCGGTCCAGCATCGTGGACGGTTCCGCTGTGCTGCCGATAAAGGAACTGGGCCCACATCGCGCTTACTGTTTGTAGGCCTCCTCAATGGGCTGCACGTACTTGTCCGTGCCGATGATATCCTGCGGACCAAGGACGAGGGCACCTTGGTGACCTGAAAGTGCTTCTGTCATCCAACGCTTGCAGACCATAGTCGCACAATCCTAAGCCGAGCCCCTTTGCACACTGTCACATTCCCATCCTTTTCTTCCTTTTGAAGCAACACCCAATGTACAGGTGCCGCAACCCACGAACCCATGGAACAACCCCAACTGAGTTCGTGCCATCCCTTATTGACTACAAAGCCTACGTGGCGGCGCCCAACCTATGGCGCCGTGAAGGCCGGCCCGTTGTTCGGCCGCTCCCGGCCGACGGTGAAGCACGACTTGCGCAATGCCCACGGTCCACAGTTCCCGGCGTGTTGGCTCTCACGCACCTCTAGGTACTCCAGCAGACCCGTGTCGTTCTTGTCCTCTGCTTTGGGCTTCATCATGGAGATTTGCTCAACCTCACCCTACGTTCGCGGGCATGTGCAGCGCACGAATTTCGCAGGTCGCCGGGGAGCCGTCCCTGGAACTCCAATCGTCTAGAAAGTTTCTGGCGAGCTTCCAACACGAGCGACTTCTGCAGGCGTAACCTATGAAACCCACACAGCTTGCCTGAAGGATGAGGAAGCGGTTGTTGTCCAGGTCGATGCCCTTCGCTTTTAGAAGGTCCGTGACCTCCTTTGTGCTGACTTTGCGGCTGTTGATGTAGTAATGCGACTCGTTGTTCCGCTGCGCGGTTCGCGCCACCGTGAACTCGGAGCCCGGCACGACTGTGCATGCATCCCCCTCCTGCAACGAACGCATGGGGGAACGTCGCACGCCGTACAGCGTCCTTCAGATGTACAACAACACACGGTCAAGACTCTGCAGCCCACCTGGTCGATGATCTCCTGGAAGCGGACTGTTACGCGCGCATACTCGAGGTTCCGGTGGTTCTGAGAGTTGTGAATAAGCTCCGAGACTTTGTTGAAACGCAACTGTGCTCGCGTTAAGGGGACAGCAGCCAGAAGTGAGGAAGGGCCCGCTGTAGCAGGCCTCTACGCACCCGCCCCTTACCTGCTTCGCTCGGCGCCCGAAAACAAACAGCATCGCGTCAATCACGTTCGATTTACCGCTTCCATTTGGCCCAACCACAGCAGAGAAAGACTGCAAATTAGGGCTGCCGGTCAGAAGGCAGGTCACCGGAAGTAGTGCAGGACGAATTGGCTCGCAGCGTGCTCCTGACCTTGTGGAACGGACCAACGCGTTGCTCGCCAGCATAAGATTTAAAGTTCTCCAATATCATTTCCCGAATCATGAGCCGCTGCTTAGGCGCGGCCGACACGTCTGCATCATGAGCTGCGTTCGTCATGCTTCCGAGCCCGGCACTCCGGTAGAGTAGTTGTGCACAAACACTTCGTAAAATTGTGAAGTAAAGTCCGACTGCCCTTCAAAAGGATGCAGGATTTGGTCTGTTCACTCCATTTTCACAAACAAACAATGCGCAAAGACATACAGTCAAGCTCCATACAGTCCCTCTTACTTATCATAAAGTTGTTCCGTCCGCTGTGCCTAGGCAAGGCAACATCAGCAACCAGGTCACAAAGTAGTTTCTTTTTAAGTTACCCTGGATCCAACGTGTGTACGTACCTGGGGAAGCAAGACTTCTTATTCCACTTGGTCATAACACATAATTTATAATTGTTTCACGTGAATCAAACATCTGTGACCTGTACAGGAGGCACTGGAGAAGCGTGCGGAGCCGTGCGGAGAACCAAGCACTGTATACATTGGCCGCTTGGTGAGTACAACGTTGCATGAGCACAAATGGCGATGATTGCGGCGGCGAAATGGAAACAGGCATGCGTCACAGTTGCTCAAGAAAACATCTCCCGAGGTGCCGCTCTTGTCCCACCGCACATCGCGTGGTGCGCACCACCGCATGGGCGGCCAACTCGGCAATGTCCCGTCTACCATAACCCATGTCGCCTGGACCAGAAACACGTGAAACCCGCACGTCTCACATCGTTATCAGTCAGCCGTGATGCACTTGTGGATCACCCGTAAGTACTACGGTACGACATCACTTCACGCCATCGCACTTCACATGCATGTGCGGATCGCGTCATGGGGATCGCCGGCCTGTTCCAGCCCTTCAGGATAACGCCACTCAGCCTGACAAACGCAGCCTGTAGTCATAGAAATAGCATCACGCCAACGACATCTCACAGGTTATGCGCAAAGACAAACTGTGCCAAACCCGTGGCCTTTTCTCTTGTTGAGTCATAATTCCAGTAACTCCCGTCCGCCAAATAAGATTAATGGTTAATCGTCATCATGAAAACACGACGATTCCCGCAGGCCAGCCCAGTCCTACAGCCAGGCGGTCAGTGACGACCCCTGGGGCCCTCATGTGAAACCTATCCAGTGCTGCGGCAACCACGCACGCACCGACGCTCACACAATTCTCTTGGGTCCTCCAACTGTCTCCAACCGTGATCGACCAATACAGTACCCAACCCAGTGCGCCCGGCGCCACAATGAGACAGGGCGTCCCTCTCACATACACGATGGTAACCCAACATACGACGCTCGAGGACCCACCACGCTGCGTATGCCGCTGAGCAATGGCCAGCAGTCCGATCGCATTGCCCGTCGCAGGATGTCCAGTATCCCCATCCGCCCCCGGGCGCTTGTGAGCCTATCGGGGGTCCATGGCCGGGTCGTAACCATCCGTGCGCCTCAATACGCCCAACCTAGGCGCAGCACGGATCAGCGGGTAGGCAACAAGTCGCTGGCCACGATTTGAACGGTACAGCGGCATGCCGTGCTGCAGCCCAACCACGTTTTGCATGGTACAGTTGGGACGCTGTACGACATCTGCTTGAGCGCTGTGGTACAACTACCGTTGGGGCACAGGAGGTCGCAAGAGCTGAGGCGGGGAGGGACCGGGCGGAGAGAATGCACTGTTGGCGCCGATAGGCCCAGCGGAGCTCATACGATTGGCACCCGCGTAGGAGGGAGTGGTCGCCATGTTGTCCCGCAACCCCACGCTTGAGAGTAGCTCTGCCCATGAGTCATCGATATGGTCTGCGCCACACGTGTGGCACTTCCAGAAGACGATGCGATGCCCTGCGAGGCGGGACCAATAACAACCGACGTTACAAGAGAGAACGAGTAAAGCAAGGATGATAGTCGCGGAACAAATAAAACATTGTGAATAATTGAAAGAAGTTGACAGGGATCCCAAGCACAAGCCGTGAGATTTCGTCCAGGCTATGATGGATTGAGGGAAGGCACGCCCACCGCTTGGAGGGTCCGACAGGTGTGGCTCCCTCTTGAGTCGCTTCGCTACTATTTCACACTGTTCTGAGCCACCCTTGAATTCGCGCTTCCACAATGTTCCACACGTTGCGCAAGCGGTTAACTCTGTGAACTCGCTCAAATTGCTAATGTCCATTTCCAATCGGGTGATGTAGATATCGAATACTAATGAATGGGCGGCGCTGGAAGTTGTGCTGCGTTTAAGAAAGGATAGGGAGGGTCGCTAACCCCCAGCGTACACAGAGGATAAAGGTATTAATAATGCAATTAACAATTACAATCAGCAAGTGATGAAATCCTTTTCACTTCAATGGTGGTTTCCTGTAGCATTGATGTAAATTATCCTTCGGAGCTGACGGTTCAGGTTCTGAAGTACTAAAATTAATGCATTTGGAAGAGTCGATACAATCTGGTACGAACACGCTATGAGGTCATCAAAACCAAGAGCCTGGAGCTCGAGTGGGACGCAGTGGCGGGGCTGAATGTACTCGGCTGGCGCGCTCCCGAGGAGCGGCTGCCGCATGCAGAAGCGAATGTAAAGATGACAACGGTACCCTCAGGGATTCCAAGCGTTCACCGCTAAAAATTAAACCATGTTCATCGGTTTTCCGGCGACTGCCTGTCGTAGCGGCTGTCGGCTCAAAACCTCCAAAACGTAACCCTTGCGGGGCTGCCGAGCGCATTCCTGTATGGTTAGACTCGTCAGCCACTTGCCGAACAGTGCACCACATACTTACACCCAAGGACCGGGCTTGCTGTTGGACACGGATTGACACGTTGGCACACGGGATCGAGGTCATCGATCGTGGCACTGGCTTGGTCAAGGCTCGCTTGCAATGGAAGTTAAACCACAATACGGCTGTCTCCCTTTGTCTCCCATCTAGTTCCAATAAGAGAGCTGTAAGCGGCTGTAACACAGCAGTCGATCAAGGGCAACGAGACGCAGGTAGCATACAACCCCTACGAATGGCAGTTGCACATGCCAGCCAAAACAATCAGGTCCTGGTCAAACTGGCTCGTGTGACCCACCCCCGCATCTCTGCAGGAAGGGATTGAACCCCTCTGCTTCAACGCGCCAGGACCAAATCACCCTACGGTATATATACACCGTTGGCTGCACGCTGATCACCGAAACGCCGTCTGGCCGAGTTCGAGCAAAGCACCACGATTCACGAATCAACCTACCGTTATGACAAGCTGCGTAGACAGACACGCACCGCCGGCGACTCACGGCAACGCGGCGCGCAGCGCCTCCGTTGACCAACGACTTCTCCAAGCAGAGCGCACCAACATGACCAATCAAGCCGCCCCACCACCTTGTGTGTGTGAGCACAACGCGACCTGGGCTGCACGGAAGCGACGGAACACGCGTCCGCCGCGCTGCCGGACGCCCCCCGCCGCACGACAGCGAGCGCACGCGGCGGATTCAGTGACACAGGCCCCTCCGAATGCAGGCCGCTGCTGGAACACGCGAGCATCGGCACCAGAGACACGGTCGGGCTTCACCGACCTCGCGGTCACTGCCACTGCCGCGTCAACACCCCCACATGACGACTGTCCGTTAACTGTCCGTTGGGTTTCGGCCGTGACCCGCACACCCGCGTCGACCCCTCTCAAAGCACCGCTCATCCATGAATACCCACTTACCCCGACTTGCACTTACGAAATCAACAAGGAGGACGGCGGACGCCCTCCGGCAAGGCACCACCCCTGCGCGTCGCTCACGGGCCGTTTCCCCTCTCTGGTTTCCAAGCACGTCCAACGCCAGCCAGCCAGCATCATAACACCAGCAATCCAGCATAAGTGATCTCTTCCCCGCCAAGTAACTTGGTTTGCCGTGGCATCCGAAAATGCTGCGAGGCGCATTGGTGGACCGCTCCATCCTCAGCAACAATACTATAATATCGTCCCGAAGGCGGAACCCTGGACGGATACGGACGGTGGTTGGATGTCCGGCCAGCCGTCCAACCCTTCCTGCCCCCCCTAATCCTGCATATGATAAGAAAATAGGCGTGCGCGCGACGCGATCTGCGGGAGCACCCATGACGTCACCCCAGCAGTCCGGCAACATACGACCCAGATCCGCGGGAGTGTACCGTGGCTTTGCCAACAAAGACGACAAGGCTGCGCCGCATAAGCCTCAGCGCCCAGCACACACCCCGGCGACTGTGCACGCAAGCGCCGCAGCCCGTCTCGACCCCACCGCGCCTCCCAAGCCCCCAGACAGCAGATACCACAGCCGGCCCCGCATAGCCGGTCCAGCATTTCACACGCGCCACGCAATAAAAACACCCATCGGGGGTGCTCCTGGCGCAAGCGAGGCCACGAGAGGCCCCCGCCACGTCGCGATCAGCGCACCCCTACCCCCTCAATGTCGCCCGTGCGCGGTGCGGAACGGAACGGAGCGGAGCTCGAGAGGCCACCAGCCACCCGTGCACCCCCTCCCGCGGTGGACACGTGTCAACCGACAAGCGCGCACACGCCAGTGAGTCGCGGCCCGCGGCCCGCCGCCCGCTCTCCACGTCCCGACAGCTCCTCCGGCCCCGCCCATCTCTACCGCCTCAGCAGTGTCATATCACGTCGATTCAATCTTTGCGGGCGGGCGGACGAACAGGCGTGTCTGGGACGGACAGCGCTCCGCAACCTGACACGCGACCGACGGCTCCCGACCCCCTGCCTGCCGCTCAACAGGCGCCCTCTGTTTCTCCCTGTTTAAAAGTCCTTGAACACGCGGTCCCATTCGGCCTGCTCCTGTGGAGAGACGGTGGTGGGCTCGCGCGGCTCCGCCCGATGCGCCTCGGCCAGCTCCATCTTGCGCTTGGAGCTGTCCGTCTCCTTGGGCTTGCGAGGCGGGTCCATGCGGCGGGCCGCCAGCGCGTCCCAGTCGAAGCCCGCGAACCAGGGGTGCATCTTGATGTCACGGGCCCGACCCTGCGTGGCCGGAAGGACGGGTGGGTGCGTGGGTGGGTGGGTGCGTGGACGTGTTCTGGGTTAAGGAATACGGTACGCGGCGAAAGAAACTGTGCGGCAGCATCCCAGGGGAATAAATATCGAGTTCCGAACAACAAGGCGGGCGAGGTTGGGCTGGGAGATACACGGAGGAGGAGGATGAGGAAGAGAGCGAGACCCGCTCAGCCCGCCGGAGCCCCGAGTGCTTGGGTCCGCCAAGTACGGTGCCGTTCATCGGCCCGGTGACACGGCCGCTGATCAGCCGATCCATCCGCAGCGGGACGAACGGCGAGGGTCGGCCCGCGCTGTTGGTTGGTCGGTAAGTTGGTTGGTTAGTTGGGTACCACCCGTTGCGTGAGAGCAGCAGAGACAACCAAACTGGCGCCTCTGCCGCCCCGACGGTGCCGTCCTGTCACCCCAACCAGCGCGCCCCGTCACCCCGTCCCGTGCCCAGCAATCATCGCTCCTCCCCCCATTCCCCCCGCTGGGTGTGCCTGGGCCTGTTTTATGGGTTTAATTCTTTTTCAAGTTACCCCCTCCCCACCCCCGCCGCGCATCACAACCCAGTCACCCCCGCCCCCCCCCCCCCGCGGCCCCCCCCCCGTCCCACCTGCAGCATGCCGATGCGCTTGACGGGCTTGCGCTCAAGCAGCTTGCTGATCAAGTCGCGCGCCTCATCCGACATGTACGGCGGGTACTTGATCGGCCATCGGTCGTCCACGATGCGGCGCATCACCTCCATGGGGTCCTGCGTCTTGGGCGAGGTGAAGGGCTGCCGGGCCGTCAGCAGCACGTACATCAGGACACCCAGGGTCCACCTACGGGGCGGGGCGGAGGCCGGGGCGGGGCGGGGGGGTATAGGAAATTGGTAGACATTTCATTCAAACTGCGCTGCTGGGGGGAGGTACGGTAAATGGACGGGGCAGGGCGAGGACACCATGTAGGCGAGGTGGTGCGGGGCGGGGACACAATGTGGGTGGGGCGGGCAGGGCGGGGCGAGGTGGCCGGGGGGACGTTAGAGGCCTCGAGTGCTCGTCCTCGCTGTGCCGGCCCTCCACCTTCCCCCTCCGGAGCGCACGCGCGGCCCTGCGCCCGGTGGCCAGCACATCGCAGCGGCCCATACCGGCGCCCCCGTCCTGGCCCCGCCCCCGACCCCTGCCCCTGGCCCCGCCGTCCACCCACCAGTCCACCGAGTGGTTGTAGCCTCTCCCCATGACGTTCTCCGGGGCCACGTAGCCGGGCGTGCCGCAGAAGGTGTAGGTGCGGCCACCCGCCTCCACCTGCTTAGCGAACCCGAAGTCGCCCAGCTTCACGTAGCCCTGCGGTCGGTCGGTCGGTCGGGTGGAAGACATGGAAATGATGAGGGACACGTCAGCTGGGGCCGGGCCCATTGTAACGTGCCTTCCTTTCGGGGGGTCCTGCAGCCCGCTGTCATGCCTTCCACGTCGTCACATGGACAGCATCTGGCGATGGTGACCGGTCAGCGGGTCAGCGCAGCAATCCAGCAAACCGTTGTGGTGGGAGGCGTGTGGGGATGAGCCGGCCCGCCAGCCGCACCAGCCGGTGTCAACTCCATCCACCTCCTGAAGCCCCCGCGGGGCCTCCACCAAATAGACCAACACCCCTGACGGCGGCTCTCTTAAACAAACCCCCTGACCTCCAATGCGCCCATCTATCTCCACACGCGCGGGTCAGGCCCAGCACTGCAAACTCTCCCGCGCAGCAGAGCAGCGGGCAATCGCCGCCACCGCCACCGCAGCAGCAGCAGCAGCGTTGCCCTGATGCTGTCATTTCCCTTCGGCGTTCGCAGCTATTCTTGCAGCTGCCTTCCTACCCCTCCCCGCAAAACCCCCCCTTTTGCACCCCCCCTCTCCCGCACCCGCAACCCCCCACCCCCGCACCCCACCGCCTCCCCGCAGCCCCCAGCCGACCGCACCTGCCCGTCGATGAGCACGTTCTCCGGCTTGAGGTCGCGGAAGGCGATCGAGTTGTCGTGCAGGTACTCGAGCGCCAGCACGATGGAGGCCACGTAGAACTTGGACATGGGCTCCTCCATGCCCTGCCACATCTTCATTTTGGGTGCCAGGCAGCCCTTGCGCAGCGAGTTCTTGTCAGCAACCGGGTACTTGATCACCTGGGTGGGGGGGAGGGGAGGAGGGAGGAGGGAGGCGGGGGGGAGGGGGGAGGAGGGAGGCGGGGGGGGAGGGGGGGAGGGGGCGGGTATAGGAAATTGGTCAAACGGGGGGAGGCGGGCGGGGAAGGGGGGAGGCGGGGGAGGGAGGCGGGGGAGGGAGGCGGGGGAGAGCGGGGGGAGTCAGGGGCGCTGCGGGTCATCCAATGTGCGCGGGTTGCCTGTGGAGCACTGTCGGTGCACTACTTGCAAAGCAAGTCTAATCAAAGCAGCCACAAAAACACTAACTGCGACTGACGAGAACCGAGAGCCAGGTACTCATCAAGGGTTGCCGTGTTCCTCGGTCTGAATCTTATCTGATGCGCTGTCCGGCATCCCTCCCTGTCCCCCTTCCGCGCCGAGCAGGCACTCAACGGCTCCGCGCGTCGTCCCGTGGGTCACTCTACGTGGTCCCGCGGCCCAGTGCCGTCAACGGCCCCGCCCTCCCTGTTCCCCCCTTTTCACCTTCACCTGAGCGATGCTGGAACCTATATGCGTGCTCTGGATGCGGGACCGTAACAAACAACAGCATTGCTGACACGGGGATCCCAAGCTTGCACCGCCCCAGGCGGAGGACCCCCCCCCCAGGTGGACGTGTGCCCTGGCGATTCAAACGACTGTGCGCTTAGCCGAGAAGCCCGCCCGAACCGCCGAGGTTCAACGATTGTGTGTGTCGACTACACCTCGAAGCTCCAGCTGCAAACCGCAGATGCTGTTGCTGCTGCCGCTGCTGCGCGAGAGCTGAACTGCGTGCCATGCCCTCCTCCTGCTGCTGCTGTTGCTGCTGCCTCAGCGTCCCCCACGCACCCTAGAGCCCTCCGACCCCCTCCCTCAGCTCCTCCCTCCCCTTGCCCTTCCCCGCTGTTCCCCCCTCTTGTCCCACGCGGGGGCTCCGCCGCACCTTCGCCTCGGCAACCAGCACGTCCATCAGATCGCCCCCGGGCATCAGGTCAAACAGCATGTACAGGTGGCACTTGTCCTGCGGGCGGTCAGGGGGCGGCGGAGGACACGGGCCAGGGGGCCACGGAGAAGACGGCGGGCGGTCAGGGGGCGGCGGAGGACACGGGCCAGGGGGCCACGGAGAAGACGGCGGGCGGTCAGGGGGCGGCGGAGGACACGGCTGGGCGGTCAGGAGCACGGCGCGGTCGCGGTGAGGCGCGGCAGCAACAGCGAGGGCTGCGGCAGCTGATGGGCAGAAGCTCAGACGGGGCGGGAGGGGGAGGAAGGTGTGGGGGCTTCGCACTGCGCCAGGCTGGCAGCGCGGGTCGCCCTCTGGCCGCTGGAGGTGAGGAGGTGAGGGTTTGGCGCCAGGCTGAGGCGGCGGGAGCGGGTCGCTGCAGACGACCAGGCTCTTACCCTACTCCTATACCCGTACTACCCCGCGGACCACCGGTATGCCAAACGTCGGCCATATTTTTCCACTCGACAGCGCCTCCGTGAGCACCTGTGACCAGACCATGTGGACGCTGCGCTCCCACGCCGCCCGGCAGCTGCCACAGGCTCCTGACGGGGTTCAGTGCGTCCGGCCCCGCTCCGCCCCGTCCCGTGTTGCCCTAGTGAACCTTCCCCCTCCCCGTCCCCATCCCCATCCCCATACCCAGCCTGAACGAACCCCCTGTCCCCACCCCCGCCTCCGTCCCCGCTCCCGTCCCCTCTCCCGCCCCTTCCCCCCGCACCTTGAACGACGCGTACTGCCGCAGACAGAAGGGGTGCGCGATGTTGCGGGTGATGTGCTGCTCGCAAAAGACGTGCTCGGGGCACTGCAGCGCCGCCGACTTGGCCATCCGCTTGAGCGCAAACACGCGCCCCGTCGACTCCTCTGCACCGCACCACACCGCACCGCACCAGACGTCAACGCCACACAGTGATTAAAATGCGCCACGCAGACGAGAGCGTCCTCAGCTCTTGCCTCACCTCACCTCACCTCACCTCGGTACCCCCCGAGTGCCCATGGCCCTTCGGGTAGTAGTACCGTTACAGTGTGGATAGGCTTCCGGGCCCTGTCTAAGGGTTTATGGCCCTTCGGTTATGGCTCTGAGGTTCCTTCCCACTGCCCAGCCGCTCAGGGCAGCCCATCCGCTATGGCATCCCACCCCGGTGCCGACCCCTGGGTCACCAGCCCCACATGGTGTCCCACGGGATGAGCGGCTCGCCCCCCCACGGGTCGCTCCGCCCCGCGGGGTCCCATCCGCCCCTGCAGCCGTGACCTTGCCCATCTCCTTCGCGCATCTAGAAGCCCGGGCCTCGCTCAGATGGCCATCCCTGGCTGCGGACTGGCTGGCTGTCTGGCCGGCTGTCAACTAGTGCTGCGCCATTACCTCTTCCCGTGCTGACCCCCGGAGGTAGGGTGTCCTCGCACTCCCTCTCGCCACCCCGCGCTGGAGAGTGGGCGTCCCTCCAACCCGAGGGCCTCCGAAACAGGGGGCAGGGTTGACGCACCTTGCTTTAGCTGAAGCACCGCCACAGCTAAAGCGAGGTGCGTCAACCCTGCCCCCTGTTACCGGTACTTTTAAGTACCGCCCGTCCGAAACCCCCATCCAAGCCCCCGCCCCGCCAGCCCACCTTGCGGTGGCTCGCAATTGGCGGCTCTTTCCCGCCTGGCAGCTCCCACCACCCCCTACCCGTACCTACGCACTCAGTGTCGCTGGCCCCCTCCCTGGGAGCCAACGGGGGCTGGTACATCTGCAGCCCGCCCGCCCGCCCGGCCGGCCCCCCTGGGGCCCGCCCGCCCACCCTCTTCCCCGCTCACCTGTGACCCTGCACACGCGGCTGAAGGCGCCCTCGCCCAGCAGCTCCCCCTCCACCAGAATGAGCTTCTTATCGCCGTCCCGGTGCTCCTCT
Source organism: Eudorina sp. 2006-703-Eu-15 (assembly GCA_003117195.1). Lineage (NCBI taxonomy): Eukaryota > Viridiplantae > Chlorophyta > Chlorophyceae > Chlamydomonadales > Volvocaceae > Eudorina > Eudorina sp. 2006-703-Eu-15. The sequence continues at coordinate 54,796 of BDSI01000118.1, forward strand.
GTGCTCAACCCAAAGGAGGCCAGCAGGCAGCGACAGCAGGCGCGTCAGGGAAGGGAGGGAGTCAGCGCCGCAAACACAGTACCGCAATGTGAATCAGCAGGACAACAGTAGATATGATGTTGTCTGACAGAGCCAAAGAACACAACGGGAAACGGGAAGCGTCAAAACGGATCCCCAGCGCCCTCTCATTTATGCACCCACCTACCCAACCGAGCCCCGCGCCCTTCACCACACAGCTCACCCCCACCCCCACTCCCCACCCCTCCTCCACTCCCCATCCCCATCCCCTTACCCAACCCCAACCCCAAACCCACCGGTCATCTTCTGTCCGCCACGCCGCAGCTCGACCACCTCGTCCAGGTGGCCCTCGCAAGAAATTGCACGACGACCGCTGTCGTACTTGATGAGCACCTCCGCCACCGGCCGCCGGTGCGCCGCACTGCCCTGCGGCTTCAGCTTGGCCATTCGCTGGTTCACCACCTGCGGGGCCGCACCGACATATCGCTCTCATCAGCCACATCACTGTACTGTGACATTGCCCCGCCCACCCCCCCGCCGACTGGGGCCACCCACCCTCCCACCATCGCCGCCGAGACCGACGAGCGGCAACGAACGATTTGCTAACACACCGTGCGACTCACACATCCAGTCGTACTCACATCCATTGATCCGGGACATTTTCTTTCCAGGCCGTCACACGGCCCCGACACAACATGCCGAGGATGTCCCTGCCCATGTCCCTGCCCCGGGCCCTCGGCCCCGGTTCATCGGGCCCCCCCTCCGCCCTGCCCACCTCCGGGCTCTTCTCTTTGGCCATGATATCCTGCAGAGGCCCGAGCACCGCCACGAAGGTGCGGCGGTCCAGGGTCAGACACACCAACGAGGTCAGCGCGCGGACAGTGGCGCGGCTGGGGGGGGGCGGCAATCAGGCAGAAGGGGGAGGGAGGCGGAGCAGGGAGGGAGGGAGGCGGAGGGGGGCGCATCGCGGAAGGGGCCCGGCGAGGAGGGGGGTCAGCCGCGTCGGGGCTTCAGCCTCAAGGAGGTGTGAGGGACGGGACGGGACGCCCGACCCGGTGCCCTTCAACAGCAGCGCCACGCGTCCACTCGTCGGCGGTAGATGCGGTCAAGGCCCCCCCTCCGCCAAAGGTGCATTCCACCATCCCGTGCCCGTGCCCGTGCCCGAAGGCCGCGGACGACCCCGACCAGGTGGACATCCGCCATGGGAGTCTCAACTTGATTCGTGATTCGTGATTCCAGTTCCTACTCTAAACACAGCCGGAAGGTGGTTGAACGGCACAGCTCTGCCTGGGGCGGCCCACATGAAGTGCACTGATCCCTTCCACAGCCCCAGCGCGCACCTGACCGTATCGGATCACGAGCCTGCCCTGCCCGCACCCCCCACAGCCCCTCGGACCCCCCCTCCCCCCCCACACACGCGCCCTTGGTTGAGAGCGAGGGGACAGTGGCCCCTTACGCCCCTTTCCCCCGTATCCGGGGGAGAGAGCTTCGGCGGTCTCCCGTATGGGGCGGGTTAGCGCTCCCGGCCAGCGTCGGCCCGGCAGATATGTAACGATTCACACACGACAGCCCCAGACCCGATCAGCCCCTCGCCCCCGACCGTCGCACCGCGGCTCATCCTGCAGCAGCGCCTGCTCTCCGAAGAAGTCCGATCGGAAGAGGCGGTTCACCTCCTTCTCGCCCTGCACCACCTGCGCCTCGCCCTCCTTGATGATGTAAAACTTGTCGCCCACATCGCCCTCCACAATGACCAGGGACGTGGCTGCACACACAGACACACACACAGGTCGCGGCTCAGTCATCTTTTACAGACACACACACATACAGACACACGTGCGCGCACATTCACGCACACATCAGACTCATGTTTTGGTCCCCTCGCACATTTACAGTCACACACGGGCGGGCGGGTTTCCTTGCTCAACACGGGGGGGGGCGCTGGCGCGGCCGCCTTGTCTCCTCTTGTCATGCCGAATGCATCATTTTGAGTTGTCGTCCTGACAAGTACATTGCACCAGGTACTTTGCTGCAAAAATGTTCCGCTGGGTCCTTTGCATGCCCTGTCGTCAGCTGCAGCGCGCTGAGGCGGTGGCCCCGATGGGCCAGTTCCTGCTGTGTGTCCTTCAATACGTATGAATCAGTTTCCATATTGTTGTGGTGAGACCAATAGGCGACGCGTATGGATCAGTTTCCATATTGTTGTGGTGAGAAATGAGAAAGGAAGCCCGTGTGCTGTGTGTTCTGCCGTGTGCTGCTGTGTTCTGCTGTGCGGGTGCACGGCACGTGAGGGCCTTCTTCCTCCCTCCCTGCCTCACCCGCATGTCCACCAATTTTCGACACCCTCCCTCACCCGCATACGTCTCCTCAACAAAGGCGTCCACGAGCTTCATCTTCTCGTCCGGCCGCAGCGACGACAGCAGCGGCACACTGTTCAGGAACAGCTGGATCTGCCCCTTCTCGTCCTCCACGGACGCCTGCACGAAGTGCCTGCAGCACTCGGGGAGAGCAGAGCGGGGGGGGCCCAAACGGGGCTGCGTCAGCCGGCGGCGGTGGGACTGCAAACGGGGCGCTTGAGCAGATCGTCGCCCTAGAGGCATCCCCCCAATGCCCCGCTACCAGCTGTCCCCCGGCCCCCCGCCCCAACCACCAGAAAACCCCACAAGCAAGTCACATTGTTGCCGATACTAAGGTTGCGAGCCGCGCCTGGAGGCCACGGGTTGCCAGCTGCACAGGTCACCCTGGGGTAGGATTAGGGAGCCCCACCCCACCTGAAGACGTCGCGCTCGAGGACCCAGACGCTGGCGTCCGTGGTGGCGGCCACAGTGGCGGATCGGGGGCAGTCGTACATGAGGCTGATCTCCCCGAACACGTCGCCGCGCTCCTTGGTGTTGACCTTGAACATGACGTCCTTCCGCCGCTCCAGGACCTGTGTGCGCGAGGAGACGCACACATCAGCAGGGGCAGCAAAAAGGGGCAGCAGGGGCAGCAAGCAGGGGCAGCAGGGGCAGCATCAGCAGCATCAGCAGCAGGAGTCCGTGGTTTCACGCAGCCCCGGCCGCAGTCCGTGCGCGTGGGGCCCCCCGGGCTGACGACATCCCCTCGCACTTGACGCTCACCTCGAACTTGCCACTGCGCACAACGAACAACTTGGTTGCGGCGTCCCCGGAATCCCCTTGCTGGATAAGGATTTCTCCTGCCTGGACTGGCATCATGTACATCTGCGCCACAATCTTGTTCGCGGTGCCGCGGTCCAGCCGGCTGAACAACAACAGGTTAACCAGGGCACTCTGCGCATGTCGACACCCAGCGTTAGAGTGGAAACCTTCGAGGGCAAATCGAGCAGAGAATCACACCTTGATAAAGTCATAGTCGTTTACATCGGCTAGCGTGGCTTTCGGGGGCAGCTTCAGGTCGAGCTTGGCAGCGCCAGCCTTGTTGCCGGTGATAGCCTTTTACAGGGAACCGAAATGCAGCGCAAGTTTCAAAATTTTAGCGATCATCGGGCGCCATGAAGAGTTGACGCCAACTGCAGGCGCCTCCCGGAGTGCATCAATCCACACCTTTGCACGGCCGACTTGCGTACGCTGCGCAATATACGCAACCGGACCGCCCTCGCCATCCGCGAATTTGCTGCCTTCGGCGCCCATATCTTGTTCCCAGTCGCTGCCGGAACTTTCCGCAGCAAGCTGTGCGTCGAGTGCTTTCAGCTGGTCTGCAAGAGAGTAGTGTTTGTGCGCCAGCGTTGCAACACCCCGGGACAGGGGCTTTATCCCTACGGCGCCAACCGACGGCGTGGACAGCGCCTGCACCGATTAATGTTGCCAACTGTGGTACATAACAACAAGGCTAAAACCGCGAAAGCATGCCACTGATCATAAGAACGGTACTAACGCCAGGCAGTCATCACACCTCCTGAATGCCGTGATTGTATGTCTCACTGTTTTAGTTCCTGCGTACGACAGGACTGTACTGGTGGGCCCCTAATGACAAGCCAGGTAGCCAGCTGCCACGGCACTATTTTCAGCAAAATAGGAAACATTCACAGAACTTTCAGCATCTGGCATTGCCTATTTGATTCGACAGGACCATACCTGAATAATGTCGTCCTTTTGGGGTTGTCATATGCTTGTGTCTGAGTATAAGGACGAAAGCGAAATATGGGTCTGCAATTAGATTGCATGCGTCTTCATCACAAAAGCGGCGCGTCAAGGAGTGAGTCATCAAGTGCGCTGGGTAATCCATTTAGGAAATGAATCCCTTGATGTGTGGGTTGCGCCAAGGGACAACGAAATCAAGACCTTCCAGGTAAAATCACATCGGTTTCTGTTGAAACGGCAACTTCCTCCGTACACACAGCTTTCCCGACATTACGACTTTACGAGTCTTCCGATGGCACCAAATGCATGGATCAGTTAAAAACTTAAGAAAAAACATTCACCATAATATTTGTGATTGAGGGCTCACGTCCTGGCTGGCGGGAGGTTACGGTGCCGTGACGAGTCAGTAACGCCGTATGACGCCGGGTTTCACAGTGGAGTTGAGGTGCACCGGTCCTGCTATACCAGGTACATGCGCTTGCTGTCAAGGAAGCGTAGATCCGACGGTGGCGCACATCGCAGCATGAATGCAGGACGAACATTCTCGAAGACGCCCTACGTGACGGGAAGGGACAGAACGACTGCAGTCATGTCGGTTGGCATCTCCCAACTCCGCAGACCACACCAGAGCCTGCTGGATGGGGCTGGAGCCAGGGGAGTGGCTGAAATCAAACCGAACCCTAGACAACAGCACATCCCGGTCTCCTGTCCCCTTAACGTGTGCACGTGACGGCGCGGCAATTTCGTGGCGTCATCAACGGCCATCTGACCGCGTCGACGGGTGGACGCCTCGTCAGCAATCAAGGTACAGCTCCTGCAGCAGCTGCAGGCCTTCGACCTGAGGAAGTGAGGATACATCATAGGCCGGGGATACCCGAAATCCCCATCCGCGGCATACCGGGGATACCATCATGGCGAGCCTGCCTGGGACACCCTACTACCCGCCCTGGGGATGCAGTTTCCAGGTGAGGGGGGAAGTCTGTCCTGAAAACTCCTGATGCCACGACGTTAGTTCGGTGGTATGGGGCAGCTGCTCGAACATTCTTTCTATCCCTTAGGCACGATGGCTGGGTGCACAGTCGGGGCCCATCCGCTGGATCCGCTGCAGCATTCATTCCCTTGATAGGGCGGTAATAGAGGTAATAGACCCATTGGGGCCGTACGGGCAGGCCCCTGATGGTGGAGATACCTGTCGTAGGGGGCTATGACAAACCCGATTTTGGAGAGCAGGGGTGGTGGACTTTATCACACCTGAAGTTCAGAATTGAGGCACACCTCATGCACAGGAGTACTTAAAGCGTCTCGTCACCCCTGCAACCCTCACCCTCACCCCCGCAAAAGCGCCTCTTCTCTACAGTTGTGACGAATTGTGCCACTGAAGGCTGTGACGCGGGAGGCCTTGGAGGAAGGTCAACTGTCCGGAGCTGCCGTGGATCCGGTACTTCAGCAAGTCGTTGCCTTGGTACATATCCGGATGCATGCCGACAGGTGCCGACCGCCTCGACAGCGTCGTGTACGTTACGATGTGAAACCCGAGAGCAACGGAACGTACACGACGCTCTCAAGGCGGTCGGCCTGCACCCGGACATGTTCCAAGGCAATTACTTGCGCATACTCTGCAACCACAAGTACCGAAACGCTCACGACTGCTCACGAGTTAAGGGCTGCGACGCGGGGGGCCTTGGACGCTTGGAGGACAGTCAACTGCTCGGCGCTGCCGTGGATTTGGCGCTCTCGGCTCTCAGTCGTTAAGCAGAGTGGCAAGATCTTTGGACATAGAGACTTAGAGGCGACGCAGATGGGTTTCCTTCCTTGCCCCTGATTCGGTGAACTTGGCAAGCCTTGGCCTCATTATTACTCGTGCAATAACTGTAACGACTCGTACATAGACACAGCGGATTTGCTCGCAAGACGCAGCGCACAACCGTAGGAAAGAGGTGTTGCAAGTAGGAAACCAGGTGGTCAATGACGCCGATGGTAGTGAACTCCTTCAGGCGACGAAGCCCGGTAGATATAAATGAAATAGCTAGTGTTCTGGAGACGACCTTGGCCATCCCTCCGAATAGTACGGCGTTGTGCCAAGTTAATTGCCGAGGTGCTACCATAAGTCCTTGCATATTGCCAATTGCCATACTGCAGTCTTTTGTATCTTGTCCGGCCCCTTACTTTACCACTCAGCGATTGGAAAATGTCAGCAGCGACGATTCGCTCGGCTGGGACAGTGGGCTGTTCAGGAAGAGCGCCCTCGTCAGGATCAAACTACCGCCCCACTACGTCGCCACTGCCGATCCCAGCGCGGCGCGTTGCCATGGGGATGGGTCACCGAACGAGGAATTTGATGGTGCAGCGGAATGCGGGGCCTGACCAGTTTCAATCCGCGCCTCCTCTTGCGGACCAGCCGGCGGAAACTTCTGGCGCCGTTGAAACGAAGGTAAGCGACGAGCGCCCCAGGTGGCGGGACAGGCGGTCGCCGAAGTGGACTGACATGGCTCCGTCAACCCGCACCGTAGGTTGCCCCCCCACCAATCAACACCAGCAACTTCAACGCCGTGGCCGCACTCGCCTCAGTGGGGCTGGTGGAGACGGCATACCTCACTTACGTGGGTCCGGGGGCGCGTCACTGCGCAACCTGTCGTGCCTGCTGCCTCGGGGGACGGCGCGACCCGGGGGTGGCGGGACCGCTGTGCATCGCTTCAAAGTCTCACAAACCATGTGTATGAGTGTGTTTGATAAGAATTAAACCCACCCGTAACCCATGTGTATGTGTGTGTACGGTACCCGGTGTGGTGGGCGGACCGCCCAACCCTCATCCCCACCCCCTCCTCCCACAGCGGCGCAGCTTCGATGTGTCTGCAAATTTCCTGTACCCCCGCCCCTCCCCCACATCACACCGCTGGAGGTCCTGGTGCAGTGCATGCCTCACCGGACCTTTACCGCCGGCAGCAGCGCAGTGTGAACATACCTACCTGTGTCCTTTACCCCCAATCCACCAACCCATTCCGCCAACCCCACCCCACCAACCCCGCCCCACCAACCCCGCCCCACCAACCCCATCCCACCCCACCAACCCCATCCCACCCCACCAACCCCATCCCACCAACCCCGCCCCACCAACTCCACCCCACCAACCCCAGGTGAAGCTGTTCGATGGCCCGCTGGTGTGTCCCACCAACGGCTGCGAGAGCGTCCTCAACAGCCCCTATGGGCAGCTCTTCGGACTGCCGCTGTCGCTGTTCGGGATGCTCGCGTACGGCGCCGTAGGTGCGCTGGCGGTGACGTACGTACGGCAAGCCCTTGAGACCCCGCCCGCGGCCTCGCGGGGTACGACGCTGATGGCCCTCACGGCGGGGGTGGCGGCGCTGGCCACCACCAGTGCTGTTCTCATGTGAGCTCCAGGGGCGATCGGGGATTGGGCGGGGACTAGGCGGGGATTGAGCGGGGACGGGGTGGGGACTAGGCGGGGATTAGGCGACGGATTAAGCGTGCAGTAAAACTCGAGGCTCACACAGCACGGTCAGATGCAGGAGGGGTTGGAAGGTCAGGGGCGCTGTTGAGCGGCCTTACGGCGCCAATTGCAGGAGCAGCAGCGCTGGACGGACGGGGCAAGCAGGGACTGGGAACCAGCGGCGGCGGTAGCGCACGTGCGGTCGAGCACGACCGTTCGTTGCCTCAGCAGTGGGCAATTGCAACCGCCAACCAACCGTCTACCTAACCGAATATCCAACCCACGCGGGTCCGCGCGGGCGGTCTACTGAGCAGCCGGCCGCCCCTCCCCCCTCCATGGTCCTCGCACTCATTTACATGGCATGCCACCTCTCCCCCTACCCCGGTGCTACTCTCCCCCCATCCCCATGTCTACCAATTTCCTATATTCCCCCCCTCCCCTCCCCCCCTCCCTCGTCCCCCTGCGCAGCTCCCTCCTCCAGACCCGGCTGGGCGGCACCCCCTGCGCCTGGTGCTACCTGTCCGCGGGGATCGCCACCACCATCGCCGTCACCCACGGCACCTCCCTGAGCGGACAGCAGCTCAAGGTGGGCGGAGGGGAGGGGAGGCGGAGGGGAGGGGAGGGGAGGGGAGGGGAGGGGGGCCGGAGGGGAAGGCGGAGGGAGAGACGGAGGGAGAGGCGGAGTGCGCCCAGGATGGGGAGGGGGTGTATGGGGAGGGGGGCCCGGAGGGGGCAGGTTTAATCAGCGGACGGCGGCGGCGGCCCGATAAGGCGGCCCGGGGGCTGGGGAATCCATCTCGGGGTGCTGCTCGGGGCCGCTGCCGCCTGGGCCCATCTGTGCGAGGGTATGCAGGAGGCATCAGGGGGGTGTGGGCTCTCAGCGCGACGAGATTGGGCGAGAGGGTGGTGGCTGTGCGGGGAGGGGAGGGGAGGGGCGGTGATCCTGGCCATGCGGTACCTTGTGGGCGGTGAAGTCCCGCCCTGACGACCTCCCTGGCGCCCTCCCTGGCGCCCTCGCTGGCGCCCTCCGGCCGTTCCGCCCTCCCTGGAGGTCCGTCTCACCCCGAACCGGATCCTTCTCCGGCCCCGACCCCGGCCGCCCCCCGCCACCGGGCGGCCCCCGGTCCGGTCTCCCATCCCAACCTTGATCCCAGTGCCCTGGTAACGCCCCCCTCCCTCATCCGACTCCCTCCCACCCACCCCAGCAGGACAACGCCCTCAGCGGGTTGGGCGGGGCGCTGGCTACGGCGGTGGTGCTGTACGCCGGCCTGCCGAGCGGCGCCAGCAACGCGGGGGCAGTGTACGACGAGAATTTCTCGGTGCCGTACCAGGTAGGCTGGAAGGTTGGCCAGCGGTGCGGCGGGGCGGCCGTTCCACTGTATGAACTCCGGGCGGCGCCGAGGGTTGATCCCTGACATCCTGGCCAGTAGTGGCCTGGGTGGAGGTTGCGACTGGGGGATGGAGGATGGGGCGGTCGAGCCGCTGGCTGCCTCCCCCGCTGGATCAGATCCTATGCCGGGCACACGGTGTTCCTCTTCCGACCCCGACCCCGACCCCGGCCCCGACCCCGGCCCTGACCCCGGCCCGACCCCGGCCCCGACCCCGACCCCGGCCCCGACCCCGACCCCGACCCCGACCCCGACCCCGGCCCTGACCCCGGCCCCGACCCCGGCCCCGACCCCGACCCCGGCCCCGACCCCGGCCCGACCCCGGCCCGACCCCGGCCCCGACCCCGGCCCCGACCCCGACCCCGACCCCGACCCGGCCCGGCCCCGACCCCGACCCCAGCCCCGAACCCGAACCCGGCCCCGACCCCGACCCCGGCCCCGAACCCGACCCCGACCCCGACCCCGACCCCGGCCCCGGCCCCGGCCCCGGCCCGGCCCCGGCCCCGGCCCCGGCCCCGACCCCGACCCCGGCCCCGACCCCGACCCCGGCCCCGACCCCGGCCCCGACCCCGACCCCGGCCCCGACCCCGACCCCGGCCCTGACCCCGGCCCCGACCCCGGCCCCTACCTCGGCCCCTACCCCCTCCCGGCCCGAGATCTGCACCACCTAGGCGTCCAGCGACCTCGAGTGTCGGCGCCCCCCTCACTGAACTGCTCCTCAGCCGACGCCCTCAGGCCGGTCCCCGATTCCCCCTACCCCCCAAACCCCCCTCCGAGCACATACACTTGACACCCATGTGTTCACATCCATGCTTTGGGCGGATGTCCACACTCACGGCAAAACACACGGATGCGCCCGTGGGTCACCCCTCCGATACCTCACCCCTCCGATGCCTCCCTGGGCCCCTCTTCCCGCTCCACCCCTGCCCCCCTCCTGCTTCGCGGCCCCCTCCCCCCCTTCTCTCCACCTCTACCAATATCCTGGTCCCCCTCTCCTGGTTGTTCCCTCGCAACCTCCGCCCCCCCCCCGCCAGACTCCCCTCGTGTCGAGCCGCTCCAGCGACCGCGCCCTGGACCTGGCTCGCCGGCTCAAGGCGGCGGGTGCCCGCATGTACGGCGCCTTCTGGTGCTCGCACTGCCTGGAGCAGAAGGAGGAGTTCGGCGCGGCGGCGATGGTGGACTTCCCCTACGTGGAGTGCTTCCCCAACGGCTGGAAGCGGGTGTGTGGCGGGCTGGGTGGGTGGCCCCGAGTGGGTGCGCACGGGCTGGGCAGCTCGGACGGGGGCCGCGGAGAGCGGCTCCCTCCACCGGCTGCCCTCACCCCACCTGGCCCCCGACGTCCTGCGCCGTTCTGCCCGCATCCTCAGCTTTGCTGGGCCCCCTCCCGGGAGGCGACTCATCGCTCCGCGGTCGCCCGCTGTGGCCCCCTGCCGCCTCCTCCTCCTCCTCCTCCTCCCCCTCAGGGCGAGAAGGTGGCGCCCGCCTGCGAGACCGCCAACGTGCGCGCCTTCCCCACCTGGGTGATCGGCGGCAAGACGCTGGAGGGGGAGCTGCGACTGGACGAGCTGGAGAGGGAGGTGGCGCGGGTGGAGGCGGAGGCGGCCAGGGCGGCGGCGGAGGCGGTGGGGGCCGCGCAGTGACCCGGGGGAGGGGAGGGCGAGGGAGGTGGCGAGAGAAGGAAAACCAGGGGCGGAGGAGGTAGGGGGAGGGGAGGGGAGGGGAGAGGCCGGGGCCCGCAGCAGGGCGCGTGTGTTTTGGAGATGTGCTGTTGCGGGTGCACGGAACGACCGGCGACTCGACGTGACGTGGGGAGGGGAGGTCCGGAGGTTTGAGGGGTGTGATCTGTTGTGGGGGCGGGGTGTGAGTGGAGGCGGACGCTGGCGGCAGGCGACCGGATCTCGCGGGAGGGCAGAGCGCCCTGGTTGCATTTCTTTCATTTGGTTGGTTTGGTGTTCGCGCGAGAGGTGAGCAGTCACATGTATGTGGAGCGGACAGCAGCTGGGGTCGAGAGGGGCGTCAAAGAGTGGTTACGGAAACGGAGTGAAGGGTTTCTCGTAGGATGGGATGCTGATGGGGGTCATACGAACAGATCATGATGCATGCTGTGGGGTTTGTGTGGCGCCGGGGTAGAGCGCATGGCGGGGGTGCAGGTCTACAGGCCGCAGCCCGCTCTCGGTGCCGCCGCGCGAATGAGGAATGACACCCACCAGGCGGCGCGGGTGGACCCCAACCGAACACGCGGCGGAGCAGACCCGTGGGACTGCCACAACGCGATCGGCGGGCGGGCCGCACGGCTATTCGTACATGTACGGCAGATCCTTGAACCGTCTCTTTCGGGCGCGCCTCTCGCAGACCTGCAAGGAGCGGTATCCGCGTGCCGTACTCGAAACATTCCCGGGTATCGCCATCCACCTTGGCCGTCTGACGTGTCCCGAGATGCACACCCCACCCCACCCCGGGATCCCCTGGAGTGGGTGCGTGTGAGCGTTACGTGCGGCAGCGCCGATCGGACAGCCTCACGGCACCCCCTTCACCGCCACGACCGGCCACCGCCAACTGCCACCTTAGCCACCGCGCGGCGTTCCTCAGCAGCGGTGCCCCGGCGGCCGATGCCCCCGGCCGCAGTGATGACGGGCCTTCCCCTCCCCGCACCCGCCTGTCCCACATCGCCCCTTGCACGGGCCGCGACGTCCGCCGCCCCGCAACCCTCAAGGACACGGGCAAGGATGCTTGTGGAAAGGTCCCGTCGACCCACCCTCCCGGCAGCTTCCCCGCTGACCGCTCCCATGCGACTTCCCCCCACACCACCCCCCCAACCGGCTCCCATCTCCCCGGCGGCGGCGGCGGCGGCGGCGGCGCGTGTTCCTCCCCCCCTGGGTGCGCTGCGGCCGCTGCTGGATCGCCCCGACCCGCCCCGCCCCGCACGTATCAGGCCGCAGCATGTGAGGGGGAGGGGAGGGACAGCACCCGCAGTGGGTGCGACCCCCCATTAGAGCCCCCTCCCTCCCTCGGTTCTCCTTCTCCCCGGTCTCTTCATCGGCCTCCTCCCCCGCAGGACGACCGCACCCGGCCGTTGGGACCCCCGCGGCCCGCATAGGGCCCTTCGGACCGATCGGCTCTGACACCAGTGACCCTACACCAATCGATCAGCTCTAGCACCACCACCGCCACCACCACCGCCACCGCCACCACCACCGCCACCACCCACCACCACCGCCATCACCACCGCCACCGCCAGCAGCCGCTGCTGCTGCTGCACCCCGGCGGCCCAACGGCGCACCCCCCTCGCAGGTGCTCCCCCTCCCCCCCGCGCCCCACTGCAGACACCACACGGACTATCGACACGTCACTGAAGTAAACAAGCACACGCACAGCGCCTGAATCGCCCGCACTCCTCCCCCCTCCGTCCACAGCACCCCTCCCCCCCGGGCGGTACGTGCCGCACCGTCCGCAACCGTATTCTCCCGCGGCTGGCCCCACCCGCCTCCTGCAGATCCCCCGGGGGAGGGGCAGGGAAGGCGGGGCCACCGCCACCCCCACTTGGTGTCGCAGCAACGCCCCACCAGTTAGTTGGCCGTTGCTTATTGTTGCTGCTGTTGCTGACGCTTGTGCCAGGCCACGACGTCGTCGTACTTGAGCTTGCCCCCGAAGATGTCCAGCGCCGACCCAACCGTGATGTCCACCCGGCCCCGACCCGCCACCCGCACCCGCTCCAGGTCCTCCTGCGGGGGCCCAGAGGGGGCGGAGGAGGAGGAGGGGGAGGGGTACAGGTAATTGGTAGACATATTCAAACCGGGGAGGAGGCGGGAAAGGAGGGGAGCGGTGAAGGCTTTGCAGAGGCGGCGGGGCGGAGGAGCCCACCGCGGGGACGAACGGAGGCAGGGAGGGAGGGCGGGAAGGAAGGAGGAAGCGGCGAGAGTGACCAAGTGGCGACAGCGGCCTTTGCCTTGTGACGTGCCTTGCTCGTCCCAGCTCGACAACATCAACACAAACCGACGACCGGGGGCGCCTTACCCGGGCAAACGTTCTGCCCCCTGCCCACCTGCATCACACGCCCCGCCCCCCTTCCTCCCCCCCTCCAACCCTCCCAATTTCCTATACCCCCGTCTTCCCCCCTTCATTTTTTCAATTTATCCCCCCCCCCTGCGCACCAGCGTCCTCGCGCCGCCCGCGTACGTGACCGGCAGCGGCGACCAGGCCCCCAGCAGCCGCACCAGCTCCTCGTCGATGCCCAGCTGCATGCCCTCCACGTCCACCCCGTGCACCAGGAACTCGTCGCAGCTGGCCGCCAGCGCCGCAAGACTGCCCTCGCTGAGCGCCAGGGAGCTGAACTTCTGCCACCGGTCCGTCACCACCCAGTACTGCCCGTCCCGCTGCCGGCAGCTGAGGTCCAGCACCAGACGCTGCTTGCCCACCAGCTTCACCTTCGGGCCGAGAGGGGGTGGAGGGGGGGGCGGGGGCGGGGGCGGGATCGGGAGGAGGATTGGGGGACGGCAGGGCCGCTTCTTGCCAACCCAGCTGCCAGGAACTCCCCCAAAACCCCTCCCCCCTGCCTGCCTCTCTCCCTCCCTCCCATTCAGCTCATGTGGTATTGCCCACCATTTTCCACTTTCCCCCTCCCTTCCCGGCTATCCGGCTGCCCTCCCCCCTCCCTCCCCGGCTGCCCTCCCCCCTCCCTCCCCGGCTGCCCTTGCCCCTCCCTCCCCGGCCGCCCTCCCCCCTCCCCCTCCCCATTCCCTCCCCCCCCATGAACGCCTGACCAGCTGCTTCAGTCGCTCCTCCTCCAGCCGCCCCTCCCGGAACACGTACGACGTGACGATGACGTGGCTCGCCCCCGCGTCAAGGTACTCCACCGCGTTGTCCGCCGTCACCCCGCCGCCCATGTGCAGACCCCCCGGCCAGGCGCGGAGGGCCTCCAGGGCGGTCTGCCTGCCCGGGGGAAGGGAGGGTAGGTCGGGGTATGGGAAAATCGGTGGGCATGTTCATACTGCACTGCTGCTGAGGGTGGGAGGGGAGGTGGGCCGGGGAAAGGGGAGGGGACGGGCGGGAGGGGAGGGGGGAGGGAGGACATGGGGTGCCCCAGCCCGCCGAATGTGTACCTCTGTGGGAGGTCCCCCTCGCTTACTTGCTTGCGTCATCGGCGCCCAACATGATGACGTGGCCGCCCGGCAGCCCGTCCCGGCGGTACAGCTCGCTGTACCAGGAGGAGGGCTTGTCGGACACGAAGTTGGTCTTCAGCTCCGCGGCCGAGCTGGCGGGTGGATGGGTGGGTGGAGGGATGGGGAGGGACAGCGGAGGTGGGTGGGTGAAGGGATAGATAGATGGATGGATGGGGAGGGGCGGGAAGGGGTGGGCACACGGCGGTCTCGCCGTCAGGACGTGTCACGTCAGTCGCGCGGGGTTGGGGGGGATGCGGGCAGGGGAAGTGGAGGCGGGGTGAACAAGAACAAGCACTGTGCCATGCGCGCCGTGGTGTCCTTATGGCAACGGCGGGGTGACAGGTGAGTGAGCAGAGGAAGAGCGCGAGTGCCGAAAAGGCGAGAGGCCCAGGGCCGCATGACCCTCCTGGTATGCACCGGCCTGACCCCTCAAACAGCCCCCTTACCCTTCGTTCTCCGGCAGGTCCTTGAGGGTTGAACCCACGATTTGTTTGACTTTGCCCTACATTGCGGATGCCAGGTTGTCTGTGGCGGCTGCGGTGTGGGCTTGCAAAAGGAATATCGCATGCGCACACCTTGTGGATGTCGATGCACGGTCGGAAACGGATTGCGCTTGCACTCGCCGTACTGGCGGGTGGCGCACTTGCTGCAGCTACGATGACATTGTTACGGGCTGTGGGCAACGCCGGAGCGAAGCTCGGTGCGAGCATTTGTAGGCGGCTGCCAGGAGATCGAAGCGACTGGGCACTAATTAATAATGTTCAACCATATAGATGCTACGAGTTGAATTCTTAGGAAAACGTTGACGGTCAGCCCAGAGTCTGTACGAGTTCGTTTGAAGGACGGAACTTCGGAAGCTGTTCGCAGCATGGCAAAACAGCAGGCTAGCTGGTCCCCATAAACAAAATCAATTATATAATATACACTGAGATCTTTAGTTCATTGTATCCTGGTTGATATCGTTTTGGAAATGAGCGATTGCAGAAGAGCGCGCAGGTTGCGGGAAGGCTGACCCGGCGCCCTGAATAGGCGCATTCGCCGGTGGAGAGCCCACTATGAAATGATAACGGCATCCTGCTGAGGTCTTTAGGCGATGGAGGACGCCAAGACGGTCCGCTATGTGTCCAAGGACCCGATACAGAACCTCAAAATCAGGGTGACTCTCTGGCGCCTCAGCGTCCAAAGGTCAAAAGTTCATGTCAACCAGCCCAATGCAGGTGGCCCGGTAAGCAACATTCTCAAGTAATGTGCCTGGACGTCTCCGTTGAAGGAGCGGCTTGCTGCGTCCCAGCCCAGACCGGACAAACAACAAGTCCTTCTGCCCCGCAACCATTACTCTTGCACTTGCAGGACCAACCACAGGCTCCCGGGCAGCCCCAGGCGCAGCCCCAGGCGCAGCCCCAAGCTCAAGCCCAGGCAGGTGCTCCGCAGCCGCAGCAACCCGTCCCCCAGCCCTTACCGCAGCCCCTCGGCCCGGACGGCCAGCCGCTGCCTGCTCCTACCGGCCAGGCCCCCGGACCCCCACCAGCCGCCGCCCCCGGGCCTTATCCCGGCCCCCAGCCCCAGCCCGCGCCCTTCCAACCACAGCAAGCCCAGTACGTCGACCCGCAGGCCCAGGCCCAGTACGCGGGCGGGCAGCCCCAGCAGCCCCAGCAGCCCGGCCCCCCGTACCTCCCCCAGGGCGGACAGGCGGTCGCCGAGGCCTTCGACGTGGCCGGACCCGGATCTGGATCCGGATTCGGATCCGGGTTCGGGCCTCGGCCGGTGCAGCCCCCCAGCGCTGGCGGCCGCAACAGCCGGGGCACGCGTCAACGGATGTCCGTACAGCAGCGGCTCAACGACGCGGCGTCGGAGGCGGAGCCCGTGACGGTGCCGCTGGCGGGGGCAGCTGGCGGCGGAGGCGGCGGGGGGAGCAGCCGGGGACCCCGGGGATGGGGCCAGGCGGGGATGGGTACGGCGGGTTATAACCCGGCGGCAGCAGGTCCCGTGTCGGATCCCTTTGGGCCCTGGGGCATCGGTGGGGGCGCTGGTCCGGTGCCGTACGGCCAGCTCCGTCGAGGCCAGCCGCTGGGGGAAGGTGAGGTGAAGGGTGGGGGGATACAGGATATTGGTGGTTAGGACGTACTTATGCTGCGCTGCTGCCAGAGCGAATGTGAGGAGGCGGGAGCCGGACCTGGGAGTCAGTCAGTCAAACCACTGGGGACAGAAACCCCGTGTCTCGGTATGCTTGTTTTGTGTATGTGTGTCTGTCGTACTCGTGCTCCAGGGCGGGCTCACCTCGCCCTCCTTGCCGGTCGCACGCGTGTGCCCGGGGTCGTGCCGGACGTGTGTGTTTGGTGCGCTCCCCCACCTAGCTCCCCCCTCGTTAACCCCTGCTGGGAGCGCTGCCGCGGGACCCCTCCGGCCCCCCTTCCTACTCCTCCCCGGGCCCCACTCCGCAGCCATCGAGGACCCGGGCGCCGGTGACGACGACGACCTGACGGGCAACCTGCGGCGCGCCCGGCAGCGGCGGCAACAGGTCGCGATGCGGGCCGCGGCGCAGGCCATCGGGGAGGCCGACACAGCGGCGCAGCAGCAGCAGCAGCTGCCTCAGCTCCAACAACAACAGCAACAGCCGGCGCAGGTGGACCTCCAGCAGAGCCAGGCCTTGCAGCAACAGCAACAGGCGATGGCGGCGGCAGCGGGCGGTCTGACACCCGAGCAGCAGCAGGCGCAGCAGCAGCAGCAGCTTCCGGCGGGGGCCATGCAGCCTCAGCCCCAGGTGGGGGCGGGGGCGGCGGCAGCACCCTCGCCGCACCTGGGTCTGGACAGCATCATGATCCCGCCTCAGGTCGTACCAAAGGTCGTACCGTACGGCAGCCTGGGCCCGGAGGCCCGCATGGCGGCCACGGGAGAGCCGCCGGAGGTGCCGCCCACCACTCCGCAGAACGAGTGTGAGTCGGCGGTCGGTGGGTGGGTCGGTGGACTCCTGGGCAGGGAGCGGCTTGGTGTTGGTGCTGTCGTATGTTGGTGCTGTCGTATGTTAGTGCTGTCGTATGCCGTACGCCGTACGACGGTTTGGAGCCGGGGGACGCAGCGGATGTGGTAAAGTTGGGGCGGGCTTGCGTCCTATTGGCGGCAAGGATAGGAGGGCTGGGTAAGGCAACATACTCTAGGGTGGTGGTGGGGGGGGTACTGTGGGGATGGGGGGAGGGTTGCGACCGGGGTATCGGGTCCCCTTACGCAGCGCCGGTTGCGGTGGGCGGCACGGGGCTTGCGGGACTCTTGACTCCCGGGGGGTCCGTCAGTGGAATAGAACTTGGGAGGGCAGATGTAGCTTTCGCTGGGGCCGTTTGCCGGAGGCGGCCACGGCAGCACGGGCGGGACCTGAGGTTGCGGACAAGGCATGGAAGGCGGCCACCTCCCCCCTTTGCTTCCCACCAAACCCCCCTCTGCTCCGCTGCGCTCCTATGGCCGCCCCGTCCCCGCCCCGACCCCCACCCCCCATGCCCTGCCCCGCGCCCCTCGGGAGAGAGTGCAGTGCCGGAGAGGTTCAAGACCGACCGCGTGTTCGGGTGGCAGGAGAAGGTGTACAGCCCGGGGGAGGTGGCCGCGGCGCTGGTGGGTCGGCAAGGGGGGGAGGGCGGGCGCGGTCTTGGGGTTACCAACGCCCCTCTCCGGCGGGTGTTGGGGCGTTGGGGGATCCGGGCTGGCGCCGCTCCTGGTTCCGGAGCCCTCCGCGCCGCGCCCTCGGCAGGTGGGCTGCAGGCGGGCTCTGGGCGGGGTCCTAGGGCCTGATTTCAATTGAAGAAGTGCACTGCCCTCCTCCCCTGGATTTCCCCAATTCCCCAATTTCCTGTACCCCCCCTGTGTTTAGACAAGAGACCCGCCCCCGTGTGTGAGAGCACGAGCGTGTGGGCCACCTCGCTGGTGGCGAGCCAGGCCATGCCATGCGAGGCCGCGACGCTCCGGAGTGTCACCGCCACGAGGAGCGGCTCTGCTGCGCAGCGCTGTGTGCTGTGCTATGTGCTGTGCTGCGGTGGCAGAAGTTCAAGGAACGGTCACGGAGCCGCTTAGCCACTACGGTCCCCCTTCTTCAGCCCCTTGTACATGTAAATACATGTACATCTGCGTTCGCGAATTGCATGTGTTGTAATGATCGCTTAAGTGCCACCTTAATGCCATCAAGTCGCCACCCGCACCCCGGCGGTGTGATGTGCCTCCTGCCAGATGGCGGCCGTGCAGGCAGCGCAGGCGGGGGGTGGAGCGGCCGGACCCCTGCCCCCACCTGGGGTGGGGATGGGGGCTGGGACAGCACCCGGGTGGGACCCCGCGCTCCAGCAGCAGCAACAGCAGCAACAGCAGCAGCAGCAGCAAGTCCCGGGTGCAGGTCCGGGCCAGCCGTCTGCACAGCAGCAGCAGCAGCAGCAGGCACAGCCCGGCGCGACAGGTCCGACGGGGCAGCAGCAGCCGCAGCCGGGGCAACCCGCCCAGTCCCAGTCCCAGTCCCAGGCGGCGGCCCCTCCCCCGGTGCGGTCCAAGCGGTACATGGGCTTCGGATCCGACTCCGCCCAGAACAACAAACAGATGGTGAGAACAGGGGGGGGGTACCCGAGGGTAAGGGGGGGGGTAGTGGCACCGGCAGGGCGGGGTGATTGGGCTGGGGTGGGGCCTGGGGTGACAGATGTGTCGTTGGTCCACTGGCAGTGGCAGTGCGGTCGTGTATCGTCGCTCTCAATACCTACCTACCTGTCTGTTTGCCTGTCTGTCTTTCTGTCTGTCTCGCGGCTCGCTTGAAAGGGGGCCCGGGGGGCAGCAGTTGAGTTCCCCAGGGGTGGTGGGAGGGGGCCGCAGGGAGCTGTCCCCCGGGGTGTCGGCTCAGGCGCTGGCGGCAGGGAGGGGGAAAGGAGGGGAGGGCGGCGCATACTGCTGGGGCCCCGGGGGGGTTGGGCCACAGCAGATGGGATTGCCAGCAACATCCTCTTACCCCTCGCTGGCCGCCTTACCCTTTCTCCGCAAGCCCTAACGACTCCCCCTCCCCTTCCCCCTCCCGCTCACGTCAACCCCCTTCTCCGCCTCCTCCCCCCTAACCCCCACCTCACCCCCTCTTCCCCTTCCCATCAACCTACCCCCCCTAACCCCCGCCCCGCAGGACCCCCGCACCCGCGGCTCCATCCTGTTCAGCTACGTCCAGACGGACGACTTCTGTGTGGCCCAGGAGCTGGGGCGCACCGTCACCACCTCGCTGTACGAGGAGGAAAACACGCTGGTGGGGGTGGGGGGGTGGGGGGGGGTGACGGTAGGGGGGGGTCGAGTAGTTTGGGGGGTTGCGGCGGCCGGTCCGGACGCGGGTCAGTCCGTGGGGTGCCTCCAGGTGCGGGGACGAGGCCCTGGGGGCCGTTGGGGGGATTACTCGGCCGCGCACCTCCCCCCCTTTCCGGCAGCGGGAGCTGGACTCACGGGCCTCCCCCGGTCCCCTCCCCCGGCCCCCTCCCCCGGCCCCCTCCCCCTCTCCCCCCCCACGGCCCCCTCCCCCGGCCCCCTCCCCTTCGCGCCTGGAGCCCCCCAGGTGACCAAGCTGTTAAGCAACCCCAAGAGTCGGGCCCAGGTGGGTGGGGGTGGGGGTATGGGCGGCCCCCTCGCGACCTCGCTCCACCCCGCAAAGGGGGGGGGGGCAGCGAGTCCACATCCGCAACCGGGCGGCATCATCATCACCATCATCAGTATCATCATCAGTATCATCATAACCATCATCATCGCTATCATCGTCGTCATCGTCATCGCGGTGTCGCCCAGGGGGGAGGGAGCTTTCAAGACCTGACCGACCGACAGGGCCCCGCCACCTCCCTTTCCGAAGCAGGCGGCGATGGCGCATTGCAGGCGGCGATGGCAGATCCAGGCACTGTACCGTGTGCCGTCTTGAATTAAATTCGTTGAGCGGGGCCCCCCTCCCTCCTCCGCCCCTCAATACCCGCCCTCCTGACGCCCCCCCCCCCTGCGGCCCCCTAGGTCCTGGCCTTCCGCTCCATGTACATCGTGGCGGACCTGGGCGGTGAGACGGACGCGGACACACAGCCCAATGAGCAGGTGCGGCCTCCAGGGGGGGAAGGGGTGGCCCTGGAGTCGGCAGGGGGGTAGCCCCAGTCGGCAGGGGGATGGGGGTTGAAGTTGGGGGGAGGGGGAGGTATATGAAGTTGGTGGACAAGGGGGGCATCGTCGCACCGCGGGGGGTCCCTCCTTGGTGCAGTCCCTTCCCCGCCGGGTCCTTGCCCTGGCAGCAGTCGGTGCGCGGGTGATCGGCGCCTGCCTGCCAATGCCCTCTACCGACCCCTTTCCCACCCCCCTCACCTCTAAACGCCCCTGTACCCCCTGTCGAGTCTTTATCGGACCTTTGCTCGGGCAGCAGCGCAATGTAAACATGTCCACCAATTTCCTATACCCCTGTACCCCCCTCTACCTCGATTCCCCCCCAACCTCCCACCCTCAGGTTCTGGTGTCCCTCCGCGCCTACCCCGACGGCTCCTTCGACATGTGCCCGGGGTTCTCGAAGCCCGGGTCCAAGTACCGCTTTGAGGACAGACACGGTGGGTGGGTGGGGGGGCGGCGACTGGGTGGGGGGTGGGGGGATGTCGAGGCGGGGCGGCGGCGAGGACGCGCGGGAGGGAGGGTGAGGTAATGGAAAGTGGTGGACATATTCAAACGGCGCTGCAGCTGCTGCAAGAGCAAAGGTCCGGTGAAGGAGGGAGGGTGGGGGGCAAGGGGGAAGCAGATGCGGGTGGGAGGGGCTTGGGTGGGGCTGGATGGGGTGTGGGTGATAGGTAGGTATGTTCGTTGGGTGGGGTGAATGGCCTGCCGGGTGCAGATCTCACCGCGCCGGCCGGGTAGTGAAGGCGCTGTCCCACGGGCCACCCGGGAGGGGGCCGCTGCCTGTCGAGGTTGGGCATGGGGATGGAATTGGGGATGGCGTTGGGGGTTAGGGGTAAGATCCATCACCCGTCCCCCCACCCCCGCCCTGCCCAGCGGTATGTCTACCAATATTCCTACGCGTGCTCCGGAACCCCCACGAACCCGGACTCCCCCCTCGCCGCCTCATCCCCCCAGGCGGCATCTTCGAGTACATTGTGGAGAACGCCTCCGCCACCGACATCCCCTCCCTGGAGAAGCGCACCGCCAAGCTGGAGCGGGCGGTGGTGGCGCGGGCGGAGGAGCTGCGGCGGGCGGCGCTCAAGACGGATTTCGAGGAGCCGCCGGGTGGGGGGTGGGGGCGGGTGGGGGGGTGGGGGCGGTGGCGGGGGCGGGATGGATGGCCGGGTGGGTGAGGGGCTCCCCGCACAGGCCACTGCCCCACCCCGCGCCGTGTCTACCAGGTTCCACTTCACCCCGCGCCGGCCTCAGCCCTGTGGCCCCCCACCCCGACCCCGCCCCACGTCCCCTTCGGCCTGCTCCTAACACCCAGCGTTCCGGCCCCCCAAAACCCTCCTCCCTGCCCCGTCCCCTCCCCTCCCCGCCTGCCCCCCCCCCCAGCCGCCGACTGCACCCGGCTGGTGCTGCTGGGTGAGATCCAGGCCGCCGCCGACTTTCCCCGGGACCGCCTCTACATCGAGTACGTGGTGCGGTGGGACCCGGACAGCTGGGACCTCAAGTCCAACTGGCCGCAGCCGGAGCCGGGCATAGCGCAGGTGGGAGGGAGGGAGGGAGGGAGAGTGTGTGGGGTGGAGTAATGAATTAATGAATATATGTTCGTGTGTAAGAAAGCGGGCGGTATATACAATGTAGGAGAGGTGTACGTCCACGTAGATGTAGGGAGACCCGCAAGCCCCTGAAGCACAGTTGGTCACCGCAAACAACCTCCTCCCCCTCGCCCTCCCCTCGCCCTCCCCCTCGCCCTCCCCCTCGCCCTCCCCCTCGCCCTCCCCCTCCCCCTTTGCACACTGTTTTTCTTTTGTTGTGCTTGCCTCCCTCTCCCGCCGCGCACGCCCACTCCCTTCCTCGGCCGCCCTCTGTGCATCGCCATGCCCTGGATGGGACGAAGCTCGCGGCGCGGCTGCACCCTCGTCTGACGTCTGGTTTTCTTTTTTCAATTTATCCCCCCCCCTTCCCCCCCTCCCCCCCTCCTCCTCCCCCGCTCCCCCTCCTGACCTCCCCGACAGGGCGTCACCCACATCTCGCGAGTGACCGTCTACCCGGCCGACCCCGCCACCGACACCCCCGCCCGCGACGTGGCGCACTTCGCGCACCCCCTGGAGCTGGAGTGGGTCAGCAAGGGAACCCCAGCCGGCAACGCCTATCCCTGCGTCTTCTTCCAGGCGAGGGACGCACCGCGCACACGCACACGCACACGCACCCCCACCGCACCGCCCCACCCTTGGGGCGTGTCCTGCCCTCCTCCTTTCATCCCAGCGCCATCCCCCCTCCTCCTGCTCCATTTGCCGCGTCCCCGTGCGTGTCCCTTTGGATTCCTCCGCCTCGCGTCCCCCCGCCCTGACCCCCCCTCCCTTGCCCCTCCCGCACTGACCCGCCTGCGATTACACACAGCACACACAGCACATACAGCACATACAACAAATGCTTCTCAGTTTTACACACATATACACATATACACACACCCCGCTGGTGCCTCTTTCCCCTCCACTCCCTCTCTCCCCCGTTGGATGTGCCCGGGTTCGTTCTTTGGGTTTATTTCTTTTTTCAATTTAACTCCCTCTCTCCCCCACACCCCCACTCTTGCCGCCCTCCGAACCCTGCCCCCGCTCGGCCCCCCCTCCCCGGCCCCCTCCCCGCCCCCCCTCGGCCCCCCACCCCGCCCCCCTGCCTCCCCCTCCCCTCCAGGTGTGCACTCTTGACGGCTTCAACCGCTACACCAGCGAGGGCTACGGCTGGCTGTCCCTGGACGGCCGAGTGCCCGGCAGTGGCACCCACGTGGTGCGGACGTGGAAGCCGCTGGGTGGGTGGGGGAGGGGGGGTTTGGGGGGGGGGCGGGGGAGGGGGAGGGGGTTCTCCAGGGGTTTGCGCGTGTGTAAGAGAAAACTGAGCCGCCTGTGTGTGTGTGTGTGTGTGTGTGGTGTAGGGGGGGCTTCACCCTCCGTATCTCCAGAGCATTCCCCATCTCACCCCCTCAACCCCTTCTCTCTCCCACGGGCTGGCACATCGGGTACATCTCTCACTCACTCAACCCTTCTGGCGGTGGTGGTGGTGGTGGCGGTGGCGGTGGCCGTCACGGCCGCAGGCACCATCCGCGACCTGCAGGCGGAGTGGTTTGTGGGCGGCTCCCCCGAGCTGGCGGACCTGGCCTACCTGACCACGCCCTCGGGCTTCAACGGCAAGATCCTGAACAAGTACGGATTCAAGACGGACAGCGTCGGGGCCATCAAGGTGGGGGGGCGGGTCGGGAGGGGGGAGGGGGGCTGGGGAAGAGCGGTCGGCGTGTTTCAGTACGATGGGGTACGACGGGATTGCACAGAGACGGGCGGCTGGAGCTGCGTTGCTCGAGGATGGAGGTGGCTCCCCCGGGGGTGGGGGGGCCGCCCCGGTGGCTGGAGTGTTGGTAGGTCCCCAGGGGGTGGGAGGGCCTTGCTCGCTCGCTCTCCCGGCCGGCATCCACCCCCGCGTCCACCCCCGCATCCATCCATACCCCGAACACCCACAAACGAAAGGGGACAGCCGGTACGGCACCCGGCGCCTTCCTGTCACACCTCGACACTGCTGCGTCAGTGCTGCGGCATCCAGCCCCGACAACCCCCGGGGGACACCCCTTAGGTATTCCCTTTAACCCCTCAGGTATTCAATCAACACACCACCCCTTCCCCCCCCCTCCACACACATGCCCCCTCCCTCCCCTCCCTCCCCCCCTCCCCCCTCCCCCCCTCCCCCCTCCCCCCTCTCCCCCCCAGGTCCGCATCCACACCGTCACGCAGCGCTTCAACCCCGAGGCTGAGGCGCTGTCGGCGCTGCGCCGCTCCGGCGGCTCCCCGGGGGCCCTACTGCGGGGGGCGGGGGGATCCGGTCTCAAGAAGAACGCGCTGGCGGCGGCGGCGGCAGGCAAGAAGGACCTCAGTCTCAAGGTACGGCACGAGACCCCACGGAGGGTGGGGCCGATTATGTCAGGTGGGAACAGGAATGGGGGCGAGGAAAGTGTATGTGTGCGGGGCGGGGGCGGGACGGGTCCGGGGCCCGGGGCCCCCCTATCCACCGGGTCCTTGCCCAGCCGGCAGTCAACGCAGCTCGTATGTACCACCACCTTGCACCATCCTGTTGGTTCCCTGCCGCCGCTCTGACTCCGTTTCACAAACCACCCCTCCCACCACTCCACCACTCCCCTCAACCCCCCCCTTCACCCCTCCCCCCCGGCTGCCCGGCAGATGGTGGTGGAGCGAGCCCGCCAGCGGCTGCGAGAGGCCCGGGGCACGGACCAGCTGCCCGGGGGGGATGTGGGGGTGCGGCCGGGGCTGGTGGCGGAGGCGCCCTTCATCATCGCGCAGCCGCAGGTGGGGGGGCTGGGGCCTGGGGGCCTGGGACCTGGGACCTGGGGGCGGGGCACAGTGGGCCTAATGGGGGGATGGACGGACGGACGGACGGACGGACGGCGGCTGGTCCAGACAGGTCAGTCCGGGGGTGGGCGGGTGCATCCCAGGCGCCCAGGGGGGTGGCTCCAGGGTGGCGCTGTGTCCGGGCGTCCCGGGGCGTTAGGGGACACGGGGGGCGGGCGGATACGTGTAAGGGTCACGTGTCCCCGCGCGCGCGGCCACATGGTGCGGACCCGCGGGTCGGTGACCTGACCTCCTGACTTCCCGACCTCCGCCGCCACCTGGAGGTCCTTGTTTTTGGTGCCACTGGTCAACGGATCGACATCCGTACACCGGCACCTGCCCCCCCCCACCCACCCCGCCCGGGCCCCCCACTTCGCGGCCGCAGGACGCCTCCGTGCCCGAGGACAGCACGGTCCGGTTCAAGGTGGTGGCGAGGGTGAGGAAAGCAGGAAGGGAAGGGGGTGGGGAGGAGGAGGGGGGAAGAAGGGGGGAGGAGGCGGTGGGGCTCTGGGCTGGGTGCGGGTGTGGGTGTGCGGGTGCGCTTGTGTGCCGGACTGAAGCGTGGCCATGACGTTGCCCTGCATGGCCATAGCGTGGGCTGGGCTGCAGGGTCGTGGGGGTCAGCGAGCTTGGGAGGTTTGAGTGGGCAGGGATGGGGGGAGGGACAGCAGGGGCGAGGGGGAATGCCTGTCCCGCATTCCCGCTGCACCCGACCAACTCAGGCGCCCTGACCGACCTCGCTCTCCCCTTTCTTTTCTTTTTATTTCTTTTTCCTTTTTTCAATTTACCCCCCTCCCCCGCCCCTCTCTCCACGTCAGCCATGTCATCGCACTCCTTCCCCTGCCCTGCCCTGCCCTGCCCTGCCCTGCCCTGCCCTGCCCTGCCCTGCCCTGCCCTGCCCTGCCCTGCCCTGCCCTGCCCTGCCCTGCCCTGCCCTGCCAGCGGTGCAGGGCTTCCGGGCCTCCGGGCACTGCAAGGTAGCACTCCGCGCCGCCCGCGCGATGCCCGCTGACAGTCCGCGTAGAGAGAACCGTGTTCTCTACCCAGCTGCAATGTCCTCCCTCCCCAGCCCAGGACTTTTGCTCTGGCAGCAGTGCAGTTTGGATATGTCTACCAATTTGCTATATCCCTCACCAGCCCCCCTTCTCCCCTGTTCGTCTACCAATGTCCTATTACCCCACCCCCCTCTTCCCTTCTCTCCCGGATCCTCTCCTCTCCCCGCCCCGCCCCCCCCCCCGCCCTCCAGGGTCTGGGCCCCCTCAAGTACGAGTGGCACAAGGACGACCGGCGGCTGCTGCTGGCCACTGCCGACCTGCCGGAGCTGGTGCTGGTGCAGGTGGGGGCGGGGGAGGGGTGGGGGAGGGGGAGGGGCGGGGCGTTTCCGTGTGGAGAGAAAACCCGCAAGTCCGAAGCGACCACCCTGTAACCTGAAGAGTATGTAAGTATGTATGTATGTACGGCACTGAGCCGAGCCACCTGCCTGCAGGGACACTTACGTAACGGGTCAGGCACCGGAAAGGACCATCCCCCGCCACATCCCCTCGGCACCACCCCTACACCCCGGGTGCGTGGGTCGCTCGCTAAACACCCACCCACCCGCCGTCACGGCACCCCACCCGCCCCCCCTTTCGCAGGTCTCCCTCGACGCGGAGGGCGCCTACCACTGCGTGGTGTCCAACCGGGATGGCTCCGTCAGCTCCGCCCGGGCCACCCTCACCGTCACCCGGGCAGCCCGGGTCAGCCGAGCGACGGCGGGGGCGGGGACGGGCGGCGAGGTGGGCCGGGGGGGCCGGGGGGGGCGGGGTGTTGCGCGGGGGGGGGGTGCAGGGAGGGGCCGCTGATGGGGTCGGCATTTGGGGGCCTCCGCGGAGTTGAGTGGAGGCGGCAAGGGGGGGACTTGCCCTCGGTTGGGGTGCGTGCTGGGATGTTTCCAAGGGGTAAAAGAAGGGGGCAGGCAGCGCGGATGCGCGAATCCGCGGGTGGGGTGGTAGGGGTGCGCCACGACTGGAGGACTGGACGGGGGCGCCTGAGAAGGTGGGGCAGTGGGTAGTGGGTGTTAGTGACACTCGATGCCCCTCCCCTCCGTATTCATCCTGCCACCCCCTCCTTCGTCCTCCTCGCTCCGCCTCCCCCCTTCCAACTCAATGGCCCCTCCTCCTCCCCTCCCTCCCTTCTCAGCAGTCCGGCCGCGCCCCCCGCCGGCCTCAGCGCTCCCCCTCCGGCAGCATCACCGGCGGCCCCACCCGCGGCGGGGCGCGAATCTCCCGCCTCGCGCGTCTGGACGCGGCGGCGGCTCGCAGCGGCGCGGGCGGCAGTGTGGCGGGCTCCGACGTGGGCGGCCCGCTGTCCCCCGGGGTCAGCGTCGGAGGGGCGGGCGCCGGGGGGCCCGCCTCGCTGGTGAGAGGGGGGGTTGCCGTCAGCTCGGGGGGCGCAGTTCCGTGAACGTTTCTTTATTCACAATGTGAATGTGGGGACCCATGGCTCAGTGAGGCGTGCGAATGTGGGGACCCATGGGTCAGTGAGGCGTGCGAATGTGGGGACCCATGGGCCAGTGCAGCGTGCGAACGTGGGGACCCATGGGTCAGTGAAGCGTGCGAATGCGGGGACCCATGGGTCAGTGAGGCGTGTGGATGGCGCTTGCGTCCCTCTAACCCACGGGCCCCGGGGGTGTAGTGTAGTGTAGTGTGGTGTGGTGTGGTGTAGTGTGGTGTAGTGTAGTGTAGTGTAGTGCACACATAAACACATCGGGCGGGTGTCTTCACTGACCAACCGGGTAGGTCGAAAAGGGAGGCGTCCCAATCGCAATTGAATACCGGTACCCCCCAGGTGGTGAACTGACGGTCCCTCGGAGCCAGGGTTAGTCGGTGGCCCGTGTGCGAGGGCATTGTCAGTGAAACGCGTTGCCGCTGTCGCCAAGGCGCATGGGTGTTTACACGTACCGTGTCGTACCGTACCGTACCGTACTGTGCCGTACCCTCCTACTCCGCAGGCCAGCGCCGGGCCCTCCCCCCGGGAGTCTTTAGGCGGTGAGGCCCTGACCGGAGCCGCAGCTGCGCAGCCCCCTGCCGCGGCCGATGCTGGAGGCGGCGGCGGCGGCGGTAACGACGGCGGCGGCGGCGGAGCTGAGGCCACGCTGGGTCGGATGGGAGGCGGCCTGGCCGCCGCCGCCGGCCAGCGCCTCCCCACGGCGTCCCAGCCCCCGGTTGCGGAGGACATCCCGGAGGAGGAGGTGGCGGTGGAGGCGCTGCCGCCGCTGCCGGCGCCGCAGTTCCCCCCGACCCCCACCCCGGCGGTGGCAGTGGGTGCCCCAGGTGAGGGTGAAGCGGACCCGTCCTCTGGGACATGGAGGAAGGAGGGTTAGAGGGGTTTAAGGGGAGGGTTAGAGGTGAGGGTGAGGGTGATTGGTTGCGGCCCCGCGGTGGTGTTCTCTCTCCTACGCATCCCCCCTTCCCCCGTGAGGGCGGAGCCGGGGGGTGTGCGGCTGGGTTCCCTCTTCTCCCTCCGGGGTCACTGCGGCGGCGGCTCTTGTATCCCCCTCTCCTTGATGCCGTACCCGGCCTTACTTTACCAGCCCCCAATCAGGATGCCCCCAATCGTATGTCCACCGCACGTCTCCAACCCCTCCCTGGAGGGAGGGGGAGGCTCCGCCGCCCGCCCGCCCGGGTGGGGAAGGGGCCTCCCAAAAACGCAGACCAGAGCAAGGGCAGTTGGAGAGCGGCATGGGCACGAAATGCGGATGGGGGGCTGCGGAATCGTTTGCTTGTGCATGGAAGGGAGGTAGTTTCTCCTCTTCCCTAACTCCTCTTCGCCTACACCCCCCCCCCCCCCACACACACACACCGTTGTGGTGCTGTATTTGCAGCCAGCCCCGCGGTCGCCTCGCCGGAGCGCCGTGCCCTCCGCCGCCGCAGCCATAGCCTATCGACCCCGGCCAACCCCACCCATTTCGTTCTTCGGGTTTATTTCTTCTAAAAATTTCACCCCCACTCCACCCATCTGCCATCCGGGTGGGGACGCAGGCGAGGGCTTCCCGGCGGCTGTCGCCGCCGCCGCCTCCAGCGGCTTCCAGAGGCGGGGCCCCCGTATGGCCCCCCTCGCCTCCGGAACCGTTCCGGGGGCCAGCAGCCCGGGGGGAGCCGCTAGCGGCAGCTCGGGAGGCGGCGCCGCGGCCGCGACGGAGGCGCCACCAGCGCCGCCGCCGCCACCCCCTCGGGAGGCGGCGCCGCCATCAGACGCCCCTGTGGTGATGGAGGAGATGGTGGAGGAGGTTGTGGAGGTCACGTCGGGCATGGCCCGGCAACGACGCCGCATGGGTGAGTGGGCGAGGCACATGTAGCACACACAGATAAATAGCAATGTAAGACATTCGTGTGTGTTTGGGTCTACGCGGGGCAGGGAGTGCTCTAAGGGGGAAAGCAACTGTGTTGGGGGGTCTTGAGTGCCCGTGGGGGAGAGAGAGTGGCGGAGAGGGAGGGCGAGAGGCAGTGGCGGAGGGGAAGGGGAAGGGCAGTGGCGGAGGGGGAGGGGGGAGGAGGGGCCGCCCTTGCGGGAGATGGACTGTTTGCGGTTGGCGGGGTACGTCAGGGCGCCTGTTGGGGCAGTGTGAGGGGAGAGATCTCCGCGGCCCCCGCCCCGCCCCGCGGCCCCCGCCGACTGCCGAGCCCTGGGATCCGCCGACACGCGCTGCGGCACCGCCTTCTCCCCCTCCCCCCCTCGCCCCCCGGCCCATCCCGCTATCGTGAGGGGAGCAGCTGGCCGCCAGTTATGTGCCGTACTACTTGTGCACACTAAGGGGGGAGTAGGGGTTCCGCACCGGCGCAGGTCGCCTGCTGGCCCCCCTTGGAGCCCTCCTGAGCCCCTCCCCTCCCTCCCGTGTCGCCCTCCCTGTGCCGATCGGCTCCGACCTCGCCCCGACCTCGCCCTGGCTTGTCCTCTCCCTCCCTCCCTCCCCCCTTTCTGCGGACCGCTCTTCCCACACACACCCCCCACAGATGCGGCCCCACCCTCGACAGAAGCCCTACCTCAGCCGCAGCGCCTCCGGAAGCCGCAGCCGCAGCAGCCGCCTCCGCAGCCGCCTCCGCAGCCGCAGCGGCGGCCCGCACCGCAGCGCCGCCAGGAGGACGACGACGACCTGGACGCGGAGGAAATCGATTGATGGAAGCCCGCCCACCCACCCACCCACCCACCTATTTCTGGGTGTGCCCGGGCTCGTTTCTGCTGTTTTTACCCACCCACCCACCCACCTTCCCACACCGGGTGGGGGGATGCAAGGGGGTGGCAGCCGAGGGCGCTGTGTGGCTGCTGCATCCCTCGAGGGAGGGCCCGTACCGGGATCCATTTAGGGTCCCGGGAGGGCCCCTCCGAGGACTGAGTCCCGGAGCCCTGAGTCCCCGGGCTCTACCCCCGCGTTATCCGCCGGGGACGGGGCGCCGCGCTGGGGCCCGCCGGCTCCGTGTGCGGTGTGGGTCTGGAGGGCTGTGGGGGAAGGGCAGGGAGAAGGGCAAGGAGAAGGGCAGGGAGAAGGGCAAGGGCTGGCAGTGCAGGTTCATGACCCCCCCCCACACACACACCCACACTCACACACCAACATCTGGGTTGTCATTAATTCGGGTTCCGGGTATTTGGGTGTCATTTACTTCCTTCGCCTACATCGCCTGTTACGCTGGACTTCGCTTCTCGCGGCTCAGTTACCTTCTACACACCAACACACACCCACAAAAGAAAAACACACACATGGACACAAAACCGAACAACCCCACCGCGCTGCGGCTACACAACACCACCACCGATACAGGACCCGCACTGCGACCAGCAGGAGGGGGGGCCGTCAAACGAGGGTGTGGTTCTCAGTCCAGTGGGGGGGAGGCACTGCCCGGGGCGTGGGGGCTGAGGCAGCTCGCTGGACACTGGATGCCACACGCCCTTTGTGAGCGCTGAGAGCCGGGTGTTGTCTAGACGGATGGGGCAGTAGGGGGCCGCCGGTGGCGGGTGGGGCAAGGTTTCGCAGGAGACGGTTGGTTTCGGTGGTGTACGGTACGGTACGTACGACAAGTTTAACCAACCCATTACCCCCTGCGGTGAACAAGTAATCCTGGCACTGCAGGGTAGGCACTGCTGAGGGCATCTGAGGCCCATCTGTGGCCCATGCAAGTTGTCGGTTGGCGGTTGGGACGGACACGCGCCTCACCTCGCCTCGCCTCGCAAGAACTGTGCGCCCGTGCAGCGAGGGGCCGGACCCATGAGTACCAGTTCCGTTCCGTAAATGCATGCGTTGGATCTGACGCAGGAAACAGTTGTCAGGTGTTTACGTTGCCATATTTACAGGATTCAGGTGCTAGTACAAGTGGAGTCCGCTTCGGGAACGGCTGCGTTGGTTGCATCGTCCGTCGACACAGTTCGACACAGACTGTAAGAATCAAGCCTCCACTTGCAAGTGGTTCCGACCTCCCTCCCTCTCATACCCCTCGGGACACCTCATCGGCAAGGAGCCCTCGGGACCACCCCCACATCCCCTCATCACACCGTCCTTTCCTCCCGCCGGACCGACCCATGGGTCCGACCCCTAAAGAGCCGACCCGACATCGCGGAGGCCACGCCTCCAGTCCTCCACCGTCACTCCCTACAGTCCACGCCGGGTCACAGAAAGCCGTCGGCGCCCGGTCATAGGATCTAACCCTGCAGCAGCAGCAGCAGCAGCGCAACTTTGTGCAGCACAAGAGACATATCATGCGGCGGCGATGTGCCCTGGCCTGGGCTGCGGCAGGTCGCCCGCCCGCCCTACGACGGCCTTGCTGTAGTTCATCGTTCTAGAAAGCCGCCCTAGGACTACACCCCCCTCCACGTGCTAGAAGGCCACCTCTACCACCGGGGCCACATCGTAAAGAACGAACACCAACTACACGACCTGGAAGCTCGCGCGCGCCGTACACCAAGCCCGGGGACCCGGCTTAAGCCCTCATGCCGCACCCCCCTTCACCCCCATCCCCCTCCACACATGACCTCGAGCGGGGGGGGGGCCGGAGAATGCCCTCCACAGGACAGCAGCCGCCGCCTCGGCCCACACACGCGGTAGGGGGTAGGCGGTAGGGGGTGGGGGAAGCCTTCCCTGGAGCGTTCTGGAGGTCGCCCGGAGAGGCTGGGAGGTACGACTACAGCCTCCAGATAGGTGAGCGCGTGGGGGGCAAGGTCCGCTCCTGTCCCTCCCTGCGGCCCACGACTGGACTACACAACACATTCACATGCTCGAACCGACTCAACCAACCTTCAAACGCACCAGCAGTCCAGCACCACGCCCACCACCACCGCCATCGCTACCTACAGTCTTCACGCAGCCACAGCAGGTGGGAGGGAGCCCTGTGTCAACCGACTAAGGGGCGGTGCGGGTCCGTCTCTGCGTCTATGTCCAGGTCCAGGCCGGGATGTGCCGCCTCCAGACCCAGATCGTGAACGCAGCAGGACATCCGTCCCCGGCCCCCTGGATGTACGGCGGCGCGCTCCACGGCCGACGACAAATGAAATGAAAAAATTGGGGACTCAAAATCGTCATCTCATACGTTTTTATGTTTGAATGAGACAAACCTAAGCTGTTAAGGTTGGAGGTTATTGGGCCCTGCGAACAAAGATGCTCCCTGGAGGCGACAGCCAATGCTGTCTATCCGCGCCCATCCCCCCACGGCAAGCGTACGAACAACAAACCCACGCGGGTGCACGTGTACGGCAATGTATCAGGTTGTATGCGAGAGGGAAAGAGAGGGGAGGGAGAGCTAGAGGAGAGAGAGAGAAAAGGGAGACAGAGAAATGGGCGATGTGTCGCCTCATGGAGTGGCGGGCTCACCCGGGGGCACATCTCACAAATGAAAGGACGCCCCGCAGCCGGCGGGCCCCGCACGCCCGACAATGTTTTACCAGCACACCGCAGTCACATCACCACCACCACCACCACCACCACCACCACTAACTATCATTCTGACTCGCTGTACCCTCCACCCCACCCCGCCCCAGGCCAGGCTGGGCTGGGCTAGGCCAGGCCAAGCCCGGAAAGGGAAGGCCGACAGTTCCAAGGCGGGCGACGGGGTCCCCCACGAGGCCCCCGCCGCCCACCTTGCGCCGCTGGGCACACATCTGGGGAGCAATCCTGCAGCAATCTCGCACCACCCGGGGGAGGGGGAAGGGGGAAGGACCCGACGACCCGGGTGCACTTCTCACACACACACACACACACACACACACACACACACACACACACACACACACACACACACACACACACACACACACACACACACACACACACACACACACACACACACACACACACACACACATGCTCAGCAACCATCCATCCAGCTGCCTGCCTACCCGCCCGCGTTTACCACTCATCCATATCTAGTTTTCTACCAATGTGTCTGTAGTCCATGCTATCTGTACATCCATCCGTACATCCATCCAGGTGCCGGCAAGTGCAGCATTGGATGTCGATGTCGAAAATGCCCCCTCCATGTTCCGCCGATAAACTCCTAGTGTCGCTGCCAGCCATCGCCCGGGAAGCGAGAGGGTTGGCGGGGCGGTCGGTGGCGGAAGGGGAGGCGGACCGACATCTCCGGACAAGGAGACGGCGCCCCCCCCATCTCAGCCGCCAGGCCCGAGCACGGGGGGCTGCGGCGCCGGCCGCGCGGGGTCTCGGACCCTGTCGGGCGGCGGATCCCGGAGGCGGCGGTGCAGCAGCGGCAGCAGCAGGCCAGCGGGTTATCAAGACGGCCGCGAGCAAAAATCTTGCATGAATTTTGAGCCAAAGATCCCCACTGACTGACTATTGAACAAAAACCTACAATGAAATTTGTGGGTGCGAGCAGCGGTGAGGGGCACCGCGACAAGCTTAGGAAGGGCCCGGTAGCCTATTCCTCACTGTAACGGTACTATTACTGCCATATGGGGGCGGCAGGGGGAAAGGGGGAAAGGGGGAGACCTATTCAGGCGATCGGAGACCTTGCCAGGTGTCAGCCCTGACGTCGCGACGCGGCTCACTCACCCGTAATGGAAGGTCAGGTCGTCGGGCGCCTGCCACAAGAGCTGCCGTACGGCTGCCAGGTTCAGATCGTACGGTACGGCCTGCATGTCGTATGGGACAGCACACGAAGAAGTAGTACGGAATGCTCGTCAGCAGCAAACAAGGTTTATCCTTTTATTTCCGGGTTTTCAATAAATATCCAGACCCGCCCATCACCTCCGTGCAGCTATATACTGCTTACTTCGCCCTGTCCCCTCCCCTCCCCTCCCCCACTTCCCCCTCCCCTCCCCTCCCCCACCTCCCCGACCCCTACGCACCAGGTCGTTGCAGGTTAGCTCCAAAACCGGCGGCCGCTGCCCCGCCGCCCGGCCGTTGACGGTCCCGGGGCACTCCAGGAGGGCCAGAGGGGCCCTCCGCCGGAAGCTGGGCAGGGTCTCCAGCCGTATCCCAAACTCCTGTGAGTGGGAGGGGGTTTAAAATGAAACAGCCCAGAGTGGGAGGGGCCATTCAGCGAACAGGGCGCAGAAGCAGAAGACGTATACGTCTTGTCCGTACATTGGACGCCGTGCCTCCGTACCTGCAGCTTGTCGCAGCAGTACTTGGCTACCTTGTGAACCTGCGTGCGGGGGTCGGAGGGCGGGGTGGTGTCGGAGGGCGGGGTGGCCAGACGGCGGGTCGCAAGCCCTCCCCGACGAGATGGCGTGTGCGCGCCCTTCCCGTCAAGCGCGATGGACGGCCCGCCCTGTGCCCTGTGCCGGGTGCCCTGTGCCGGGTGCCCTGTGCCGGGTGCCGGGTCGGGCAGGGCCCGCTTCTGCTCCAGCCTACCAGCAAACCTACATCGCACAGACAAACCTTTCCCTAGGGTTTAGGGTTAAACCCACTCACCCTCCCTGCATCCCTCCCTGCATCCCTCCCTGCCTCCCTCCCTGCCTCCCTCCCTGCCTCCCTCCCTCCCTGCCTCCCTCCCTCCCAAATCAACACACGCACCTCCAGGATGTGGGGGGCCTGGAGCCGGGTGATGGTTAGCGTTGGCAGGTTGGAGCCCTGGAGGCAGGGGGCAGGGGGCGCGGGGGGGGGGGGCAGGGAGGCGCGGGACCCGAGGGGGAGAGGGACAGGCAGCTGCCAACTCAATGACAGGCCCCAGACAGTCGGGATCACCTACGACCAACAGGCCCCTGGGCCTCGCCGCTTCCACCACCGGCCAACACAGGCCGATGGAGCCCGCAGGTAGGTTGCTGTGCATCTGACATTCCTACTCCTTACTCCGATTGTGAGGCTGAGGTCATGTGCTGGGAGGCCACGGCGGGTGACTTGGTCTGGCTCATTCGGCGCATCCCATCCCATCCCATCCCATCCCATCCCATCCCATCCCATCCCATCCCATCCCATCCCATCCCATCCCATCCCATCCCATCCCATCCCATCCCATCCCATCCCATCCCATCCCATCCCATCCCATCCCATCCCATCCCATCCCATCCCATCCCATCCCATCCCATCCCATCCCATCCCAACCGAGAGAGAGGCTCAGCATTGTGCTGCTCTGTCCCCTGCCGTACCTTTTTGGGCAGCAGGTAAAACGTGATCTTGGTCACAAGGGGCGCCACGCTCGCGCTCCGAAGCACGACGTCACCCACCCACGACGGGATCTCGTCGGGCTCGGTTTCGGAGCCGTTGAAGTCACTGAGCCGCCGCCGCCAGCGCTGCCCATCCGCCCGGGAGCTCATGACTGCGGCAGCAACCAGCCAGACACGGGTTTGGCGAGTCGGTGAGGGTGGGGGTGGGGCGCCTGACAATCAAAACCGCTAGGGGTTCCTGTCCTTACTCGGCCTGCTCATCTTTACATTCCCTGCTACTCTGTCC
This sequence comes from Eudorina sp. 2006-703-Eu-15, assembly GCA_003117195.1. Taxonomy (NCBI): domain Eukaryota; kingdom Viridiplantae; phylum Chlorophyta; class Chlorophyceae; order Chlamydomonadales; family Volvocaceae; genus Eudorina; species Eudorina sp. 2006-703-Eu-15. Next base: position 90,278 of record BDSI01000118.1, read on the forward strand.
AATTGCCCTGCCACCCAATCAGCCCGCCCTCCAACCCCCTCCCCCCTCTCACACACCTACAGCGCAAGGGCAGCTGCCCCGGCCCGGGGCGACACATGTACCACATACACCCTAGGCCGCACACCCAGTTGACGAGCCCCTTCCTTTGAGCATCGTTACAGCCGTGCACCCTTTTCGTCAATGAAGACAGCGAAATCAATTCGACGCCTACGCCCCCCAGTCTCACTCACCCGCGGGGAGGACGCCGCACTGCCAGAACTTGGGCCACAGGTCGCGGTAGTACTGCCGCCCCTCGCCGCCGCCGCAGCTGCCGCCGCTGTCCGGCCCGCTACCGCCGCTGTCCGGGGGGCCGCCCGCGGGGTGCGACGCCACGACCAGGCCGCCGCTGCCGCCACCGCCGCCGCTGGAGTGGCGCAGGCTGGGCACGCTGCTGCCGCCGCTGCTGCCCCCCGGGCTGATGCAGCAGCTGTGCGCCAGGTGCTGCCCCACCATGTAGCGCCACTTGGCGAAGGCGCACTCGAGCACCAGCCTGCCGTAGTTGACCTGCCGGGTGGCGGTGGGGGCGAGTGGCGCGCGTGTGTGTTGCTTAGGTGGTGTGTTATTTAAGCAGGCAGAACAGGAGTGCGTGACATGTGAGGGGCCGAGTGGCGCCCTTATGTGGTGTGTGTCTCGGAGGACGGGAAGGGGAGTTAAGCCCAGACCGGCAAGAGCCACGTCAGCTTCCCGCGCTACGTATATGATACACGAGTGTCGCGTGCGCCCTTCGCCCTTCTCCCGCCCTCTACCTGCATTTCACGGTGTCGCCTCGGCGGGGGCTCGAGCGGCGGTATGAAGCGAGTCTTTTGCATAAAGCCACTATTACACAGACATATATATATATATATATATATATATATCATACAAATGTAAAAGAATATAATATGTAAATTTACATTCACAAGAAGCACCGACTGCCCCACACTGCAGGGGGGTCCGGCCACCGACGCGGCACCCGGGGGCGCGGGGCGGGACGGGGCGGGGCGCGGGTCACCCCACCTTTTGGTCCGGCGGCGCGTTCCGGTGGCCCGTCTTGGCCGCGTCCTCCTCCGCCCCCGAGGCCGAGGGGGGCGCCAAGGTGACACACAGGCAGCCCAGCCGGTGGTCGCTGGTGAACCAGGGGGCCACGGCGGGGGAGCGGGCGTCCCACAGCTCCCGGCGCTTGGCGTCGAGATCCACCTGGGCATGGGGCATGGGGCATGGGGTATGGGCAGGATGGGGAGGTTGGAGGTTGGAGGTGGCGATGGCACCGAGGGGCGGCATCTCGAGGACTTGAACAGGAGGAGGAAGAGGCGGGGCGATGGTGCGATGGCGCGTGTGCGTTCGTAGGCGGGCGGGCAGAGCGGGGGTGCGTGTGTGTGTGGGACAAACAGCTCCGTGAGAGGGGGTATGGGTATGAATGAATGAATGAACATTGCAGCGGACCCCGAAATGGGATCAACGGTGTGTCGATCCCCGCTGGGGTGTGTTGTAACCCCCACGCTCACGCGATGCTCCCACAACGGCGAGACATCAGGCAGGTGCATTCGGAAGCGTTCACACCTAATCGTGAAGAAAAACACAGCTACCGGTCGTCGGATCCCACTTCCCGGACCATGTAAGGTCATGTGCGGTCTGGACACACTGTACGGCATGCCACTGTACGGCATGCGTGTACGACAACCCGCTACGACCGCAAACCCACCTTGCCGTACGCTGCGACCTGCACCCCCAGCAGGACGTCCCACAGCGCCACGCGGCCCCGGGCGTCCTTGGTCAGCACCCGCCGTCGGTCCGCCAGCACCTCATGTGCCACGATGGCTGGAGTACGGCATTGGTACGGCATTGGTACGGACACCACGATGAGGTTACGCCCAGTCAGTAGGCGGGTCGGCCAGCAACGGCCAGAAGAGGAGACAGCGGCGGTTCGCAGACAGGTGGGTATCGGGCAACATCATGGCATGACTGCAAACGCTGTAAACCCTGGAGAGGCCCGGCCGGCAGGACATTGAGCGAGCGGTGGGCAGGACAGGCTCTAGGGTTGGCAGCGGGCTGCCGTGTCCTGCCATCCCTTGCGGTGGTTGGAGGATGTCGCCCAGCCCAGAGAGCCCAGCCCAATCTTACACAGCGCAGGGCCCACAGAGCGCAGGACCCACAGAGAGCGCCGCACCCACCCACCCACCTGGGGTGCCCGGGATGGTGGCCACGGGCTTCCGGAGGAGGGGCTCCCCGCAGCTGCCCTTCGCAGCGGCCGTCACCCGGAGCGCTGTCGGAAGGGGGGAGGGGAGGGGGAGGGGAGGGGGAGAGAAGAGGGCGCGATGGCAACACGGGGGAGCAAGTCCAGCGCGGGGGAGATGAACACGACATCTCTGTACGACCCGAAGCAGGAGAGGAGAGGATGCGCGGCGGGCCCACGTGGTCCGTTTTGTTTCCGTACAGATCCCTGAAAATGAATTCGGGTGGCCAATCGAAGCTTCGCGACCCGGTCTTTGCAATGTGCGCTGCAATTGGGTTCATTGTCAGTTTGTCAGTTTGTCCCGCCCACCTGGGAAGCTCCTGCCGCTCGTGAGCTGAGGCGCCCCGGCGAGCCGCCTGACCGAGCCGGCCTCATGGGCCACCGCAGCAGCAGCCGCCAACGCCGCGCTGGTGCTGCTGGTGGTGGTGGTGCTGGTGGTGGTGGCCGCAATCGCCGCCTCCGCCGCGGCCGCGACCGCAGACACCGAATCGGTGTCGGACCCGCGGGGCGGCGGCACAGAGGCCACCTCATGCAGCTGCCGCCCCGGTGCGGGCGCCAGCCACATGTTGACGTGGGAGGCGTGCGTGGCGGCCCACACGCCCACTCGGCCTGGGGTCCGCCAAGGCCGGACAGGCACATGGGAGAGGAGGGGGAGGGGACGGAGCGGGCAAAGCAAAATCTCATGGGAACACGTTGGGTTCAGTCTGAATGTGTTTTCTCCAATCGTCAAGGCTTGAAGCAGCCGGCCCGACGCGAGTTTGGACTTTGCATTTGGGATGCGGGTCAGTCCCTCCCAGCAGGGAGAGAGGGAGTGACCGCCCGCTTCCGAGCTTCCAGCGGCTCCCTGTGCTGCCCCGCCGCCCGTTATCCCCCCCCCCTTGTGTGCCCTCCCAACCTGAGCTCGCCGGCCTGGCCTGCAGATCCACCGCGAGGGCCCGGACCGGACCCTCCTCCCTGGCCAACAGCTCACTGCTGAACCTGCACGGGGCGGGCGGATGGGGTGGCGTTTGCGTTAACTGCGTGTGTGACAACAGGCACAGAACGTGGGGTGGGTTGGAGGGCAGTGGGCATGTCGATGAGGAAGCAGACGGACGGACTACACAAGCCGCGGGGTCCCTGATGTCGCACCAGGGCCCCAGGCCCCCGTCCTGGGTTCACGTCCTCTCCAGCCCCGACACATACTCGGACGCTTTAGTCTGTTCCCTGTGGTCTCCCCTCTTGCCGGGCGATTCACATGTGAGGGCATGTGAGGAGGGCGGCCTGCCGAGCCCTGCCCGGTGCACCCTTACGTCTGTGTGTTGGTGCGGAAGATGGCCCCGTCGCGGCCCGCGCTATACACCGAGGCGCCCTCCGCCGGCCAGAGGAGCGACCAGACCGAGTCGGTGTGGAGGTGGAAGGTCTGTGCGGGAGAGCGGGGCGCGGGCCGGGTGTCGTTCGTTTTGCGGTGCAGCGCATCGGACATGCCGTCGAACACAAGGCCATCATGCACGATCAAGCACGACCGCTGCCAACGCAATCCAATCCCGCCGAATCCAACAAAAGCACGGGTCAGTTCTGGGCGGGATCCGGTGGGCGCTGCAGCGGAATGCGCAGCGTTGGCACGGAATGCACGTACGGATCCAAACCCCGCGGCCGCCTGCCCCGACCCTTGCCCAGCCCGGGCCCTGCCCCACCTGCACGCAGCGCTGCATGCCCACATCCCACAGCTTGATTGCGCCGTCGGAAGCCCCACTGAGCAGCTGGGTGCCGCAGGGGCTGACCGCCAGGGCGCGTACCACATCCTGTCGAGCGGGGTCGGGGGCAGCGCACGGGGACCAGCTTCGGCGGTCTCTCCGTGAGGTGCTGGGTTAGCAGCCCCCGGCCAACGTCGGGCCCGGTCAGGTATGTAACGATGCACACACACACAGCTTTTCTCCTTGCTAACACGCACACACACACACTCACCCGGTGGCCCCGCAGCCTGCATATCCCCTTGCCCGTCCGCGGGTCCAGCAGCCGCACCAGCGACTCGGAGGTGCCGGCGGCCAGGAGGCGGGCGCTGGGGCTGAGCGCCAGCGAGTACACCGAGCCGGGGTCGGTCCGGCTCTGCGCGGGGCGGATGGCGGTGTGGGGGCGGGTGGGGTCACAGGGGCCTGGTCAACACCTTACTGCGAGATCATGCGGCCTCCCCCAAGGGCCTCCCCCCGGGGCCTCCGAAGGGCCTCCAAAGGGCCTTCAAAGGCGTTCCCGGTACTCCGGGAGCAGCTGCGTGCATCCGTCAGGAATACGTACGGCCGCTGGTCGCCCACATGTGGCCCGCGGTCGTCCAGGCAGCTCGTGTCCACGTGCACGGGCAGCGGTATGTACGGATGGGCAGGTTTGTACGACTGCCTAGCTGGACGCACCTGAAACTGGTCGTCGTCCCCGTCGCTCCGCAGTTGGAGCCGCGTGTGTTGACCGCCCTGCGGCATAAATGCGCCAGGGGAGGGGAGGGGTCAAAAACCGCGAGGTGACACAGCGGAGGCAGGGAGGGATGCACGGGCGGAGGGGCGGCGGGGTCGGTGGCGGGGTCTGTGCGTGCACATCGGGGATAATGCTCCCTGTTTGCGTCGCTGTTGACCGTTGGCCGTTGGCCGTTGTTGACTGTCGTGCACATTGGCGCTGCACCCCATCGTGGGCCTCCGCGCGCGTATAAGAACGGAGGCATCGTGGGGTGGTGCACTGCCTGGAGAGCTGTTTGGGGGCGTGAACGGGAGCCCCTCAACTCTCTTCCCAACTCGCGACCGACCCCCCCCCACCCTCAGCCCCGCGCGGCGCCCGCATCTGCGAACTATGCGTGCACGGGGCTTCTCCGCATTCTTCGAGGGTGCGGGCGATTTCAGTGTTTCAAGCGGTGAACTCCCAGCCCACTGTCTATCCCTACAACTTCCACCTCCTGGCCCCTCCCTGGCCCCCTGCACGATGCCTGCACCCCACCTCGACATCGTAGCTGAACACCTCGCTCCGCAAACCCGCGGATACCACCAGTCGCCTGCTGGGGGCCGCCGCCAGCCGGGTGACGTAGTCCGAGTGGGCCGCCAGGGTGTGGAGCAACTGCCCTGCAGGAGGGCAACGGGGTAGCGGGGTGGCGTTGGTTGGGCCCCGGGTTGCGACACGAGGGGTTCGGTTCGTGCACGGAGGGTTGAGGCGCCGTACAAGGCGCCTGGAGCATCAGGCATCAGGCCCTTCACTTGCTCACCGTTCTCCGAGCCCGCCCGCCATAGTCGCACGGTGCGGTCGTTTGAGCATGTGATCAGCAGGTCGCCAATGAGAGCGAGGTCATTGACCCAGTCCGCGTGGCCCTCGAAGCTGGCCTCCAGGGCCGGTTCGGGCCCCGAGACGCCCCATCTGCACGGGATATTAGTTTGGGAGCCTTTAATAATTATGAGGAACGGGAGGTTTATATTTCTGCTGAGGCGGTGGATGGCCTTTGGAGGACAGCTGCCTCACGGACAAACGGACCGAGCCGGAACCTGAACGGATTTAGAGAGCACGCGGGCATTTTCGTGGCAGAGACAGAGAAATATTATATTGAAAAGTATCTAGTTAAGTAGCACTGCCGTGGTCGCCAGCGAGAAGAAGGCTGGTAGCAATGTTTGTACCTCAGGGTAGACTGCGGCAGATAAATGGACATACCTTTTCACTGTTGAATCCCGCGATGCTGTGAAGATTAATTTGTGAGTTGGAATAGACGGAATGAGGAGAGCCTCCACGCCGGCGCAGTGCTGCAGTAAAGCGCAGTTGCCGCGTTGGGTGTAGCAGCAGGGCAGCTAAAGGCCAAGAAAGTCGAACCATCTTACCTTGCCCACATCCTGCGGCCGGAAAACGATAGAAACGCTGCGATCATTACTTGTGTGCATGGAATCTGAGAATGCGCGCGCTCCGCTCGTCAGTCGCAAGAATTTGGCAGCTTTCCGTCAATGGTTAACAGCGATAAGAACATAATTGCCTGACAAATGCTCTGACGTCTCTGAGTTCGGCGAATCACACGCCTTGTTGATATTTGGCGCGCAGGTTACAAAGTTTCAAACGAGAATAGTTGGTGAGATGAACAAATAATCACAACAGTAAAGCTCGCAACCTTAACAATATGCTTTGCTTAGTTTTGTGCCCAAGAAACTGTTGCTTGTGGTTGGAGCATCGAGTCGTGAGTTGTACGGTACACCCTGCTCGCTTACGAACCCTCGGACCTCTGCGGTCAGAGCGAAAATTTTACAGTCATAATTATACTGATTCTTTGGGAACAACATATGACCTACCCTTAGGATAATGTGCACAAGTTGCAGCAGAGATGGAGTTCTGCGGTCCGGCCTCGTAAGCACGTTGCTCGATGCGCTTGTGTCGGTTGCATGGATTCAATTCACTGTATGTTTAATCGTTGTAATTACGTGCGAATTGTTAGGATGCTTAGCCGCCCCCAACTTGTCGGTTGGACTTCCTTGTCCAAACCGCCGACGAACCCGGTTGCAATGAAGCTTCCTCGCAAACTATCCAGTGCTGTGCACAAGTGAAACCACTTCTAAGAAAATCCTCTGGCACTTTAAACCACGTGTGCTGACCTGAAGACTCGTCAGGAGGCTGTGGCTGTGGGTTGAGCTGTCGAGTCGCGGGCTTGCAAAACCGTCCAACGACACATGATGTACACCACAATCCGCGCATCCGCAAAGTCCCACGTTCCAAAGCTCGTCGTGTTTCAGTGTCGTTATGAGTTATGCCGGTTAATTCATTTGGATAACAGTACAGCGGCTCCAGGTGGATCCCAACCGGACATGCTGAGCCCTGCTGAGCCACCTCTCCGCACTGCGTGAAGGAATACTGCTCGAACAAGCCGCACCTGCTGGGAATCCTGGGCGCATCGAAATCCAACCGTGGTCGGGTCGATCCACCATCCTGTTTTTTGTAGGCTCCACATGTATCCCCGGGGCTCCCAGGGATAGGCAGGGATACGTTGTAAAAACGCCCCCCGTGTGCGTTTCGCTGCTGTGCCGTAATCTACCGGGCATTGCAACCAACATGCCGGTCGCCCGCACCGTACCGAAGCCTGACCCTGTGCCCAGCCATTACCAGTTCGCACACTAATTTCCCTGCCTTGGCCTGGGCGGTCGTATGATGAGTGCCGAAGTGAACTCACCACCTCCTGCACACGTAAGGAATGGGTGGTCCGTCAAGGCGCCCCTAACACGGTCACCCGTCGTCATAGTACACAGCACGGAGTGGGCACCAACCGCATGCCTGCCGACGCCGCATGATCCGCAACGTAGCAGTGAAGCAGCTCGGCAGGCCCATCCAGTGCCTTTACTCGGACATCTGGATTCCCGGCTGCATACCATCCGGAGGAAACAACCTCTCTGGCAGAGCCCCAACATTGGGGCACGTGTTCCCAACTGCTCATCAACCGCTTCCTCGTGGCTGTCACAGGTGATCTTTCAAGGAGTGGCTTAGAAAGCAACCAATCAACACGTCCCATCTGTCTCACGCTCTCACCCCCCTCTCCTGTCGTACACCTGACCTGCGAAGGCTCATCATCACTAACTGTCCTGTGCGTTGACAATGGGCAATGAGGTCGCCGTTGATCGCGAGGACCTGTAAGGCCCAGAAACACCTTCAGAACGGATACCAACGTCGGTAAGAATACGGCAGTGGCCGTACATTTCCATAACGTCCCGTCTTGGGGTGGGGTTCGCAAGGACCTCGCAGTGTGGAAGTGTACATCCATGCCCTTGGGACATATGTCAAGGAGAGCGAGAGAGGGTGGCCAGCAAGGAAGACGTCCAGGCGATCAGCAGGAAGGTGCAGATCGCCGCCAGGCATAGTCATTTCTGGTACGGAAGGATCTGGCAGGATGAGCCCCAAAGCCCACTTGCGCATCCGGAACCTACACGAGCGTTTTCAATCAGGCCTTACGTTTTTCCTCACCGTGGAACGTGCTTCCAGCGGGAGTGGAGCGGAAAGCTGTCCATCGCACCGCAGGTTTCGAGAGCGCAGTGTACGAGTGTAGAGGCGGTTGTGCTTGTGCTGGCAAGGCGCCTTGCGACTACCAGCCCGATCCGGCCACGACGGGCCGACCCGTGGGTCCACGTGACTGACCCTGGATGTGCTGCGGCTGGGGACGTCGTAGTTGTTTCCAGCATGTTGACGCTGCTTTGCTTATGTGCGTCAATGCGTGTGTGCGATCTTGACGTCCATCTGCTCATGTCCGTTTCCCATGTTACCGTATCCTGTCTTCCTGCGTGTGGCTGCGTAACTCATATGCCAACAGGCTGTTCCGCCCCGATCAGCCGGTCATTCGCAAGCGGGTGGCACCGTGGCCCAAGTACGAAGAGTGGTCCGGCGTGAACTTCGTCGACATCAAGACGGTGTACCAAGCCACTTCGATGAAGCAGGGCGTGGTTCACGCTCTGTCCGGCCCAACCAACACGGGCAGCGTTTACAGGGTGCGTTGCCTGTAGGGGAACGGGGGCTGTGCAGGAAGGGGTCATCATTCTGGCCTGTACCTTCACGTTATGGCCTTGTTGGTGCCAAACTAGGCCTTTCATATCTGTGTTAGCTGCCTTCCTCTTCCTTGGATTGGTTCGAACTAAATAACTTTTCACGGAGCCATTGGCCGCGCCTCCTTTGTCGGGGGGCGTGTCCTTCCTGGCGGTGAACGGTGCCTGCTGGTGATAGGTGGACCTGGTGCCCGTTGGGTTCACCTACGACGACGCACCGCCGCAAACGGAAGAGGATGTGCGGAACCTGGTGCACTGCCTGCTTCATGGACTGGCCGCCATCCACGGGGTAAGTGCTTGTGCCAGCACGGAGGGGCCTGCTTGAAGATACCACCCAAACAGCACGGAAAGCCGAGCGAGTGGAACGATGTCGTCACGACATGGAATGTTTACGATCGTACGCAATGGCAAGCCAGTGCAAACCGTGTGGCTGGGTATGGCAGTGAAATGCGAGAGAGGAACGATGTTTAGGGCTCCAGGATCCTGGTTGGCCCATGGTAGGTAAGCTGAATTCTTGCATGCACCGGTGCTTGGTGCACCTGACTCCCGCAGGCGGGCTTCGTTCACCGGGACCTGCGGTTGGACAACATCGTGTGGTCCCAACCGGGCCACCGCTGGTTCCTGATCGACCTGGAGACCTGCGCCCGCGCGGACCAGCGGCCAGTCGATGGCTTCCAGCCGCTCGGCTGGGATCCCGACACAACGCTGGTGGACGGGAAGTACACCTTCGCCTCGGACCTGTACCAGCTGGGGCTGCTCGTGCAGCAGGCGAGCGGGTCCTTGGTGACTTCGGAGCCCGGCCAGGCGGTCATGGACGCGCTGTGCACGTCCCCCGTGGACCAGCAGCGCAGCGCCGCCGACCTGCTGGACTTCGAGTGGCTGCGGTGCGGGGGGTCAGGTTGCACTGTGGCTGGCGCACAGCCGGCCGAGCGCTAGCTAGCAGGTGTGTGCAATGGGCGCGCACAATAGGCGTCACCTCCGAGCTTACCCATTTTGCATCGCCGCTCTAGTTTCGAGCAGGAGGATGTGAAGCAGAGATGCAAGATGGGTAAGCGTGGAGTGGGTAGTGATGCCCATACACAGCGGCCGATTTGACGTGGTGCCGTATTGCTCAGATCACGGATGCAGAAGAATTCAACTACCTACGTGCTACGTCGTATAGGTTTAGTTGTGTGGGGCGTTGTGCATGGCACTCGGGCAGCCAATGAAAATCATGCTTCAGAGTCGTGCTAAGAAATGCAACTGCGTTACCTCAGATGGGTGCATTGCGGTGGGTGTCATGATTGCAAGCGGGAGAAGTAGGCATCTAGAGGCAAGCAGGTTTGCGTGTATTCCCTGATGGTCTATCTTGTCATTCCACCCCGGCCGCACATCAGTGCGGATTGATATCGCTTGAAATATATTCGCGCATTTTCGCGCCAATTATTGCGGCTGAACCGGTATCTTCTTTGATACCTACGACAAATCCGATGGATCTCCGAATGTGACTACTACTATCATAGTACGAGCAGGTAATCTGGCTCGAAGGGCTGGTCTGGCGTGTGCCGTCTGTTTGAGCAATGCAGGTCTGCGGTCTGCTGCTGATTTGGCGCGCTTTCGTCGCGGAAGACTACCAGGTGGTACGGGTCGGCTGCCTTGGCCACACAGACTCAACACCACAATGCTGTGCGTGCGTGTGATCCTCGCGTGTCCGTGTGTGTGTGCGCGTGCAAATGGTTTCATCGTTTGGGGGGACGCCCAGCAGGGAGTCGGGCATCGCGGCATCACAGTTCTGGTCGCGCTCGTCTCTTAATATCCAACGCCCCCAGGTATCGCCCCATGCCCGAGGGCCCCTTCCCCCGCGGCACTTGGAAGGCGGTGGCCTTCCTCCCTCGGTGGTCTTCTCGTGCGCTCAAATCCCATGATTTACGGTACTTGGTGCGCCCGGCCATATGGCCGACACCTCATTCAGGCACTCATCCGCGGCAATGCCTGCCTGCGAGTAATGCACATGTAACCAGCCCCGGCGTGCTTGCCCCGGTCTTCGCATGCGTTGCATTGTAACGGAGCCCTCGATGAAGACAGATGTCGTGGCGACGATCCGTTAGGTTCATGCGAGAGGTCCCAGGAGAACGGCCCTGCATCCGCAACTACCCCACGACCCTCAGGCCTGGATCCAAATCAGGCACTGCAGCAAGGATGCCCGCGGCTGACCGGCGGCCCCATCGGCGCATCTGCGCACTCCATTGGGCTGTCCGACACCCCCCGGAGTTCGCTTTCAGCCAGAATTTCCCACTGAAGGCAACTGTGAGGGCCGCAGCAATGATGCCCGTGATGGGATTGCCGCCCAGCGCACTGCGGTGATCAGGCTCTGATCAGCCTGGATCACCAAGGGTAGCGCCCCGCACATGATGGGCCTCGCACATGTGACCCGCCCCCCTCCCAACGTCAACCAGGACAGCGAACAGCAAGGAAAGCCACCGAATGGGCGGTCGACGACGTCGAGGACCCCCGCTGGCGCGCCAAGCGCCACATCGCGCACTCGACTGCTGCTGCTTCGCTGCGAGGTTGCGGGTGCGGCGACAGCTGCGGCAGCCGCCTCACCCAGCGGCGGCGCCGCGCCGCTGCGCTGCGGCCTCCACTCGCTCCCTCCCGCAGGTCCCCACCCGCTCATCCCGCCATGGCCATTACAAGAAGTAGTCCGGCGCAGCGCGCTTGGACTGGATCCCTCGGACCTCCTGCGGGGCTGCTTCAAAGACCTGCGCGGGCACAGGCGGCCAGGGTCCCCCACCAGGGACGAGGCCAGTCCGAGTGAGTGAACACAGGGCCCCTCGGCGCGTGTGCGCAGTCCCTTAAGACACACTCGCCGGCCCTGAGGGCATCCGTCGGCAGCACCGGTGATGATGATGCGCATGAAAGACGCAGCCAGCTTAAGGAGGCTGTATGTGGGGGCCCCCTGGGTGCAGGGCCGTAACGACCGAATACAGGACGGCGCACAGACGGATGCGGAGGGAGCGACGAGCCGAACCAACCCCGCCCTTGCTAGTTGTCGCGTCCATGCGGGCGCCCGCCCAGGGCCGCAACACCGCGCACCTTGTAGTTCTTGCCTAGGTGCTCGTCCACCTCCATGATCGCCGCCACATTCCCGCACCTGCGGGCCGAGGGCCAAGGACGCGTCACCACGCACAGCCTCATGTTGGCGGCAGCGGCGCAGCCCTACCCCCACTGCTGGCACAGCCACCACCGCGCACCATGCGAACCTCCCTCAACCCATACTGGAAGCGCCTCCCTGGTGCCTCCCATGGCTGCAGTTCCAGCACCCCCCAAGACCTCGAGCGTGTCCGCCCCGCCCTACTCCCGAGGACCCAGCTCGGCCCGACCTGACCCCGCGCGCTCCCCAGAATCCTCATCCCCCAGCCTCCACCTCGACCCCCCTTTTTGTCAATAAAGACAGCGAAACCTCGACCCGCCCCCCCCTTGGGACAGACCGGCCGCTCACCGGTAGCAGTAGTTTGGCGCCGACCACACGGTGACCAGCTTGTCGTTAAACATGGTCTTGTAGCCGTCCATGACCAGCTGGTGCGCCCGGCAGATGAGGTCGATCTTGTTGGCGTCGGTGAAGGCCCGGCACACGTCGGCGCCGAACAGGAAGCCGGCGCCGCGGGGCGACAGGCCCCAGCCCTCGATGTCCTCTGGGTCGGACCACAGCAGATCGCACATGGCGCCGTCGTGGGGGACCTCCTGCTTGCGGTCAATGGTGCGGATCTGACCACCACCACCACCACCACCACCACCACCACCACCACCACCACCACGAGGACATGGACCAGGAGGCAGACGAAGGAAGGGCGGAAGGGGAAGGGGCCGAGGGAAGCGTCAACAATCGTCCCCGAGGACTGGCCAAGAGAGGGGGCAACGGCGGTTAAGTGCCGGTGGCAGTACATCACTTCTGGCCGTATTTAGTACAGACCGGGCGGTGCCAGCCGCTACGGCCCAACCGGCCAGGCATGTCCAGGATGTGATCGTCCCCAGGCCCAACAGGCCTGCCCGCCCACCCGTCCGTCTGTCCGCACCTGGTCCAACGTGGAGATTGTGGGCGAGAGGCCGCCGTGCACCGCGAAGATCGAGTTGTCAATCACCGCAGAGAGGCTGCGAGTGGCGCACACGGGAGGCCGGGGGAGGGCGGGGGGGAGGGGGGGGCACGGCAAGGGGGGTGTATTGTTGTGCCTTGCCTTGTGTGCACGACTGATCCTCGACTGTCAACGCGTGGGCATGCACTGGACAGGACCTGTTGCTTCAGCTGTGTGAGGGAGCTGCACTGCACTGCACTACACTGCACTGCAGACACCCGCACCCGACGCGCGTGGCCCAACGTCACCCAACGTGACCCAACGCGGCCCACAGCGCGCCAACCCAACCACACATCCGCATCGATGTGACGGAATGACTGGTTGTGTACGGAATGACTTGTCCACACATGACGGGATGCTACTGCTGCTGCTGTTGCGCTTCCTTCTGCGCGTTGCGTCCAGCTGCGTGTTGCCATCCCCCGGCGAATGCAAAAGGTCCAACACGCTCTGCGCTGCTTTGCACGTCTGTCCGCTGTTATGGCCGCCCAATACGGTCACAAGGTGCACGCGCACCATCCAACCGTGACCTGCGCCTGGCCGATTTCTCCAACCAACCGACCCCGCAACGGTCACCATGCCTGACAGCTCACTTGCCCACGCGCCAAGTGAGCTGAACGCATCCTGCCCCTGCTGCTGCAGCGACTGCGCGATTGCCGCGCCCCTACAGGGCTGCTGCTGATTATGGGCCCTGCACGGACCCACCGCACCAGGCTGCGCACCTGAGGTAGTCAAACACATCGGTGCAGTACCGCCACACGTTGACGGACCCGTACTTCCGCAAGCATTCATCGTAAAAGCCATACACCTGTACGAAGCAAAGGTGGGGGTGGAAAAGGTCGCGCTCGTCACACAGCGGGAGCGGCCGCGGCGGTCCCTCCAAGTGACTTGTGGCAGCCATGAGCCACAGAGCACAAGCAAGATGCTGACCACACAATTCACGCACGCCTTAGTCGCCCCGCATCCGACGCCCATAGACAGGCATACGCCCCTCGCTTTGTGGAAAGACCCGCGCATGCGCGCGACCACGTGCGCACGTGGTCGCGCCAAGCCGCAGAGCTCGGGGCTGCGCGGGGTTGGTTGCACCCGCAGGTGGACGTTCGTGCAGCAGCTGATGCTGCGGCGAGACCCCGCCAGGCGCTAGGCGGCCAGATGGACTCCAGGCGCAGCCGCTCTTGAGCACTCACTGCACCTACCTAGCAGGCAACCTAGCAGGTGAATACACCTGTGTGTGTACACCACACCCCGTAGCGTCACTGACGGACCTAGGCAGTCCCCCGGTCCGACAGGCACGTACTTTCCCACGTCCGTCTGTGTCGGGGACCGGCGGTGAACCGGCCCTCCGGTCGCCCATCCCTAGAGAATAGAGACCCCACCCGAGATCAGACACACAGCACCCACCCCGCCGGCGCGAGCCCCCCAGAGAGCAGAGTGGCGTTGCGCAGCGCCGTCACTGCAGACCCCCGTGTCCGTGTGTCCCTGGCCAAGAAGCCATGGCTGGACCCCACCTGTGTGATCTGTCGGCTTTCGTGGTTGCCCCGGATGAGCGTAATCCGGTCCGGGTAGCGGACCTGCGCGCGGTGGGTGGGAGGTTGGGTGGGTGGACGGAGAGCAAGGACGGGTGCGGTGGCGTCAGTGGGGAGCGCGCGACCTACGGAGGTGGGTGGCCGGGGGAGCAACAGGTCGGCCAACTCCAAGCACCCACAGGAAAGCAGCGTCGCAGACGGGCTGATTACCCGTGATGCGCAAACCCGCGTTGAAGCGCACGGACTGAGCAGCAGTCCTTGAACACGCCTCCTCTACGAGTCGGCCGCGGTGCCCCAATGCCGACCATCAGGCCCCATGCGGCTGCGGCCCCGATTGAGGACTGATGTGATGCGGGTCGATTACCTCGCGAGTCGCGAGAGGGAGCCCGCCGCTGTTCACCCAGCATGCGATCTACGCTTCGCCGCAGGTTCATAGTTTCTCAAGCCGCCGGACCAGTGGAGGGTGTTTCCGTCGCCGCCAGCCGGGCCACCTCTCTTCGACTGCTGGCCCGCGATTGCGCCCACGCTGGCTGCCCCTCCAACGCGCGCTGATGGCACTGATGCCCCAACGTGGTGGGCATCCTTCACCAGTTCGGCGAGGCGTGTGCCGCGTCCCAGCCAAGCGTCATGGGTCGGTGGAGACACCCAGAGATGACCACCGCACGGCTCGCCCGGTACCGCAGCAGGAGCATGGTGTGTACAGAGAAGAGACCCGCCTGACCCATAATGTGTAGTGCTGAGCCATGCCCCATCAAGAACCTCAAAAGAATCACACGCCCACTTTGCAGCACGTCCACACAGTCAAATCCCGAACGTGTGCTGTGCGTCTGCCGCTTGTTAGCCCTGACCCCCTGCTGTTGTGAACCAGGCGCGCACCTTGAGTGCTAGGAGGAGCAAGAATGTTTCAACGCTGTAGAAGCCCCGGTCCACGAAGTCGCCCATGAACAGGTAGTTACTGCGGGTATCACCCGGGCCACGGTCGCGTCAAGTTCTGAGGATCAGCCCGCAGGCCACCCGTGATGCGTTTCCGCCCGATGACAGCGACAACACGACATGGCGACTGCAGTACGCGGATTGAATACAAACATAGGTGCGCACAGGCCAAGGGCAAAGAACCCAAATCAGCGTTGTGACAGCCATGCGTGCCCTCGTGCCACTGCGGGTATCGCCTCCCCCCCTCGCTGCATCAGTGGCGCAGCGGCCGCCATGTGCTGCTTACGTCATGGGACAGTCTCCGCCCACTTGGAACAACTCCATGAGGTCGTAGAATTGCCCATGTATATCGCCACCTGTTGTTCGCAAGGGGGTCGACATATTCGGCTATGGCCATGCCCTTTGCTACAATAAACGTCAATTTGGGAGACAATGATCGATGTAATGATGACCGACAATTCGCAATCGCCGACGAGGTGCAGATGGGGAAGGCGCGGGAACTCCGCGACATGCGGAAACAAACGCGTTACTCACAAACAGTAACTGGGGCGTCCACACGCTGGACGTTGCTCTCTTCCACTAATATCTCTAGCGCCTTCTGGCAAAGCGTCTTCACGTCCGACTCCTTCAAAGGCTCGCACTTCTTTAGCTGCTCTATCCACCGGTCCAGCTCCGACTGCCCAGCCATAGCTCCCAGCGGGAGCGGCTCCCCGGCGAATTGTCTACTGTGCAGTCTAGTCAAGCTGCTGCTGATGCCTAAGCGCCAAACAAAGACGGCGCCTCAGGCGCCAACGCGCCGCGGCCAGGCGCGTTAATTAATAAGGTGCAATTGTTGTGCAAGCCGCAAACATATCAAAGTGTAAGACTAACTTCCAAGGGGTCAAGTGGTCTCGTGGCAACGTTCGCTCAGTCTACAATAGTACAACATGCAGCAATGATCAAAACCAGAGCTGCTAGGTCTATCTCGGAAACAGTGTAGAGCTGTTCAGGCCCTGTCGTGCAGGTACGCGTTTCGTTGGTCGCTCATCACTGGACGAGGGCATGCATTTGTAATATCAGTAACCCGAATGGATATTCTTTTGTAGCTTAAAACATATTTGCATAAATTAACAACTCTCCGCACTTCGCCTAAGGGGTTCCCTAACCCCTTGTGCAGAAAACATCCGACATCGAGGAACATGTGCCAGCCCATGCAATAATGATGCAAGAGCTGTTGCAAAATCCATGCAATGTCTCACAGCGTTACCGTAGTGTCCGGCGGAATGGCGCACGCATGGAAGTAGTAAGACACTGTGCATCTCAGCTTCGATTGTGGACGGACAAGGTTTGACGCTTCCCTAAACATGAGCTGATGGGTGATCTCACTTGGGGTGATCGTGTCGATTGGTTGTACGACATGGTTGTGTCGGATGTTCGAAGGGAAGGGCTCTCGGTCCGCTCTCCACTGTCCTGAAGTATGATCAAAGTGATCACGGCTGGCAAATAAGAGTCCTTTCTATCTCCATATCTGTCGGCTTGGAAATGCTTGGGCAAGCGGTAAGTGAAGGGCAAGGACCCCTCGTGACCCCTCAAACATGCACGGTGGTCACAAACAAGGCCCAACAGACATCTTGTATAACCATCGCTCCAGACAGGACGGTGCTACTGGGACAGGATCCCAGAACGACTGATTTACGTCGTTTGTCGAACCATCATAATCAGGTGTCGTAAACAGCCTGTCAGGTGCAGTCAACATCACCGCGTTCTATGATGGCCGTGTCCGCACACAAACTGTATGCGCCTGGTGCGTATCCCTGCTTCACATAACCTTCCTGTCCGGCGCCATTTCGGTGGAGGTGAGACGCCACCTGTTGACGCAACAACACGACAGGCGATCTGGCCGGATCTTTATCCCGATAGCGCAGCACCCCTTACAGCCGGGGCATGGTCGCCACGGTGGCGCGGTTTCGTCTATGCAGTGTATGGTAAGGAAGCTTTGGCTGTCACCGATGACCCGCGGGGTCCATTGTAACATCATTTTAACAATAATAATCCACTTTATCCACTTCTGGGGATCCCGCCCGCTGCTGGGCCTATCCCTTTGGTAGTGTTTCCCCGCTGTGCGCCTCTGCTTGCTTAGGTGGCTGTCTGGGTGGGGTTATGGCCCTCTGTGTTTTTCAACCGCGGCGTTGAGGTGTGGAGGTGTCTTGCCGCCTTGTCGGTGGGGCCTGCTGGGGCTTACCCGCCGTTTATCCCTTTTCGGGGTCCGCTATACCGTTCGTTCATTCATCATATACGCTGCACACTTATCCGCCATGCTCCTTATCCTCTCGTCAGGCTACCTGCTTGATGCTGAGCGTTCGCGGTTGGAAATATAGCCATGCCACGCTGGCCTTCGCCGTATCCCTTACTTATGGTGTGTGCCGACCGAAATCGATCAGACTTGATCCAAGACGTGAACGTGAACCCCTCGTAATGGTGTTCATTTAGGCAGTGTATGGTGAGGAAGGCTCGGCTGTCGCCGGGGCTGTCACCGATGACCCGCGGGGTCCGCTGTAACATCCTAATAATAATGGTGTGCACGATAGCAAGAACCCCATGTGCAGGTTTCGATGCCAGAGAGGATAATGTTATCAGGCGGTATCCTACCGTGCACTACGCTGCCACACAGCGTGACACGAGAGGGAGCGCAGTTGCCGAACTGGACCGAAAGACTTGTGTTAGCTGAGCGGTGCTAAAGCGTTCCACACGCCCCTAAACTCTCCCTCCACCTCCTAAAACTGTGGACAGCACGCATTGACCTGAACAAAGTGTGTCCAGGCCTGTCCGTTGTACGGCACCGCCGCGCGAATGAGGAAAAGTCCTGCCTCTTGCAAGCCCTCTCGGCCATTGCGTCTAATCTATGGGAATCGGGATCAACGCCCCTTACCATGCGCCGAGGCGCAGTTAGACCAAGGGCAATCAAGACCCTTGCCATAACCGTAACTATGTGCCAAGGGTTCGCGCATTGCCAGACTTGTGAACACCGTACTAGCGCAATCGAAATTCGTCCAGCGTGGCGAAAGGGTTCTGACCGTGGGTTCTGACTGCGGCTCTCCGTCTCCATTCTCTCGGGGGCTTGGTTTCACCGCTTTGCTGAACAGTCTGAAAATTGTGAGCTCTTTGGCTTTTCAAGGCGCTTGTCCATGTCCACGTGCAGTACTTTCTGTCGGCGGGTGTACAACACGATGACTGCGTTAAAATCTCGAACAACATATTCCTTTATGAGTCCTTTGCTCCAATATACAATTAAAGAACACCAAGTTGACGTTGCGAAATTTATTATCTCACTGTAGGCACTTTTAAAAGGACACCCGCAGAAATGCTTGCACAGCAGCGCGTCGCCACGTCCCGGCAGCCGGGTGCCTTCCGCACAGGTGAGTTGTAATGTTTATCCTGCGATAGGCCCTAAATTGCATGTAACCGGGTCGATTTGGATTGGATGGCGAAGCGCTCCACCTGATGGCAAATGCACTTGCACCGCGACAGGCAAGGCTTGCGTTCGGCCAGCACGGCGAAACACGATCAAGGTACGGTTTTGTGGCCAACATCGGCTTCGATGACGGCTTATTGCCCGAACGTCGCAAACCAGATAATGCGGAATCGCAGACCAGCGCGCTGTTGAAGGTGATGATCAGCGGTGCTCCAGCTGCTGGGAAGGGAACTCAATGCGCCAAAATCATTGACAAGGTATGCTGCCTTCAAGTTTTGTTCATACCTGTGGAGGTTACGGACGGACACTAACCGTTCGCGGCATCGCACCGTGACCCTCCACAGTACGGCCTGGTGCACATTTCGGTCGGTGATATCCTGCGTGATGAGGTTAAGAATGGAACTGCTGCTGGCAAAAAGGCTAAGGACTTCATGGACCGCGGTGTGCTGGTGCCGGATGAGGTGGTCGTGGAGATGGTCAAGTCCCGCCTGGCGCAGGACGACGTGAAGGCGCACGGCTGGCTCTTGGACGGCTACCCTCGCAGCGCTTCTCAGGCGGAGGCCATTGAGAAGGAGGGCATTCGCCCGGACCTGTTCCTGCTCATCCAGGTACAACTGCGCTGCATGCGAACGGCAGCGATGCCTGGAGTCTGGCACGGCATCGGGATCAGACAATGCGTAGGGAGAAGCGGTCCCTTTCAGCAAAGACTGCCAGAAACTTTTAAGTCAGGGGCCAGTTGGACGAGGCCACCCAGCATACTGCACGCCATCGTTACCGGTGCTGCACCGGTCACACTATGCGCGACAGCTACGCTTCATGACCGCACGTCATTGTGTTCAAAGCACCGCAGCCTGACGTGAAGCGAATGCCCGGTGAAACGGAAGGCGTCGTCCTGATGGACACCGGATGTCGGTTTCCCTGTACGCGACTCGTGGCTTCATGAATTCGCTTTGGCGTCCGGACACATTTCCTTTGCCACTATCCCCACGTTGTACATCTCAATCCCGCGGTGCGACCCAGGTGCCGGATGAGCTGCTGGTTGAGCGCGTTGTGGGTCGCCGCATGGACCCGGAGACGGGTGCCATCTACCACCTCAAGTACAAGCCGCCGCCGCCGGAGATCGTGCACCGCCTGCAGCAGCGCAGCGATGACACGGAGGAGAAGGTGGGTTGTTGGGTTTGAGGTGGGCGGTCCGTCATGCGCAACCCATCCCGTGCTGCCACCCGTGCATTGCACTTTCCGAATTGGGTCAGGCGGAGTAGTGTCCGAATTGGGTCAGGCGGAGTAGTGGAGCATACGGTCGTTTGGCACGGGCTACGCAAGGGGGGAAGTATCGGAAACTTCGAAATACGGTACTGCGGGAATGGGCTCTGCGATGAGGCGTCTGAAGCAGTAGCAGCTTCGGATCATTATACGGGGTGGCGACGCGCGGAGGGTTAGGAAGCAAAGAGACCCGGCCACAAATGGAGGTGGAGCACGGGAGGGGTGCATCACAAGCTGATCGGTAGTTTCAGTGCCGGCTTGTGGCCCGAGCTCTGCTGCCTGTGGGGACGACGGGTTGGCTGACGGCTGCCCGCCCGTCCTTCCAACAGTGCCGCGTCCGCGTTGCCACCCACAACGCCAACGTGGACGCCGTGGTCGGCTACTACAAGGACGTCCTGGTGGAGGTGCGTGGGGGTCTACTTGGGCCGTGCAGGACGCGGCCATGCCGGGCTGCGTGTCTCCAGGGCCGCCGTCAAGTCTGTAATGGGGAGGGGTCGCTAGTGATGAGGACGGATCGAACCCAGACCCGACTCAGCAGAATCGTTGGGTCTTCGAATGAGAGAAAGTACGAGATTAAACATTCTGACATCAGCAAATCTGCGTGCCCTGGCGTGCCACGTGTAATGACTCTAGGGAAGACGCCGGCAGTGTGATCCCAGAAGTGAGAGGGCAGCACTGCCATGCAGCGCCGCCCGGTTTGTATGATGATACCCGAATTGTGGACTCTGTCGCCTATGTGACTGGGCTTCCGGCCTCAGACGATACCCAAATGACTTGAAGGCTTCAGCAGCCTGTGGTAAGGAAAGTAAACCAGGGATCCAGGGGGCCTGTGCGTATGTATGCCTATGACGCCGGTCCCATACGTCCTTTGCGTCCCTCCGGCAGATCGATGGCACCAAGTCGATGGAGGAGGTCTTCGAATCGATTAAGTCAGCTCTGGATGCTGCCGTTGCCGCCCAGGACCCCCTTGAGCAGTACTGCAAGGACGCCCCGGCGGCTGATGAGTGCCGTGTCTACGAGTAAACGCTTTCACCGGTCGTGTTTCGTGCAGTTGCCTTCCTCCTGAGCCGAGAGTGATTGACGGGAAACGACATGGATGAGTGAATGGTGTAAGGGGCCGTCGCGTTTTTGGGGAGAGGTGAGAGAGTTTAAGACTCAGTGCACTTGCTTGGACTGGAGCTTGGGGCGCGCGTGCACGCGTCCCAATCTTCCTTCCCAATCTGACATGTAACAGATACCAACGGAAGGCTGGGGATCGCGTGCTTTCCTTGGCCCCCGCGTCCCCAACTCCCGTGTCGGTGGAGTGGGTCAGTGGTCCAATGGTCCCACCAGGGCTGAACCCCGACAAGATGAGACTACCAGTCTGCGATGAGGCGTTTAGTACTAAGCGAGTACTATTTGCGGGTGCCTCATTGTGTGCATCCGCACTGCAACAAGTGGTCCTTGGTCATTATTAATCCACGAGGCGAGCCAAGCTGAAACTTTACAAGAATATCACGAGTTAGTATAAGCATTGAAGTATTTGATTGAGGGAAACTTGCCATCGTACGGCAAAATTTCACAAGAAGGAGAGTTCCTCCAAAGCTGAAGTCCACAAGCCGGTGTACTCAATGAGCTTCTGCTGTGTAATTGATAGTTAACAACCTTTTAATTTTGCTGACAGTTGAGAACTAAACGAACAACGCCGGGACTGCCCGGCCGCGTTAGCAGCCATGATTCCACCGCTAACATCGCTCGTTAGATATGACAATCCAGTCCTAGTTAGCACAAGCAAAGACAAAGGAAAGGGTGCTAAAGGCGCGCCTGGAAAGAAGGTTCGCATGCTAAGCTCTTCGAGGACTACATGGCGGAAGTTTGACGACTGGTCGACCTGCACCTGCAGGGCGCGCTTCCACCAGTCGAGCAAAAGCCAGGGCTTACGCAAACAGAGGATATCTTGAACTCAATTTTGCCCCCAAGGTATGTTGCCGCGCCATGTACACTCCGCATACCTCCTCCCGTCATGCAATCAATCGAACTGACGCAGGGAGTGGACGGAAGACGGCCAACTTTGGGTGCAATATGTTTCGAGCACACCGGCCACGCGTCTGGATGTTATTAATTTGCAGGAGAAGCTCGACCAGCAACTGCAGCAACGCCAGGTATGGTATGTGTGGTATCGTATTCGAGCAGGACGGCTGCAACACCGTGGGAAACGCACGCAGGCGCGCGAGACCGGCATCTGCCCCATCCGTGAGGAGCTATATGCGCAAACCTTCGACGAGCTGATCCGGCAGGTCACCATCAACTGCGCAGAACGTGGTCTCCTGCTGCTGCGTGTGCGGGATGAGATGCGCATGACCATCGCGGCGTACCAGGTGTGTATGGGCGGTGGTGGGGACAGGCAGGGTTATCATCATGGCCGACTGGGCAAAAGCACGCGAAAAATACACAAAGTCTGAGCGTGTGGGCAAAAACACGCGCAAGCATGCACAAAATCTGAGCGTGGGCTAGGTAGGGTGTCCGCTGCCAGCTCGTGTTACATGATGGGTTCTACTCTTCGAGTTCCGGCAATCGTCACACGCATGTCTGTCTGTTCATCATGTCCTCTGTTCTCCTCGCGGCGTCTGGTGTGACGCAGACGCTGTACGAGAGCGCGGTAGCATTCGGCATCCGAAAAGCCCTGCAGACGGAGCAGGGCAAGAGCGAAATGGAGTCCCGGATCACGCAGCTGGAGGCAGACGTGAAGGACCTGGAGCGGCAGGTGAGGACCACCAGCCACCACCGCAGGAAACGGGGAACAGACGGGAAGCGCCGGACGACGGGGATTGCGGCGCTGTGGACTGGTATGGGCAGTCTTGGCGGGACGTTAAGTACCCGCGCCTTGACACATGTGTTTGTTGGGCGCCAGGATTGCATTGGGCTGACTCGGTGGGGACGCATTGCATGGGTACTTACAAAGCAACTGACATGGACGTGAGCTGCTTTGGCGGCTGGGAGCCACTGACGGCGGGCACCCAAGGAACAATAAACCATAAGGGCCTACAGTGGGGACACCTCTGTGACTACGGTATGTTTCACACACAGCCCTGGAAGCCGACGATCCTAACGACCAGTGCTTACGACGATCCTAACGACCAGTGCTATCGTAAGCGGCTGCATAGTGTTACAGCGGTAATGTGAGCATGAGCTAGCGGCCCAGCCTTGAGCCGATGGCCCCGTCGCCCCTAGCTGCCATAGCGTGACGTGTGGATACCCGTCTGGCAATTGAATGAATGAATGAACGAACATTACAGCGGACCGCAACGGGATCAACGCGGGGCGATTGTCGGTCTTGTTCGTACCAGCAAAATTGCTGCGCACACCGTGTGCGTCGTCAGTGTTGAACTGGGCTGTGGACGTCCCGCCACGGCCGCTCCGCTCGTTGCACTCTTGCAGGTGCAAGAGTGGAAGTTCAAGTGCGAGGCGATTGAGAAGCGCGAAAGCGAGCGGCGCGAGGTGGACGCCAAGAAGCACAAGGACGAGGTGGCGTACCTGGAGAACTACGCCAAGCAGCTCAAGCTGCAGCTGGAGCAGTTCCTGGTTCCTGCGAAGAAGGGGGCGCCGGGCGTGCCAGCGCCGGCCACGTGAGCACAGGGGGGTGAGCGGGGTACCCGCTAGCCGCGCGCGCCAGTTGTCTGGCGTGCCGGTGCAAGAGTGGGCCGCCGGGCGCGTTGCAGGCTTGCGGGGATGCCTCGTGCGTAGCGCATGGGTAGCACTGCTGGGGGGTTTAAGGGTGAGTTTTAAAGTTCAAGGTTCTTCCTAGGGACTTGGGGAAGTGTGGTGGGTGCCGAAGCCAATCTTAAGGTGGGTTGTCGGTTGTGGTGGTGTCTGTGTCGAGTCCCAGCACGGAGTTGGCGGCGGTTGCTTCCTCCTGTGCGACCGCGCGGGGCACAGGACCTTAGGGCGCAGGTGGACTCCTCGACGTTGAGGCCAGGTCTGACAGACTGCGGGGGCTGGGAGGTATGTGCCGCGTTACTCGTGCTTTCTGCCGTAACTGCAGACCTGACAGCTAATATGACGATGACGATCAATCGACGACGTTTCTGACCACTCGTTTGACTGAACGGCGAACGGGCCCGGCATGCCCTTGACGGCCTGTGTCCATGTACGTGACGAAAATGACCGAACCACGTTTTGGGTACGTGCACATTCCTGCCATACATTTAGGCGGGGCTTACCCGTCTATTCGGGCGCCAACAGGCTGCCCATAGCCAGTTGCACATATTTGTAAGATATCAACGCACTGCAGGAGGCGCTCTGAGCGTATTACCCGGTCACCTGCTCGCATAGGCTGCTTGCAAGCAGGTGCCGTACCCTGCAAGAGCCTGAGGTCCGGGTTTGGGCCGCGAATGGGTGTCGGATGCTGAAGCGTGCTCCTGGTTGTTCGGAAGGCTGGGCCGGGCGCTTTTGACCCGAGGCGAACGACCGATGGTGCTGCAAGTTCATCCATATGCCCGCGAGTGAGGTCATACATCCGTTTCCTGGGTCAACGGCATCGGCCTTTCGAGCAAGGAACGAGCTGGTTTGCAGGACCATCCAGTCCGTTACAAGGGACGAAATGGCAGGACGGCCTTCTACGGTAATGCCAACCCGTCCCCCCATTTGCGAACGGACCCTGCGCTTCACTCATCACACCTGCTCTCTCACCCGCAATCCAGTCACACGCCTGTCATTACCTGCGCCCCACACCATTACCATTCGGCCTCTGCCGCGCCGTCCCATGGTCATGACACCAGCGGGCGCGGGGTCATACCGTCATACGTCCGCCTCCTACCCCAATGCCCGTACAATGCACGGTATCATCCCGCCATCGCGACCCGTGGCCGCTGCCAGCGGCCAAGGCCCGTCTCGGTACTACGTCGCTTCATCCCCCTCTGCGGCCGTTCGGACACCTCGCCGCCGGCGTCTGGGTTTGGAGGCGAGCTCGGGTGGTGGCCCGTCACCAGCTTCTCCAGCAACAGGCTCGCGGCAGTTCCTGCGCGCATCGCAGCTCTGCTTCAGCTCTGCTTCGCCTGCCACCTGCGTGAGCTGTCCACCGGCGCGGGCCGTAGAGGCGCCAGGCTCCCCGCTGTCGCCTGCCGCTGCAGCACCCGCAGCCCTTTTTCTCCGGGCTGCGGGCCTGGCCCTGCGGCCCGCATCCCCTTCCTGCTCCGCCGAGGCTCCTGCGACGCTTACAGCGGCTGAGCTACCCCCGGCCTCGATTTCGTTCGCCGCGGCTCCCTCGCCGGCTGGCACCCCCACCGCTGCCGCTGCCGCACCAGGTCGGCTCCCCCCTCCTGGCCCAGCCGACCCGCCGGCCTTCACTGCCCGCCTTCCCTTGGCTGCCTGGCCCTGGGAAGCCTTGGCGGCCGGCTGCGGCGCGGCCGCAGGAGTAGACCCCGCCGTCACCGCCAAGCCGGCCGGGCCGTAACCCCCGACCGTCATCGTGTCGCGGTTGCTGCCCGTCGCCGTTGCTTTCGCGGGGGCTGCCGCCTGCGCGGTCGTGCGCTCAGCGGCCATGGGCCCCGCCGGTGCAGGCGGCGCGCCGGGGGTGCCCGCTGCGGCGATGGCCGCCGCGCCGCTGATCTTGGCGAGCAGCCCCATGGCGGGCTGCACCTTCTGCGCCTTGGTGCGCCTGTCGTACGTGCCCCGCTGCTCCGCCAGGCTGTGTCCCATGTAGATGGCCAGGGCCTGAGGCAGCCGGACGGGGCGGGGGGGAGCGCGATACGGTACCCGCTGTGTGGCATGGACGGAGGCTTGACCGCTACCCAACGCCCACGCCAGAGGAGCGGGGATGCAACAGGCAAGGCTGCACGGCATCGCCGGCGATGCAGGCAGGCAGGCCCCGGCGTGCTGTCGGCGTCCAGCCAGCGGAGCTAGCGAGGAAGAAATTCAGAGGTGCGCGGAGGGACCAGCCGGCAGCGCCTGCTGGCCCCCGGGAGCGGTGGGGGCCGACATGTCAATGCGCGACTGGAGCTGCCGGACAACCTCATGACACGACACACGGCAACCCACACCACCGAC
Organism: Eudorina sp. 2006-703-Eu-15; assembly: GCA_003117195.1. Lineage (NCBI taxonomy): Eukaryota > Viridiplantae > Chlorophyta > Chlorophyceae > Chlamydomonadales > Volvocaceae > Eudorina > Eudorina sp. 2006-703-Eu-15. The sequence goes on from BDSI01000118.1 coordinate 116,338, forward strand.
ACCGCCACGACACCGCGTTGCTGCGGCCCAGTCGGCTGTCGAGAGAGGAAATCAAGTGCCCGCCGCCTCGCTAGGTTGGGTACACGCACGACAAGCGGATGCCGTACGTACCTCCAGCTCGTGTTCGCTGGCGTGGCCGCTTCTGTGGGACGCGGATGTGTAATCCGGGGGAGGAGGAGGGCCGCAAGGGCCGCAGCGTAAGGATGGGGGCTGCAGGAGCAGAGTCCAGCGAATCACACACGCGGCCTGATAAGCCGACACGGTATGAGATGGGCCCCCGCCCCGAGGACCCGAGGACCAGACACCCGCCCGCCCACCTGGCGTACGTGACCACCATGTCCCGGACCATGTGCGGGTTGAGTTTGCGTCCGGTGATGCGGAAGGCGTTGAGGGAGAAGGAGCGGGCCAGCTCCTGGGCGGTCAGGGGGCTGGACCCGTCGCGTCTGCATGCGGCGACCGGCGGCGTTGCGGGGAGCCAAGGGGAGGAGGCAGGGGCGCGGGGGGAGGGGCGCGGGCCACCAGCGGGCGCAGGGGGGGTGGGAGTTGAGAACAACCTGGCCCAGTCCGCGACCAGACAATGCGACTGGTGAAGGACCGATGCGGGGTGATGTGGCGACTGGGGATATGCCGCCGCAGCGGGCAGCCGCCGCCGCCGCAGCAGCAGCAGCGGCGCCCTGGGGGTGTGTGTCTTGTGGCTGATGGCTGAGGGGGAGGAACTCCGGGGGGAAGATCCACCCAGGGGCCGCACTTGGGCCGCCCCGCCAATAGCCGCATGCGAAACTCACACTGCCCGTGTCGCCTGCTGCGCCCTGCCCCTGCCGCCCTCTCCCTGACAAAGTCGGGTCTCTGCCGCAGAGGCGGCCAGTGCGGCTGGGCTCTTCCCGCCCCTCCACTCCCCTCCCTTCCATCGGCCCTCACTTCGAGAACAGGAAGTTGTGCCGCGGCTTGAGATGGGCCCGCCAGGTGCCGATGAACTCCTGCGCGCGGCACCGCAGGAGGAGTCACGATGGGGCAGGAGGCCACCTGGACCTAGGGGCCACCTGGGGCCTGAGGCTATGAGGATCGAGGAACGAGCGCAATCCCGCCCGGGCAGGGCAACGAGCGCAACGCCTGACCATGCGGAGGCGCACAGCGAGGCGAAGTGTGCGGGGGAAGGCCTAGGTACGTCCTGGCGCATCTAGTGCACGACAGCATCCTGCCACACCCCACCCCACCCCACCCCACCCCACACCCCCAGGACACCACTCAACCCGAGATCCAATCAGCTGGGTGATGACCTCCCTGGCATCAGGGGGGGATCCCTGGCAGCAGGGGCAGTCCCCCGGGACCCTGAAGCTGGGCCCGGGTGCACTCCGCGTGGCAGCCGCCCCCCCAACCCCCCCTCCCCAGGGGTAGGTGGCGCTGCCGGCCGTGGGCCCCCGGGCTCACCTCCAGCTCGTAGTACATCCCCGGGTCAATCACCAGCGGGGGCCGCTCGCCGTACGTGCCGCCCGTCTTGTAGTCCGCGTGCGTGTGGCGGATGGACCAGCTGCGGCGGGGGGGGGGGCTGACCGGGGGATAAAGAAGAAGAGAAAACAGAACCCACAAACAAACCCCGACACAACCAAAAACCCGAGAAAGCGTACGTTACGAGGTACTTGCATAGCAGTGGAAAATGAGATGATGCAAGGGCCGGGGGGTCAGCAAGGGGGGGGGACAAGAAGGGTCGCGTATGACGTGTCGTGATGCCGGGTGCCGATCCTTTTTTCCCCGTAATACCGGTGGGGCCCGCCGTAACAGTCCACACACTTTGAGCCGCACGCGTGCTCCCACGCACACACCTACATACGTTCTTGTCGTGCGCAGGGACAGGAACGGGCAGGGCAAAGGGGGTGGCACTGTCTTTATTGACAAAACAGAGGGCACGGTCACGTCTGGCGCTGCAGGTGCAGGCGGACGACGCCGTCGCTCAGCTCAGCTCAGCTCAGCTCAGCTCAGCTCAGCTCAGGGCAGTCCGCCGGGAACCCCCTCCCTGCCCTGCCCCGTCCTTTCCTCTTCCCTGCCCTATCGCAGGTCGGGCTGCCATACCGGAGGCTGGGGATCCGAAGGAACCGCATTGCATTAGGGACGCCCTCCCTCCCCCTCCCCCTCCCCGTCGGTAGCAAACTGCTGCTCCACTGTCCCTTCCCGCCAGCCGGGGGCCCCAGGCGAGGGGGCGCACACCCACATTCCGTTCTTGTCCTTGACCAGAGTACGACCCACCACCAGCTCACGAAGGGTGCGCTGCCTGGGGGGGGCGGAGGGGGGTGAGGATGGTTGGGGGTTGAGGGGGAGGGCGGTGGGGGCGCGGAGGCGATGGTTGGGGTGCGGCGGGTGGGCGGGTGTGGGTTCGGTCAGGGCAGTGGGTCTGTCGTCTGCGGCGTCGCGATCACAGCGGTCGTGTGTCTGACTGGCACGTCAAGGAGGTGTACGGGGGTGGGGCGCGCAGGAGGAGGAGGAGGAGGAGGAACCTGGACGAGGGGCAGCACAGCAGACCCGTGCTGACCCCCAAGACGGGCGGCCGGGGTGAAAGGCGCGATGGGGGAGGGGATGGACGACGGGAAAGGGGGGAACTGGGCAGGTGGTGGGGGTTTCGGGTGGCGTGGGTGCCGCGGGGCAGCGGCCCACCTGTCGGGCACGCAGCTGAGGATGGCGGCGATGAGGTAGGCCTGCAGCGACATGGCCACGTCCACCGGGCTGCGGGGCCGGCCGTTGTGTTTGAGCGCTGCGGCCAGAGCGGACAGAGCGGCCAGGCGGGTGGTGGGGGGCTTGGAGTGGGTAAGAAGAGGCGAAGGTGCGAAACCACCTCGATCACACCGCCGGGCGGGGCCAGGCCATCCGATGCAGCCCCAGCCCCGGCGGTGCGGTCGGGGGGAGATAGTCAGTGCAGCCGCGGGGCAGGCAGGGGGCCAGTACCCGGGGGGGTACAGGGATTGACCAAGACGTGTTTGGAGCTGCGCTGCTGCCAGAGCAAGGGTTGAGTACCTAGGGTTTGCGTGGACGAAGTCCCGTGTGGGCGAGTGGTGGCAGAGGCGGGAGGCGGCAGGAGAGCGAGATGGGAGCCGCAAGAAAGCCACCCGTACAGGGGCTGACGGGTCGAGTGCTGACAGAGGGAGGGAGGGAGCCCCCAGTTGGGCGGTGGTAGCCCCCCGTGGGACGGTGCACGTCACCGCCTCTTCCACCCCACAACCCAGTACAGTCCACACCCAGGCCGGTTGCCCCGTCTGGGCCGGGCTTGTTCCCTTGATCTTGGCTCCTGCCCCTTAACCCGCACCTCACCGCCCTCACCCCCTCGCCCTCGCCCGCACCCCCTCACCGCCCTAACCGCGCTAGCTTCCTCACCCCCCTATTTCAATCAAGACAGCGAGACCGCGAAACCCCTCCCCTCACCCCCTCACCCTCTCACCCCTAACCTCACCCGCGCACTCCCTCCTCAGCTCCCACACGTACTCCAGGTAGGCCGGCCAGTCCAGCCACTTGACGGAGCTGTCCACCACGTGACCCGCCACCCGCTCGGCCCGCTCGTAGCCCTGGAGGTACGGGAGTGCCGTACGGCCAACCAACCAACCTTTCAACCGACAGATGAACCGACCAAACCGATTTCAGCAGGCACAGACCACGCGAAACCAGGGACATGAACTACTACCGCCTCCGAAAGGCCTTCGACTAGGGCGACGGAAGTGGCGGGGTCCCCACCTAATCCTAATCCTGGTGTTTCACTCTCCCGCATCCAGCGTCGCAGCCGCCAAGCCATCCTGACCTCCCCCCCCTTCCCCCACCCGCCCCACCCCGGCCCACCATGTACATGGCCCTGAGCGCCTTGATGACCTCCAGGTCGCTGTACGGCTTGTCGCCCTCCCTGACCTGCGGCGCCGCGGTGTGCGGCCACACGGGGGCGGGGGCGTGCACCCTGCAGTGTCCCTCCCCCAACATGCACACAACCCCCCTGACACATACACAAGCACAGTCTCGCTAAAATATTACAAAGTCGTACAATTCCCGCCAACTAACGGCATCAGCGACCTCGGTCCGGTCCGGTGCAGTGCGGTCCTATGCAGTCCCCGATCCCCTCCGCCCCGGCCCTTCTGCGCAGCTCCGCCAGATGGAGGCGCACAACCCCCTTCTCTCTCTCCCTGCTCACCCCCCCTCCCTCCCCCTCCCTTTCCCTCCCCCTCCTCCCTCCCCCCTCATCGGCCCCCCACCTGCGACTCCTCGTGGTACAGGAACTTGGCGACCTGGATGAGGGCCGCCAGGCTGCGGGCCACGGACCGCTTGCACATGCCCCGGTCCACCTCCTGACCCGCAGAGCCGGGGGGGGAGAGGAGGAAGGGAGGGGAGGAAGGGAGGGGGCGGCGCAAGGCGTATCGGGAGGTAGGAGCGGCCAGGGCGGGTGGGAGGTCGGGTCCGGGTGCCCCTCACGCACTCACACGCTCTCGCACATCGGTATAGGGCCCCACACGGTGGCGCCGCGACGTCGGACGGGGCGGTGCACCCACCCCGGCACCTCCGACACCCCCTCGCCGACCACCTGGCGTACACACATCCCTTCCGTCCCCCAGCCCCGCGCCAACATCGGCGGGGTCGCTCCCCTCCCCTCCCATCGCTTCCCTCCCTTCCCTTCCCTTCCCCACACCCGCCGCGGGGTCACCCTCCCCACCCGCCCGCCCACCTGCCACATGAGGAAGGCGTGCACCTTGCGAGCCGCCCCCCGCTGGGTCCCCGGCACCAGCAGCCCCAGACCCAGCTGCTCCAGGGGCACCCCCTCTACCCGGTGGAGCCAGCCCAGGGCCTGACTGCGGACCTCGGGGGAGGGGGAGTTGGAGGGGGAAGGGGAAGGGGAAGGGGAGTATAGGGCATTGGTTGGGGGAGGGGTAGCCCACCCCGCCACCAACAAGTACAGGCCGACCCTCATAACTCCGAATCGCACCTTCCAGCGGGGCCCTCCCCTTCCCCAAGGGCCCCCACCCCCCGGGTACTTCACCCCCGCCTGCTCACCGAACTGGGTCGGGGGCGCTTCCACCGACGACCCCCTGCCTTGACGCCAGCCCCCCCATCCCCTTCGGACCTTTGCTCTGACGGCAGCACCGCAGCTCCAGCATGTCCACCAAGTCCCTGCACCCCACCCCACCCCCATACTCCACACACGCACACACACACACCGGGTTCATATGGTAAGTGTATTGGTGCTTGGTTTGCGTCGGGGGGTGGTCTCTTTTTTAAACACACACACCGATGCCATCCGCTCACCGCACGCACTGCACGTAGCCCGCCAGGGTCACCCGCCTCAGCGGCTCCCCCCGCTGGGACCCCGCGAAGGAGCCGTACAGACTGAACGACTCGAACTCGCGCAGCTCCGCGGCCAGGGCGGCGGGCGTCTCGGCCTCCTGAGGCGAAGGGTGCGGAGCAGTGTGTGTGTGTGTGGGGGGGGGGGGTATGTGAAAAAGAGAACTGAGCCGCGGGGGTATGTGTGTTTAGGATTGCAACCCGCCCGACCCAAACCAACCTCCAATATACTTACCATATTAACCTGCGCATTGGAAAACATGAAAACAGCAACAAGGCAGCTGCGCCACCACCGACAAAAGTTGCAGAACAAAACAAGACCCGGCAGGGTATCTGTGTGTGTGTGGGGGGGGGGGTAATGAGTACTTTCCCCTGGCTCCCCGCCCAACCTCCTGACCCCGCCGTCCCCTCCGGACATCGGCTCATGGCGGCTCCGGAACTCAGCCCCGTATCACTGTGACACTGTGACACACCCTCCCCCCCCCTTACACACACATTTCGCCCAGCGAAGGGTGAGGTCAAATTGGAAAAAGAAAGAAAGCGGGGGGCCAGGGAGGGCTCCGGTCTGAACGCCAAATTGCTTAAATTATTCCGAAATCCTCCAGAATGATATCATCAGTGGGTATTTGCCGCCGGGCTGGTTGTTTCCGTGGACCTGACCCCTTCTGGAAGCCCCGGCAAGTGCCCCTCAACCCCCCCACCTTGAGCGAGTAGAACTCCCCCCGCTTGCGGTCCGTCAGCCGCACCTCGCGGCCGCTGCCGTGGCCGAACCGGAACTGCGGGGCGGAGGCGGGGCGGGGGGATAGGGCGGGGTGGGGGGGAGAATGGGGGTGGGGGGGGGACCAGAGTCGAGGACGGACGGACGGACGGACGGACGGACGGATGGGGCAGGCGGATAGCGCACCCAGTAACGTCCCATCCACTTCCACCACCACCACCACCACCACCACCACCACCACCACCACCACCACCACCACCGTCGCCGCCTCGCAAAGCCGTCCCAGGGGGCCGCGGGGGGTTCCCCCGCGGACTCCTCCCCCTCGTCCTCCCCTCCTCATCCTCCTCTTCCTCCCACCCCCTCCCCATCCTCCTCCACCCCCTCCCCGTCCCCGTCCGGCCAACTCCTGACCCTCTCCCCCGTGCCCAGTCCCCGCCCCCACATTCACATATGGCGGACCGGTTCGGGTCGGATGGATATCCTTGCTCACACCACATGCGCCCATTAGACACACACACACCGGGGCACGGGCCGGTTGTGCTGGGCACGATGTTTTGCTTGCGGCATTGCACGCGATGTGGTCGCACCCAACCCGCACATTGTTGCATTAGGATAGTTTACATAGATTAATTCCATTAGTCTCTTGATTTAGACTACGATACAGCAGCCATTCCGCCGGCGGTTGCTACCGGAGCTCTGGCGCCCGCCTCAATCCACGGTCGCTCGCGGATGCGGCTGGTCTGCGTCTATCCTCTACGTCGCCGTCACCATTCACTACCATCTGGGTTGTCGATAATTCCGGTTTCGGGTTCCGGGTATTTCGGGTAGGTGTCATCTACTTCCTTCGCCTACATCGCCTGATACGCTGGACTTTGCTTCTCGCGGCTCAGTTCTCTTTTACAAACACACACACACACACACACACACACACACACACACACACACACACACACACACACACACACACACACACGTACCTTGGGCTCGGTCGTTCGGGTTCCTTTCCTACACACACGTACCTTGGGGGGACAGCGGCGCTCCATGATGCTGACATGCCGGATATCCACCGGGGGGGAAGAGGAGGCGGATGGGGAGGGGGAGGGGGAGGAGGCAGCAGCCCGACGTGCAGCTGTCCGCTGCCCACTGGCCGGCGCGCGCCCACCGCCTCCGCCGCCTCCGCCTCCGTCATCGCCCCCAAAGGCATCCTCCAGTTCGCTCCCTTCCTCCTCCTCCTCCTCCTCCTCTGCGTCGTCGTCCTCCGCCTCGTCCCCTTCTCCGCGGTCCTCCGCCTCCCCCCCCTCTGCCTCCTCCGAACCCACCCAGCCGGCCTCCCCGACCAGGGCCGAGGGACCCACGTGTGCGGGCACCTGGGACAGCGGCTGCTGCGGCTGCTGCGGCTGCTGCTGCTGCTGCGGCTGCTGACCCTTGTTGCCCTGGCCGGGCTGGTAACCCAGTGGGGGAAGCGACTCAGCCGACAGTACGACAGCACTCGCGCGGCTCGTGGTTTCGGAGCTCTCAGTCGCCTGGGGATCCCAATGCGGCGGAGGGGCTGGGGGGAGGGGCCGAGACTCTGGCGGCGAGGGCGGCGCCGCCTGCGATATGGCCTCAACTGCGATTCGGCGCATGGTGGCGAGCAGGCGGTGGGGCACCCCCCACTGCTGGGCGAGGCCGGGCAGCAGGTCCTGCCGGCAGATTGGGGGCGAGGGGAGAAAAGGGGAGGGGGGGAGGGGGGGAGTTGCGTGTGTAGCTGGGTTCGGTTGTTTGGGATCGGTCAGGTCAGGTGGCCCCTTCAGCCATGTTCCGGCCCTGACCCGCCGCACAGGGGTTGGCCGTCGGTCACTGTGCCGTTCTGTGAGTGTGGTGAGTGTGGTGAGTCCTCCCCCCCTCTCTGATGTCGATTAAGACAGCGGTGAGCCCACCACAACCTCACACACACACACACACACACACACCCTTTGCCCCGCGGGAGTCACCGCCGCCCTGGGGCCCCCGCGGCGGGATGGGATCTCACCTCCCGCAGCTCCACGAACGCAGACGCCGTGTCGTACATCTCGTCACGAAGCTTCTCCACCTGCAAAGAGGCAGCGAGGGGGTGGGGGGTGTGGGATGGGGGTTTGGGGGGTGCGGGGCCGCACGTGACGGATACACACACATGTGGGTCGCGGTTTGGTGGCGTACGGGCATTGCCGGGCTCAGCGTTGCCCCTTGCATGTCCCGCACCCCTGCTCTGCCTGCCTACGAATACGCATGACATGCACACACCGCGCACCGTACACATCCTTACATAAGCTATCTTTCGGCGCTGAGCAGTTACTGTTGTGCGGCACACGGACAACAGACGGACTCCAGCCCCGCCCTCTCCAGCCCCGCCCTCTCCAGTCTCCAGCGCCGCCCTCTCCAGCCCCGTCGTCTTCTTCTCATTCAGGTGCCGCTACTCGGACCCCACCGCCTTACACGCCAAGCCTTCCGTGCGCGTAAAGAGCCCTACCAGTTCAGCCTGCTTGCTGCCGTACTCTCTGCCCATCTGCCGCATCGCCCTCCTCGCGATGGCCTCCACGTCCGAGTTTGAGTCCAGGGGGGCCCCGTCCGCGGAGGGGGGGGCGGCCCCACCCTCGAGTCCGGGTCGGGGGGCCAGCGCCAACCGCAGCGGGGTGTCTGCCGCCGTCGCGGCTGCTCGAGCACCAGGACGGGGACAGAGGCTGAGGCGGACCCCTAGAGAGCAAATCGCAACCTGGAAGCACCCGGCGCCGCCGGGTGCTTTTGAAATGACAAGTAGGGATGAGGGATGAGGGAGCAGGGAATCGTCTCTGGAGGGGTTCTGGGCCACAGTTAGGGTTCCTAGATGTTCGACCAACAGAAATTCTGCAGTTGATGCAATCTCAGTGGTAGGTGCGAATACTGCCATCGGGGTCCTCACCGCGGGGCGCGCAAGCGCACGGGCCTGGTCGGCATGGAACGGTCCGATGGGCGGGACCCGTTTGGACAAGAGTTGTGCTCAGCATGGGTGTTAGCGCCATCCCGCCGATGTCGAGGTTGAGAAACCTTGGGCCATTATGCTAGGGGCCAGGCGCACGAAAGTGGACGCCAGCGCGCAGTAAATGCTCCTCAAGTGGTTGCCGTTGCACTCGCCGTATTGGACTCTTGCCGCCTCAAGGCAATTCCGTTCAGTTCCAGCTAATTCGCTGCCTAGGAAGTTCGTTGCCACATCATTCCAAGGAATGGGTTTCCGGCTCTTGCTCCGACAGCTGGGTCTCGAAAAATTAATAAGGATGTGGAGACGTGGAGGAATGCATGACAGCCGATTTAATTATATGACTTGTCCTTAAATTCACGATCAAGGGAGGTTTACCAAGGCTGGTTCTTGCCTCGACGACGACGTACGCCCAGGCCTGCCTGACAACTGCTGCTCCTTTCCCCCTCCTCCCCCGCTCCCCGAACGCACGGTTGACAGTCGCGTCCTCGTCTCCGTCCAAATCGTCCATCGGACACAAGCCACGCAGTACCTATCCGCGCGCTGCAGTGGGATTCAAACCCATAGACGCACGTGATGAAATGAAAAGTAGCTGACAATCACGACGAGCTGAGCTCTGTGCCAACACTGAACCCCACCGCGACTACCGTACCCCCAAACTTGGCCCCACCGCCAACAACCGGCTTCTCCCGCATCGCCGCCATCACCTCCGCATCCGCAGTCCCTTCAGAGCCCCAAGCAGCTACAGCCGTAGACAGACCGGACCGCCTCGGCAGGCGCAACCTCGGCCTGCACAAGGCCGCAACCCCAACCCCACTCTCCCCCCGCCCGTCGGTCCCAGACAAGACCGTTTTCCGTTTTGTCCGAGCGCGCAGCGCAGCCGCTCTCGCCACCAGTCGGCCGGCCCCGCAGTCGCCACCACCAGGTTCCGCCCGGGCCTGATTTCGTCCTTCATCCCCTTCTCTCAGCCGTTGTACCTCTCCGCAAGCTCGGGTGGGGCCTGCTCCTCCATGATGTCCGGGTGCGCTTGCAGGTACTGCCCCACTGTGGTGCGCCTGAGGTGCCGGGGTGTGTGTGTGTGTGTGTGTGTTGAAAGAGGGGGCCGACGTAAGGGGGAGGGAGGGGTGGGTATTGGTGCGCCGGTCCCGGGGGCGCGGGGACCGTCGCAAACGGAGCCTCCAATGAACCGATCCATCAGCTAGGCTTTCGGTCCCCACAACCTCATCAGGCCCTCACCACCTTGCGAGATACAGCGGCACCGCAAATCAGGTCATCAGGTCAACGTTCTGCGTCCGCCCCCCCCCCCCACGTCCTCGCTTGCTTGTTCTAGGGAGCCTGCCGTGCTGCCGTACTGCCGTACACCCACCTGTCCGCCAGGTATGTGTCGTTGAGGAAGCTGGTCTCCGCCGCGGGCCCCAGCGACCTGGCGGCCAGCACGCAGTGCCGCAGGTAGACCCGGCAGGGCAGCACGTCGTCCCGCCACACCCGGTCGAGGCCGTGCACCGCCCACCGGCGGGCCCACTCGTCCGGGGGACAGCGCCGGGCGCGGTAGTCCGCGTCCGTATTGCGCGCGCACACGACCTGGGGGACATCGGAACCAGGAGGGCGGTTTCGGGGCGGGGGGGCGGGAGGCAGGAGGGGGCCCTCCACCATCGCGCCAGGAAGGGCGGGAGGGCGGGAGGGCGGGAGGCGGTGAGAGATCCGGTACCAGCGACGGACCGGAGGGACACGAAGAGATGGGCGGCCTTGGGAGGGAGTGCTTTCATCGGGCCGAATGCAGAACCTTGTCGTGTCCGGGTGGCTGCGCCCTACTCGTCCCCGGGCCCCCCCCTGGCGTCCTGGTGCCCCGGCGCCATCCCGGTCAGGTGCCGACCTGCCGAAGGGCCACGCGGGGGCCCCCATACACATGCACACACACATGCACACACACACACACGCGTGTCCCGCCAGCCCCGCCGGGCCCCCCGTGGTGGCCCGCGTGGCTGCTCTGCCGGCGCCTCCCGGCGCGGTGACTTGGAGCGTGTTAGTTGAGCCCTTGCAGCGTCGCTGGGCCCCCCCCTGGTGGCCCCTCCCCTCCCCCCTCCCCCCCTCACCCCCCCGGTCCACGCACCGCCTTGCGGCCGATCGGCACCCCGCTCAGGTCCGAGGGCTCCACCGCCACGAACCGGAACTCGTGCTCCCGGGCGATGAAGGCCGCCACGTTGGCAGGGGTGTACGGCACCTCGAAGAGGGAGACCACCACCCGGCGGTCGGCGGCGGAGGCAGCGGCGGGGTGCGGCTCGGGTGTGCTCTGCTGGGCGGGGGGCCAGGGCTCCAGGGAGAGGCTGGAGATCTCACCCTGGGGGGCGAGGGAGAGAGGGGGGCCGAGGGAGAGAGGGAGGGGGAGGGAGCGCAAGAGTTGAGTGGCGGCAGGGGGAAGGAAGAGGGCGCAGGTGGAGGGGGGCCCGAGGGCTGAGCGTGCCGTCGTGCTGCCGTCCAGGTGTGTGTGCGTCCCCGTCTCGCCGACCCCTCTCCGTTATGCAGGCAGGGCAGGAGGGCGGGTCGTGCAAGGCGCATAGCGGCGCCCGGGAAGCGCCACGTGTGCAGCAAAGGTGCCCTCTTTTGTCAACAAAGACAGCGAAACCGCAAAAGAGCCCTCTACCAGCCCTGAAGCTGCTTGAATAGGGTGCCCGGGCTGCGGACAACAGAAGCCGGGGCCTCGGGTCCCGTCCCCTCCCGTCCCCTCCCCTCCCCTCCCGTCCCCTCCCGTCCCCTCCAGGCTCCAGCTGGCGGCTCACCGTCTCCGGGCGGGCGATGCCCCGCACGAAGAACACATCCGCGGTGTGAGCGAACACGCGGCGCCACCCCTGGACCTGCGCGCGACAGACCCACGGGTCAATGAGGCTGACGATCGAGGTGACCGGCCCATGATGAAGTGACCGATGAGGTGTCGCCAACAGGGGAAGGGTGCCGCTGATGCCGACCCTTCCAAGAGTACTTGAGTACGGGAGTACGATAACTGGGTGCTGTACAACCCAGCTTGCTCTCAAACAGGCCACTGACCCGCGAACCCCCTAACTAGGGCCCCTATGTTCCCTTTGGCACCGCCCAAACCCCACCCACCTACCCACCAACCCACCTACCACACCCATTCGGAAATTGACCAGGTTGGGGAAGGTGTACCGAGCGCTCCGCTCTGCACACATACACACATACACACACCACCCAGCGGGTCTAGGTGGGTTTAACATTAAACACACCACCCAGGCACATAGCCGGGAGGGGATACTGGGGTGGTGGATACTGGGGTGCGGGGGCTGGCATCACTGGGTGCCGCCGGGTCCCTACCGGACGTGGGGCCGCGGCCCTGGGGGCCGCGGCCCTGGGGGCCGCGGCCCAGTGGCGTAATGGTTCATATCGATGGATCCCGACTTAGCAAGATAGCAACCCGGTCTTGGGCTACATGTCAACATGTGAGGTATAACTCCGTAGTGGTATGCTGCGACTACACGAAGAATCAAGCTAGGCGCGGGTATTACCGGAGAGCAAGCTGCCGAAGCCCGCGACAGTCATCAGGCCGTCCGCGCCCTGCCGTGGAACAATGGGTTCACGCCCGTCCCGTTATCTCAAGAAGCGTGAGGAGCAATGCGGATGTGGTTTGAGTGACAGAGGATGGAGAGGCCACACCCAATGATGCAGCACAGGCAGGGCGTTGCAGGGCGTTGACCGGGTCGCGGAGAGTCGCGGAAACAGGCCGCCTCAGGAAGGTCGACGGACGTACGCAGGCATGGCCGCGCCAAACCGGATTGAATGAGAGCCAGAGCCGCATGTTTCGTGGCTTTATCCTACCGCAAGTCCTGTGAATTGTTCGTCCAGCTCATTTTCGTAGACGAGCTGGGCGAGCTCCCGGCTAGGCCCCGTGCTCATGACTCGCAACGCGTTCCCGCGCCTCCCAGACAAAACAGGTAGGACTGTCGGAACTTGACTGCTCCTTGCGGCAATGAAAGAGCGCCAAACTCCGCTAGTGCAATAATGCAAGCTGTATGGTTTTGCGGGCGCGCAAGAACCCCAGCACGCGGGGTTAGTTACTGATAAACGACTCATGATTCCTCATAGTGAAATGATCGCATGGTCATACTGTGAGCGCCTACTGTCGAACACCACATTTAAAAAGCAAAGCCCAAGCGGGCGCGCTACGCATTAGATCACACATCTGCAGGACAAATATTCAAGAAATATACTTCCTAAAGAAACACTGATGCAAAAGTTCTGGATGATGTCGAGACGCCGCTGGTGGCCCGAGGGTCCGCAAATTACGACACCGACTTGCTCCTTTATCTGAGACTGCAACTTCATACATGCAAAATTCCATATGGCATAAAAAATTGTATGAACAGGTGCAACGGTCTATTTCCACCTCCTTCGTTGAAGTCTCCAAACTGTGCTAACTTTCCGGTCCTGTGTAGCCGAAGGCGAAGCCCTCTTGTTTGATTCGCCGCGCATCCTGAACGCCATGTCAGCATGTAGCGTCACCGGGGGCTCAGGGCCCGCAGCGGGCTCCTTTGGGGCTTTCGCGGGAGCCGTTTGCAGCTCGACGCGCGAAGGGGCAAGCACCCCGCACATCCACCCCAAGAAGACCTTGTCATCGTCATCGTCGTCTTCCTGGGGATGGTGGCCCTTTCGGTCGGCTGCAGCTCGCCGTGACAACCTCAGCGGCCCTGTAGAGCGCGCCTCGGCGGCTTTTCTGGCTTTGGACGCAGCACGGCAGCAGCGACGCCTGACGCTGGCGCGTTCCGTTTCCACGGTGACAACTGCGGCCCTCCTGGTGGGTGTTGCGAACTTGCGGACAGAAAAGGAAACAAAGATGTCAATAGGATTTCCATGCGGTTGATATTGCGAACGGAAGCGCGCTCTTGTTTTAGGGAGCCCGTCAGATCTCTTTCGACGCTGGACGCGTCGCAATTTACGCCGCCACACAGCAGTCATCTGAGCTGCGCCCGCCTTTGGGGCAGCCCATCCGAGCATCATCCGATTCCCCCAAGGTGCCGATCTGGGTCAGACGCCCGGACATCGGTGTCCCTACGTCAGCGGCTGCTGGCAAGGTGCCGCGACTGGGCATGAAGGAACTCCCGGCAGCTCGGGTCAAGGATGATGATCCGTCCAAGTTGTTTGTAGATAGCGCGACCTATATATGTCCACGGCAATCTGTTCATTTGTTTCCGTGGCGAAATCATTGTGACCTCCTCGCAATCTCACGACCGCCGTCGGGCGGCCGTCAACACCCCGTGTCGCCGGCCTGGGTGTGTCTGGGCTTTTATTCTTTTGACCCCCGCTTGTGCGCTGCGCCGTGCTGTCGCCTCTCCGCGCAGGCGCTGGTGGTCTGGTCGGTGGCGAGCCCGCCCGACTGGCGGCACGTGGTGGGTACGACAGGCAACGGTATTGGGTACGACGCGAGGCCCAGCGATGGCAGCAACGACGGCGGCGGCGTTGGAGGCGCCGTCGGAGCGCGGCGCCGCCGGGAGGCGGCGGAGGCGGCAGCCGCGGAGGCGGAGGATGTGGCTCGGCGCAGTGCCGCCGGCGGCGGCGGTGGCAGCGGCGGAAAAGTCGATGGTGGGCAATGGGTAGCTGTAAGCGGACTGGGTAGGATGGCCTAGGCGGCGCGCCCCAGGGGACCGCACGAAGGCGGTCGCGCATCGCCGCCGTCACCTAACCGTTTACCGTGTTATTGGGGAAAATAAAGGCCCCGAGCGCTCGGCACGAAACGAGTAGTGAATAATCTCCAGGCCATGATCTATATCTGAGGACAGTGAATAATGATGTACAAGTTGTCCGTGAGTGGCGTCTGATACAGCGCGCTGCGTTTGATGTCTCGCCGTTTCTGCCCTCTGTTCGTGTCCAAAAATGCGTCCGTCGTCAATGCGTCAGCTGAGTGCGCGCGATGGACATTAGCGAAACGTGAAGTTGTCATCGAGCGCCTTTGTAGCTTTGTGCCGTGATTGTCTCTCTAGCAGTTGTCTCGCCAGCAGTCGACCGGTGCCGGAAGCTGTGAGTGATGCGATACCGCCGGGGAAAACCAGCTACCCGGGGAGGCTGTCCCGCGGTTGCGGCCCGAGGGGGTACTGACTGCGACTGCGAAGAGCGGGTGGGGCAGGGCTGGTGCCGTCACAGGGCCGCAACACAGGTTCCCGGGCGCGAGTTGAAGAGTCTGCCACCCCCCCCCCGGGTTGGGGGATTCCGTTGTTCTAGGGGCGGCATGGAAGTTCTAGGGGCGGCATGGAAGTTCTAGGGGCGGCATGGAAGTCCTAGGGGCGGCATGGAAGTTCTAGGGGCGGCATGGAAGTTCTAGGGGCGGCATGGAAGTCCTAGGGGCGGCATGGAAAATCTAGGGGCGGCATGGAAGTTCTAGGGGCGGCATGGAAGCAATGACGATGTGCAGTACGTGTACGGCAGTCATGGGCCTCACGCCGCCCTGCGGCCTCTGGGGCTGTCTGCAGCCCGTCATGTAACACCAGCAGTGACCAAGTGACCCATGGGACCACCCACTGAGCAGCGGTGAAATGGGCGGTTTCAGTTCAGCCAACGCTGAATGCCACTTGCTACACAGCAGCTGCCTGAGCCCGACGTCGCAAGGTGGTGGCCGCAAATGTGACCCCCCGTGTGTGTCTTTATTGTTAATGGTGCTCCAGTGGACCCCGCGGGTCATGCATTGGTGACAGCCGTAGCTTCCTAGCTAACACCACAATGCACGAAACCGCGTCACGTGTTTCATTAAGGGTGTTACAGCCACGTGTGCTGATGTCTCGGTCCATGTCGAGCTACCCACCTACATGTCCGCCGCCGCCGCCACCGCCGCATCCTCTGCCGTTTCCCGGGCCTCCTGTGCTGCGCCGCACGTGACAGGACCGCCCCTGCTGCCGTCATGTTCCGAGCCCCTGTACGGCACCACGTGGGGGCGGCGCGCGTCAGCCGCGTCCTCCGGTTCCGCATCTGCTTCCCAGCGCGACACCCCGGCCTCTCACCCGTACCTCCGTCAAGTGCCCGACCCTGAACTCGCAGACTACAGGTGAACGGGGCTGCCAGGTGCTCGTTTGGGGTGATCCTGGGTGCCAAAACGGTGCCAACGGTCAACGGTCAACTGAGCACCACGTGTTAGTTGTATGCTGCTGCGACCTGCGACATGAGGACGCACGTGCCGGCGCGGGTCCTTGAGCGGTACGGCAGTCCCTCCAAAACGCCCACGTTACAGCCTTTGGTGCGGCAAAGGGGCCGGACAGGGTCTTTGCGCAAAGGTGAAGGGACGCGAGCACGGCCGTCAGCAGCCTGGCACTGAACCGTCGCTGGTAGCCGCCCATGGGTAGAGGGCGATGTCCAGGCGCGGTCCTCTACGGTCTCAAGGCGACGCATCAGACGGACACAGGCCTCCTCTCCCCCAACCCCCCGAGGTAGACTACATGCCGGGAGGCGGCTCAAACCTCGAAAGCGCAGGAGCTCAGTGCCTGCGTGCGCCTACCAGCTGTCCTCGCACAGTTAACACCCGGACGCCTCCCGCTCGCTGCACGCCCCCGGGTGTCCCCTCCAAACCGCGGGTGGTCCCCCTCCCAACCTCCCCTTTGTCAATAAAGACTTCAAAATCGCGAATCCTCCCCTCTCCCCGTCCCTCCCCCCACTGCATCGTCAGATCCCGAGTGGAGTCCTACCTGGCCTCACCCGCCTTCCGCCTCCGAGTCCAGCAGCTCCGGGCCCTCGGGGAGGACGAGCCAGCGGCCGCCGCGGGACGTTCCGACAGCAGTACAAGCAGTAGCAGCAGCACCAGCAAAAGCAGCCCTTTCGACAGTAGCCGCAGCGGCTTCATCGGCGGTTCTGGCGGCGGTGTGAGGGATCGTGACGGTGACGTTGACGAAGGCGGCGGAGGCGGTGACGGCGGCGGCGGCGGTGGACGCGGCGGTGCCGGCGACGGGGGCCACTACTGCGGCGAGGGGGGTTGCGCCGCGGAGGGCATCATCGTCGGCGCGGGAGGGCCGCGGCTGCTGACCAATGTTCTGGTGCTGCTGCGGGTGCGGGGAAGGTTCAGGAAAGGTCAAACAGCCCAGGCGATGATCCGCCCGGGTCCGCTGTTTAGCTGCTTCCACTCAACCCCGCAGGGACGCGACGAGGCAACAAGCCCGACACATGGGTGGTTTGGGTGGGGTTACCAGTTGGTGGTTGGTTCGATTGGGTTTTACATGGCGAGGGGCGCTCGTTTTGAGAGAGGTAGTTATGTGCGGCGCCCTGCACGCACATATAACGACAGGGACGCGCGCCTTCTTTTTGAACTGTGCACGGTTTCCCATTACCACTTCCTGCTCCCCATCGAATGCTCGGGACCTCGACTGTGTGGACATCCCGTATCGCTGATACGCTGGCTCACCGTTTGCACGTTTTGAACCGGGCGACTACGTGTACGTGCTGGAGCGCAACCGCACGAGCACCCTATCCTTTGGCAATTGTGCTTGCTCATAGGGTATCCGATGCTTCGTAGGTCCGTGCTACAGCCCAGGTAGGGTCCATCGCAGACCGCGATGCTGGCGTCTTGTGCTGCTGCTCTACTCTACCGGTGCCTTGATCGTCCCGGTGCCACATGCCGTACGTACCACGTGCGCCGTACCGTTTTTCCATGCCGTACCAGGTCCTTCGACTGCACCTCAACAGCAGCCTGCCGGTGGAGATCGCGTTTGCGGGTCCCGAGGAGATCGGGGCCCCGAGGGAGGGGAGGGGACCCGTGGGACTGTCGTACGACGCAACAGCAGCACAGACAGGGGGGCCGGTGACACCTGCTGCGGCCGAGGCGGCGGAGTCCAGAGCAGGAGATGCGTTCATTCGGCAGCTGCGTGAGGCCGGCCTGGGGCCCGTGTACGGCCTGGACCTCAGCCGCGTGCCGTACCCAGCTCATCACAGGAGGTACGGTCGGAGTGACGAGGGGGGCCGACTGGCAAGCGAGCCGCCGCGTGGGGACCGATGGGTCAACCGATCCGCTGCTTCTCTCGATACACCTCGCGACACCTCCCGACACCTCCGGACATCCCCCGACACCTCTCGACACATTCGCCCTCCGCCCCTCCCCCCAGGCCGCCCCGGCTAACCCACTGGGCCGCCAAGGTCTTCGCCCTCCGCGCCTCATCGCGCTTCCGCCGGGTGCTGCTGCTGGACGCGGACAACCTGCCGCTCACCGACCCGCGGGTCGCCATCTTCGACCTGCTCCGCCCGGCGGACGGCGGGCCTCAGCCCCGGGGCATGCTCATATGGTCCGACGCGTGGAGGGGCTGGGTGGCGCCGGAGGCGTACCTGGAGCTGGGACTGCAGCCGGAGGCCGCGAGGGTAAGCGGGAACCAAGCTTTTCGATATCGTGTCACGCTGCCGTACCGGCAGCGTACCCTGCTTGCCGTACCTGTCATCCTTCCTTCGGCCCTGACACCGCCGCATTCCGTTGGTGGTGAACTGCATCTGGTGGGCATTGGCCCTGACGCAGCGCGCTCTGCAGGTCGGGGAGGCGGATCCATTCGGCGACGATGGGACCCACCAACACAGCGCCACAGCGGAATTGAGAGACGGTGGCAGTGGGGACAACACGGGGGGTGGTGGGGATGCGGCGCGCGCGGATCGAGGTGGCTGCGATGGCTGCGGGGATGGCAACCGTGGCAGCGACGATGGTGGTGGCGGGGCCGGGCGGCTGGGCCAACTGCCCCTGCCCCGACAGCGGCGCGATGCGGAGAGTGGTGCGGTGCTCATCGACCGGGCCGCCCATGCAGACGTGCTCGAGTACCTCTGGTGGGTTGCCTGTGTGTGTGGGTATTGGGTACATGGCCTGATGGGCTCTCCGGGATGAAGACGCTGTTGGGTGGGCGGGTTCGGTGGATGGCTTGCAGGGGTGGTGGTGTGGCGCCGGTACCCCCCTCTGGCCCCCGCACCCCCACACGGTTGTCCCCGGCAGGTGGATCAACTCCTTCGGGGACCGCCTCTACCACCGGCTGCTACACGGCGACAAGGACACCTTCGCGCTGGCCTTCGCGGCGACCGGCAAGGCGCACTGCTACAGCCAGGTGGCGCTGCCGCCGGGTGAGGGGGGCCGGGCGGCAGCCCGGGGCGCCGGGACGCCGGGGGCCGAGGGCGGGGCCGGGCGCGCGGGGTTTGCCTTCCCCATCTAGTTTTGAAAGTCCTTCATCTCCTGGTTGAGGTCCACTGAAACGTGATGAACACATTGGGTACGTTCACGCCTTCACGAACAATGTCGTACCTCGCACGTGCATACATTTACACCGGCATGGGCGCGTGCCTCAGGCGGCGTGTTCCACTGGGGACGCGGTGTGCTGGAGCTTAAGAGGTCGCCCCCATCCCCGGCTGCTGCCCCGGCCGGGGAGGACGCGTCCACCGCAGCCCCTTCGTCGTCGCCCTCACCCCCACCACCGCCCCCACCACCGGCCCCCGGTGACGGTTGGCAGCTGGTGGGTTTCCTGCAGCCCCACCCCGCGACCGGCCGGCCGCTGTTCCTCCACCGCACCATGAACAAATGGCCGCCGCTGAGGTCGCAATCGCCGCTGTCGGAGTCAACCCCGCCGGAAGCGCAGCTGCAGCCCCGGGATTCGGAGACCCGGCTTCCACAGCCGCAGCAGCCGCCTGGGCAGCTCGCAACAGCCGAGCGGGGCTGGCCGATCCACGTCATTACGGGTCCCTTGCCTACCAGGTGGGGCAGGCTGGCTGGCTGGGCTGGCTGGCAGGCAGGCTAGCTGACAGGTTGGCTGGATGGGGCTGCGGAGGCTGGGGCGGGGGGGCGAGGTTTCGCTGTCTTGATTGACAGAGGGGCTGGGGCGGCAGGGCCTGTGGATGGATGGGTGGCTTTGCGACGACGCGACTGCACCGCTGACCACCGACCCGCACATCCGCGGATCAGCTCCCACGGCGTGCTGATTCGCGGACTGCGCTCGTCCGATGATGCCGTACTGTACTGCAGATGGTGCGAGTACTACCTGGCACACAACACGCCGGGGCCAACGCAGGTGAAAGGGTTGTCAGGGTCGGGGGCTGTCGGGGGGAAACGGTAATGGCGCACTGCTCACTGCGCTCACTGCCAACGGTGAGCCCGGCATTGACAGCAACCTGCCCTGAAAAACCTGTAGTATAATCGAGGGTTTACCACCCACCCATCGCCCTCCACCCTCCGCCCTTCCTCAGGGCGTGTGGTGGGAGCACGTGGTCCCGGAATCCGCGATCCGGCTGCTGCCCCATCCGGGCCTCCAGCCGGCCAGGCCCGCGACCGCAGCCGGACCCGTGCTGGAGCTGCAGCGGCTGGCGGCCCAGCACGGGGCCGCGGCGCCGCGCTCACCGTGCGACCCGCAGCGCTACGCGGTGCTGCTCCAGGGGGCCGCTGCGGGACTGCCCACAGCCGACAGCGCCGCGGCGGCGGCGCTGCACGCTGCGTGCGCCCCGGTCCTGCGCGCCGACATGCGGCACGCCGCCGCCGCCGCCGCCGCAGCAGCAGCAGCAGCCGCCAACCCCCAGTCCCGCGTTGCCAGCAACGCGCACGTGCAGCCTCGCGCCGCGGAAGCTTCCGGCGGGGTGCGGCTGGCAGCGACGGCGGTGAGGGAAACGCGGCAGGGCGGGACCACACCGGGGCTGCGGCCCGCGTCGGCACCACCGGGGGCGGGGCCGTGGGAGGCGTCCGCGGGGAGGCGGATGGGGGACGGCCGCGTGGCCGCTGCTGCGGTGCGGGAGCTGGTGCGCGGGCCCTGGGGCGTTCGTGACCGGCGACTGGCGGGAGCTCTCGTGGAGGCGGTGCTCCCCTGGCGCCGCCCCGCGCGGGTGCCCTCAGCGGTGGAGGCTGTCCGCCAGCAGCCGCAGCAGCAGCAGGGGCCATCCAGCGAAGCAAGCTCCGCCAGGCTTGACTCTCCCACCTTAAGCCCATGGGACCGGCAGGGGGAGGAGGTGGAGTGGGAGGGGGAGGAGCATGAGGGAGGCTCCGCCCAGCCGACCGCCTGGTCTTCCTCGCAGCTGCCCAGCTGGCCATCGCTCCACGCCGCGCTGCTCCGAAGGTGCCTCACCGAGGACCAGCTGGAGCGGCCCTACGCGCCGGAGCCGCCGCCGCCACCGCAGAAGCAGCACCAGCATCAGCCCTCCTCGCCGCCTTCGAAGCTGTCGGAGCCCCCTACCTGGGCGCCGCCGCCGCCACCGCCCTGGCTCGGCCTGGCGGTGTGTGTATCGGCGCCGGGTGGCAGCGGCCATAGCAGCGGCATCAGCACCGGTAATGGTCGGCCCATCACCAGCAGGAGCAGGCACATGGGCGATGAGAGCGATGGGAGCGGACCCGACATCAGCGGCAAGGACACCGCTGGTGGCGGTGCAGATGGTGGCGGTGCAGATGGTGGCGGTGACCAGCAGGCACCGCGCTCCTGGTGGCAGCTGGTGGCGGTGCCCCCCCGCTCTATCACGTCGGGCGACAGCTCCCCAACAGGGGGTCCCGGCGGAGTAGCAGCCGGCGACCCCGGGGGGCCGCGACCCCCGCACTGCAGCGGCCCCACCTGGGCTGCAGCCAGCGTCCGGGGACAGCCCGGCGGCGGCAGCTGCGGCTGTGGGCGGGACCAGATGCGCGCGGCGGTGTCCGATGATTCGGTGTTGGCGGTCCTGGGGGCGGCCTACGGAGCACACGAGTGGGTGCTGGCGGCGACGGCGGGGGGCTCCTGGCCTCAGCTTGTGGAGGACTGACGGGCGGCCGCCAGCCGGTCCTGCCGGTTGGGGAGTGGTGCGCTTGCTGAGGGCCCCGCGGTCTAGGTTCCGAGTCGGCTGCCCTCCTCTGTGCGCAGCCGCGTCTGCCGGATTTGGGTTTTTGGCGGGCGAGGGTGGCGGTGTGTGTGGAAAAAGAAAACAGTGTATGGCGGTCTACTTAAGAGGAGCAGTGCTTGCCCGGGTGCTCCCGTGACCGGGCCCCTCGGGTGCCCCGTCCGCTGGGAACAGTTCTATGAAACAGCAGTACGGTAACGGTCGGGGGCACAGGTCCGGGATCCCGACGGTATCTCTCTCTCTTGAAGGGCGTCGGGAAGGGCGCACGGTGCTGCGGGCGCTGGATAAGAGCCAGCCGGGGGTTCAGCAACCCCTCTTACAAGCATGACAAGCGCCAACAACACACAGCCGGTCGAGGCCCAGGACGGCCGCACCGCGACCGACGGGCCCCGACGGGTCGAACCCAACAACCTCGACTTGATCAATGGGCCCCTGGACGTGTTCAGCGCGGAGGATAAAACCTCAACGCGCGCACGAGATGCACACGTGCTCCAAGCTTTTGCCACAATGCGCCTCGCACCGCACCGCTGCCCTCCTGCGCCGCGTCACACGAGGAAGCTGATAATGTAGTCGCGACCTGTCCAACAACAGCACTACAGCAGTATCAGGGAACAGCCTCCGTCCGTCGCTCCACCACGAGTGTAAAGTGACGAGAAGCCGGGCTTCCTCTTAGTCCGCCGCTGCATCCAAAAAGCACGCGTCGCCACACGTCGCACAGCACAGCAAAGCAGAAGCCAACCTGCCGCGCCCACTCACCAACTACGCTTCTCGATACCCTACTCCGCGCTCGCCGTGCCTCTGTCCATGACCCACCGCCGCCGCCTGCCCTCGTGGTGGCGTACCACCGGAGGGGGTGGAGCGGGTTCGTCACACCTGGAGCCACCCGCCAGCCTCCGCCTCACAGCCCAATTCAACCTCACCCTCCCCCTCACTCGGGAGGGGCCGGGTGCCTGGCCCCACCGGACCGCTAGCCCAGCTGCCCCGCGAACCTCGACCAACAGGGCCAGTTGACCAGGGCCGGTTGACTAGAGGGTTGTGACCTTGGCGATTTGACGGCCGATTTGACGATCGAACGAATAACCTATGGCTATGTGCACCTCTATACTTTTCTCACCCTTGACGCGTTCGCAGCTGCCGAATGTGCGAGAGCAGCGACCACGACCGGCCGCCTGCCCCCTCGTCATCTGCCTACCCAACCACCCCACCCGCCCGTTTGTGCGCACCCCGAGCTGCGCCTTGTGTGCATACGCCACGTAACCGGCGCACACGGGGTTCATCGGAAGGTACTCCAGTGCTTCCTAATGTCCCTCCCCAACAGCAGCAGAATCAACCCATCCCCGCACACACCCCAGCCGGCACCACCACCACCCGGCACCCAGCCGTGGGATTGGCCCGGGGGACACCCCACCCACCCAACCCAACCCAATGCCGTGCACCCCCCAGCCTGGCCCGCACCTCCAATGCCAGCCCAGCCAGCGCGCCCCATCACGACCGTGCGCGGGGGTCAACCCTTCCTCCCTCTCCTCCCCCGCATCCGACCCGAACCCACCCGACCTCCCCTATCCACGCGGTCCGGCCTCAACGCACACAGCTCCTCGGCACGCGGTAACTGGCAAGTCATCAGATCATCATGTCCAGTTCGTGGCGCGCGTACGTGTTGCCGCCGCCGCTGCCGCCCTCCTCGTCCGACATGGCCGGGTAGAACGAGACCAGCGCGTCCTGCGCGCCAATGTACAGATTATTGTACAGCTTCCAGTACACCTGCCGCACCTTGCGCGCGGGGTGCCACAGGCCCTGCAGGACGTACGACAGCACCAGGCAGGGCCCCAGCGCCACGCGGCAGCCGTCCACCGCGAAGCCCACCGCCTGCACCACGTGCGGCGACACCTCAAAGATGTTGGGCCACACGTAGTTGAGCAGGTGCACCAGCGGCGCCTCGCAGCCCAGCCCCGCCACGCCCAGCGCCATGTGCGCCACCACGCTGGAGGCCGTCTGGCGGTGCACCAGGTCGCGGTCCATCAGCGCGTCCTCCAGCAGCGGCGTCACCGCGTGGATGTAGTCCTTGCCCATCTCGCCAATGTACTCAAACATGAAGGACAGGGCCTGTGCGGGGTTGGGGGGAGGGAAGAGGCCCCGGGGCAAGAGAGGCGGCGGGGTTGAAGGGCAGGAGCGGACGTCGGCGTCACGTCGGGGATCTGCAACGCGGCAGCACCTCTAGCGAAGCGGCCATCCATCCGACCATCCATATCCATGAGCACGCTTCCCCCCTCACCTCTCTCCTGCGCCAATAATCCTTCAACAACACATCTCTCGTCGTCCGCCCCCACCCCCACCCCCACCCCCCCACACACACACCCGGGCTCGTCCCCGCCCCCGGTCCGCCCCCACCTTGAGCACGCCGTTCTGCACGTTGAGCTCCGGCGTGCGGTACTCGTTCATGAGCGCGGGCAGCACCGTGAAGGGCTGGCAGGACTCGGCCACGATGGCGATGGCCACCGTGGTGCACACGCGGTTCTGGCGCTCCTGCACCTTGAGGTTGTTCAGCAGCGTCACCAGCACGTCCTGCGGCCCGATGGCCTTGGCGATGTAGCCAAACGTGTTGACGGTGGCGCGGCGGATGGCCTTCTTGTGCGCCTTGAGCATGTCCAGCAGCTCGAAGCAGATGCGCATCCACTCGCGCGCGGGCACGTACTCGTGGCCCCGGTCGGCGATGCGGCCCACCAGGTCGATCACGTTCTCCTGGACCTGTGGGCAGCAGCAGGGGGGGGAGAGCAGGGACGGCAGGTAGGCGCGGAGAGCAGGGAGGTAGGTCGGCAGGTGTGTGCTTCTAGGAAAAGCACAGCGTGTGCGTTTACGAGAAGGTTACCGTATTATCGGTTTTTGCAGGATTGACTAGGGAGGATCAGTGACAAAAGGCGGTCCAAAAGCCTGCAGCAGCCCAGGGGAACAGAGAGGGAAAAGAGGCACGCCTGAGGTCCCGTATCGATCGTCCTCCTCCTCCTCCTCCTCCCCACGCAACCCCCCCCCACACCCACCTTCTCGTGCCGGTTCTTGAGGATGGGTGTGAGGCGCGGCAGCAGCTCCTTGATGGGTGGCGTCATGCGGGTCATCCCGATGACGTTGACGATGCCCTTGAGCGCCCCCAGGATGGAGCCCAGCACCTCGGGGTACTCCTCACCCAGGTACTCGTACAGGACCACACCTGAGGCGGGGCGACGCAAGGGGGCAGGGCGGGTGGGTGGGTGGCTTGCGCGTGTCGCGTTCAACGCGACCACCTCGGGTAGAGGAGCCCAGCCAGGCCCTACCCTGCCCTACCCTGCCTCGTCTGACCGACTGACCCCACAGGCAGATACCGTATCTCTGAGCCACGCGCCAACGCCCCAACACACTCACCCAGGTGGCCCAGCAGGCCCTCCTCCTCGCACTGCTTCATGACGGGGGCGATGCGCGCAATCAGGTCGGCGGCCTGCTGCCTGATCTTGGCGCTCTTGTTGTTGAGGCGCCACTTGATGGTTCCGCAAATCTGGGGCAGGTACGGCCGGGCGCGCTTGCCCAGGCCGTTGACCACGGTGCCGAAGCCGTTGAGCATCACCGGCGAGTCGTCCGCCACCTGCGCCGACCGGATGGGTCACCGGGCAGCGGGCGGGGCGGGGCGGGGCAGGTGGGTGGGTGGGTGCAAAGTTCCCCTCGCTGGCCATGTGGTGTGGTATGGCTACGCCAGGGTGGTGAAGAGGCAGGTGGTGGTGCTCGGATTAAAAGAGGACGCGATGCTGCACAGGTGGGTCCATTTAACCGCGCACGCCAAGAAATCCTGCCGCATCACCGCGAACCACACAACAGCCGCATCCCACCCACCGCCCCCAACTGTCCATTCAATCCTATTTTAACCGCTGCGTGACAATTGCCCCCCCCCCCCAAGACACACACAACACCACCCCTTTTCCTCGCAGGTTCTATGGTAAGTATATTGCCACCTGGGATCGGGCGGGCGGGCGGGTTGCAATTCTAAACACAACACCACCCCTTCCCACAGGCCGCGCAATGACCCCGATGACCCCCCGCCCCACTCAGCCCTCTAGCGCGCGCCCCCCTTCCGGCCCCCCTGCCGCGCCCTCGCACCTGCTCCTGGAACGCGTACAGGATGCCGTCAATGAGCAGCTCCTCCAGTCGCGCGTCAATGTCCGCCGCGCCCAGGTCTGTGATGACCTTGTCGATGGTCTCCATCACCATCCGGCGGTAGGGCTCCGACTCGTCCTTCAGGTCCTCAACGACGCGGGCCACGATGTCCGAGCAGCCCACCTGCACCGCCGGGCCAGACACGTGACCGGGGTAAGGCGGGGTGATACGTTGGGTGCTGGGACGGCCAAGCGGGCTGAACCGTAGCGGGGGTGCCGGACCGGAGGACTAGCGAAGTGGCGAAGGGAATCGGCTGTCCTGATTGCTACGAGCAGGCGGGAATCGCATCGGGTGCATCCCACATGGCACATAGCGCTACATTGCCAGTCTCCGTTTTCCCCGCACCTTGTTGGCCAGCGACACGGTGGTCTCCACCAGCGCCTTGTAGTTGCGGCGGTCCAGGGCCATGCGCCGGTTCCAGAACGCCTGGGCGTAGGAGCAGCAGGGAGAGCAGGGGGAGCAGGGCAAGGGGCCAAGGATATGTCAGGACTGCAGCTGATGGCGACGACGACCAGACGAATTCCCAGCTGGAGGCCTCCACAACAAGATGCGGGCTGGACGACTCGGCTGCGCTCTGGTCAGCTGCCGCCTCGACCCGCAGCAAACCGACAATCCCACCCCTCACTGCACAGCGCGCCACATTCCCACATACCTCCCTCCCTCCCTCCCTCCATCGCTACCGTGGTTAGCACCCACACCACACACAGCCACCCCGCCACCCACCTTGAAGAAGTCGGGCAGGATCTCGCTGCGGATGTAGTCCGGCTCCACGCCCTCGGTGCCCACGCACTGCTTCACCACCTTGAGCACAATCTTCTTCATCTCCTCATCGGGCGTGTTGAACTCGCGCCGCAGCACCACCATCACCTCGCGCGTGTAGTAGAAGGCGTGCTCCGCGTCCATCAGCGGGATGATGTGGCCGATGGCCTTCAGGAAGGACGCCAGCACCTTGCCGCGCAGCGACCGGATGCCGCGCCACAGCGGCTCCAGCACGTCGTCGAACGACTCGATGCCGTACGGGGTCGCCGCCTCCGCCAGCGCCGCCAGGCACAGGGCGGTGATGGTCTTCACCTTCTGGTTCTCGTCCTGTGTGGGGGGGGGTGGGGTGGGGTGGGGAGCCGCAGGCGGGTTCGGGTGGGTCGGAACGTGTCGGGTCGGAACGTGTCGGGCCAGGATGGCGGGAGTGTGGAATAGCGCACGCTTCGCTGCGCCGGGGTCCCATTGCCGGTGACTCGCGGGGGGGGGGCCGACGACGCAGTGCGCGGTGCGTTTCAAGCCGCCGAGTTGGAGTTCGTAACCGCGTGACGAGCAGCATCCACATCGCGACACAACACAACACATCCGACCCGGGGCGAGGAGCGGTGGCGCGTGCGCATAAGGTCATGGCGGCGCCGACAGACCCCCCCTGTCCCAGCCCCCCTCCGCTCTCCCCGTTTGAATCTCTGCAGCCCCCCCACCCGCCACCCGACACACACACACCTTGAGTCCGTGCTTGACGATGTCCACCATGGAGCGCAGGTGGGGCAGGACCGCACAGCCCATGAGAATGGCGATCTGGGGGTTGAACGGGGGCGGGCAGGCGGGCAGACGTGGGGAGCAAGCACGGTGCAGCCCAATGGTAGCCGACCCGTCGGGCAACCAGACTCACCCTCATCCTCACTCCGTCCCGTCCCGGCCCTCGCAACACCCAACAAACGCGCTGCTGCTGCCGCCCACGAACCCGGAGGGGGGGCCCACGTCACCACGCACCTGCTGCACAATCTTGATACCCGTGTGGCGCGCCTGCCAGCTCTTCTTACTCAGACAGACGGCCTGACGTGGGGAGGGGGGTCAGGGAGGGAAGGGTACAGGAAAATGGTGGACATATTGGAGGGAGGGAGGGAGGGAGGGGGAAGTGCTGTGTTGGCCCGTGGATCCCCCCTTCGGTGTGCCTCCCGGGGGCTGGGATGGGTAAGCGGGCTGACCGAGGGGTATGGGCACGTGACGTGCCACAACCTACACGCCCACACCCCTTGAGGCACATAACGGTATTTTCTTTCTTTCCTCCTCCCTCTCCCCCTCCGTTTCGCCATCCCCTCCCTCCCAGCAGACACAACCGGACCTTGAGCCGCCGCCCTGCCCATCGCATCTCATTCTTCCTTCCTCCCTTCCCGCCTACCGAAGAACAACACAATCCGCACATGTACCTTGAGGAAGGGCAGCAGCGCCGGGATGCCGAGCGCCGAGGCCACCACGCTGAAGGCACGCGCCGTCGTGTTGCGCACGTACTCATCAATGTTGTCAATGTCGGGCCGCATGGCGGCGATCATCTGGGCCAGACCCGCGGCCTTGGCCAGGTTGGCGATGATCTCGCGGCCTTCCACGCGCGCGTAGTAGTCCTCGTCGATCAGCAGCGGCTCAATCACCACCAGGATCTTGTGCACGTACGGCCGGACGAGCTCGTCCAACTTGTACAAGATCCTGTGGAGGGGGGTCGGACACGGCGCAGGCAGTACGTCGGTGAGGAACAGGTGTGCAGTGGAGGGGATATAGGCCATTGGTAGACATATCCAAACTGCGCTGCTGCCAGGGCAAAGGTCCGGTGGCGGGAGTGGCAGCACATCAGGGCGATGACCGCACATCACCACACCCAGGCTGTGTTTAAAAATGCAACCCGCCCAACCCAGGCTGTGTGATTTCCTCCTCCCCAATGTTCCCCTCCTCCCAGCCCGGCTCCTCCCACCCCCGCTCTCCATCTTCCCACCCATCACTCTCCTCTTCCCACCACTCCACACTGCCGTGCCTGCTGCGTAACTACGCGCTCTCGCCTGCCTTGCCTACCCAAGGACACACCCACCCACCCACCCACCCACCTACTTGAATAACACCCCCACCCCCACCCACCTGTCGATGACCTTGACCAACAGGTGGCGCTCCTGGTCCTCCAGGGTGGGCTGCATCAGCAGCGGCAGGATGGCGTTGAACAGCGGCCCCGCGCCCAGCTCGCGAGCCTTATCCGTCAGGGTCCTGCGGGCCGGATACACAGGCACACACACGCGTAGGGGGCACGCAGGGGCAAGCGGCGGGTGAAGACGCGGACATCCGTAAGCACACACGACTCGACGGTAGGCCGCGTTCGCGCATTGGCAAGGCTCCCGTCGTTCCCCTCACCATCTCCCACCTCACCCGACACGCACATACACCCCCTACCCCAACCCCAAATCGGATCCCCCGTAATACCCCCCCTTGTGTCAACTCGGACAGCGAAGCCGCGAAAGTCACCGAATCGAGATTAGTTCTACCGGCTGATCCCCGCCTCCATTTCCGGCGTAACCAAAGCGTCCCGCACCTGAGCGCGCTCTTCCTCTGCGGCGGCGTCCCGTTCTTGACCTTGAGCAGCAGCTTCATGATCTTGCGCTCTTTGGCCTCCTCCGCGGACAGCTCCGCCTCATCAACGTCCTGCAGCAATACAGGCATCGAGGGCCAGAATCGGGTGGAGTGGTGGATGCAGTCAAGTGCATGACGTGATGGTGCACAAACGAAATGAAATGATGATTCCAGCCCTGCAACGCGGCAACGTTTGCTTCCTCTCGCGCACACAGGCCTGCGCGAACATGTGTAGTGCTTTTCTTAGAGCCATGCCGCATCATGCCCAGCCCGCCCATCAATGCCCGCCCCCCCCCACACACACCGCCAGCCCGGATCATAACACACCCCACCCAGTCAAACTCTCGTCGCTAGTCATATCATCACACTCCCGCGTCTCCTGGATGTGGGGGGCTGCTGGTGCTGCTGCTCCTGGTGGTACTGCTCCTGCGAATAGTGCTACTGCTACGTTGGGCAACCAACGCAAATGGAGTCAGACGGCCACGCGACCCGACTGATCAACTGCCTGCAGTCGTCCGTCAGCCCGAGGGCCCCCGCCGCATCGGCCAGTCCGCCCCCGCCGCACGCCATGCGGTCTAGCACGCAGCCCCGCCACGCCGATACCAGACCCCGGCGATCCCACACGGTGCGATGTGTTCGCGTGTTCCGTGGCCCTGCTGCGGAGGGCCTCACTTCTCCCTTTCCTCCCCCACGCAGACACCAGATCCCGTTCCTCCCCCCACGCAGACAACACATCCCGCTCCTCCCCCAAGCTGACACCTGGGTCGCGAAAAGTCATCGAATGAGTACTTCTCCCGACCCCCACGCCAGTGTCGTCACGTCAAGGCCCGTGTCCGCCTCCCGCCAGTGTCCACCCCATCCTTACCCACCCCCTTTGTATTTGACGCACCTGCAACAGCTTGCTAAAGATGTGCATGTCCTCGGGCTTCATCTCCGGCAGCCCCTCCAGAGCCACCGGCAGGTCCGCCTTAAGGTTCGGGTTGTCCTGCGGGCCGGGATCAGGAGTTGGGTGGGAGTCAGAGGTTGATGTGAGAGTGGACATGGGTCAGAACATGTGGGGGCAGCCGAAGTCGCAAACACGTCCCAAACGGACTTTAGACACTGATGGATACACATTAGAGCACTACCGCCCCCCCCCCCGAAGACCACCGAAGCGTTGATTCCCTGGTGCAGGGTACACGGCCCTGCAGTGACACCGACAGCGCCCCCTCCCCGTATGCCGGCCCAGCCCACCCCTCAAAACCAGATCCCCCGGGGGGGGGGGTAAGGAAATTGGTAGACATTTTCAAACTGCGTTGCAAACTGCGCTGCTGCCAGAGCGACGGTCCGACGGGAAAAGAACGGTACAAGAAGGGGGGAGAGAGGCAAGCCAAAGAATGGACCCAAGCGACATCATGCCAATACCTGGGGTTGTGTTTCCCATGCCGGACTGCCAAGGCAATCAACTGGTGGCAGATTCCTCTGCTGCCGTGCGCGCGTGAGGTCGTGCACACAACCCCGCCCCCCGGGTCCCGGATCCCCTGGTCTGGCTATCATCGGCGGCGCACTTTACCAAACCCCTAGGACCGTTTCCCCTTCCCTCCTCAACCCCTGGTGCAGCACCCAGGTGCACTCAGGGTCCTACAGGTCCCTCCCTTCTGGTCAGGGTACAGGTTTGCCCCCCTCACGTTAAGCGTACTTCCCATAACCCCCTCTCTTGGGCCCTTGAGGCCCCTTCCCCCATCAGCAACACTCTCAACACCCAGTCAGCCCAATCGCCGCACTCTGCACAGCTCTGTCACGTGTTCCATTCCTGCCGCATGAGGTTAGCATCCTCGGTCCGCCACCCACCTCCGGCATCGCGTACATCGGTGTGCCGCCCACCAGCGGCGTCGGCGTCGCCATGAGCTTCCGCGCCGGGTCGATGACCGGCTTGTACCCCGCCGGAGGCGCCAACACCTTGTACCCGTCCTTCTCCCCCGGCAACATCGCATCCAGCTCCTCATCAGTCAGCGGCCGGTTGCGCTCCCACATCTCCCGCTGCAACCGCATTTCCTGGTAGGCCTCCGGCGTCATCTGCCCCGCCGCGGCCGCCGCGCCCAGCGCCGAGAGAGACGGCGTCTCCATGCCCAGAAGCGGCGTAGCGCCCGGCGCACCCACCGCCGGTGTGGCTGCGGAGAAGAACGACGGCGTGACGCCCGGACCCAGGGACGGTGTCGCGGCGCCCAGCGCAGGGGTCTGGTCCCAGCGGGAGCGCTTGGCAGCGGCCCCCGCGCCCCCGACCGCGGGCGTCTCACCGCCCCAGCTGCCCGAGGGCGTCTCGCCAGGCTGCACATCGCAGAAGGGAGGAGCACAGGACATTAATAGGCAATGATGAAGGGGGGGTGTAAAAAATTGGTAGACATATTCAAACTGCGCTGCTGCCAGAGCGAATATCCGATGGAGAGGGTGGGGGGACAACAACACACAGGCATGCATTTAAAATAAAGGCGAGAGAAGGTGCAGCGGCGTTCGCGGACTGCAGGTAGCCGCTGTCGTTGCTGCTGGCCTTGCTCCGCTCGCCTACCTTGCGGAGCGTTCACAACATGTACCGCACCGTCGATGCAAAGCGCGGATACAAACACCGCCTGCGGATCGCTAACAAGGCCACAACCGCCCAGAGATGCACTCTGAAGAGCTCTGTGTATTCGGGTCCCCAAGCCCCAACACCCGCGCATGCTGGCCTTGTCTCCTCTAGTCAAGCCCCTCCTCCGCTTCTCGCACCTCCTTGGCGCAGACACACCCCACAGCCGCACACGTACCCGCGCGGGTGTGGGCTCGTCCCAGCGGTTGCGGCGGGGCGTGGGCGCCGCTTTGGCGCCCGAGGGCGTCGCGTCGTCCCATCGCCCCGCTGCCGGTGTCGCATCCCCAGCCCCAAGACCCGGGGTGGCGTCCCAGCGGTTGGCCGCCGGGGTGGCCTCCGCGAGGCCCAGCCCCGGGGTCGCATCCCAGCGGCTGCCCAGACCCGGCGTCGCCTCCACGCCGTCCGTGTCCCACTCGGACCGCGCCTTCTTCGCCCTGCAAAGCCGGAGACGGAGAAATGGCGCGGGCGGTGAAAGTGGGGATGGAGAACAGAAGTAGACATATTCCTAATTCGTTAATGGCGAATGCTTCGCTGTTATATATTTTAACACTGCGCTGCTGCCAGAGAAATGGTCCGGTGAAGAATCAACTGCCCGGTGAAAAAAGGGAGGAGGGCCCGAGGGGTTATGCAGGGGCATGTATACAGTCAGGGACTCAGGCATCTGAACTGCCGAAGGAAGGTGTAACAATGCAGGGCGCGTCGACCGGCCGTCCTGATTGAACCCGCGAGAACCCAACGGCAACAAACCCGCCAGGATGCACATCGCCGCGCAGGCAGGCAGTGCGACAGACAGTTCACTCCCGGCCGCCATGTTAACGGACCCAAAAGCGCAGCGGAAAGCCACCCTACACGACGACGACGCCATATTCGCGTTGCCAATAGCTCATTAAATACCCGAACGCGCAAACGGACAACAGCATGCGCCGCATCAGCCCGCACACCGTGCCCCATTCACTGACCACCCACTCGGCGGGCTGAACACGCAGCGCCGCGAAGTACTCGAACCCGTACCCGCAGGCCCGTATGCGTGTGCGTATCACGTCCCAAGGCAAGCGGGAATCGACGTCGACGCGGACCAAAATCGCCACCCCTCCCGACGACATCCATTCTTGGTGTATACCTACTACTACGGTGTAACCCCCCCAGACTACACGACGATGTCTGAGAAGACCCTCGTGAACTCATTACTCCGGACCCGTGAAACCCTCTCGGCGCAATCGTCCCGCTGGCCGAGTTGCCCAAACATGCCCTGCCGTTAATAATTTCCTTTTATCTTTCTGGCTACGCATCTGTGAACTACGCTTCGTTTCAAGATTGCGCTGCATCCATGTCGCCTGCTAGCGGCATGTATTGGATGTTATCCGAAGTCCGACATGGCGCTGCGCCGTGGCACCGCACTAGATTCACGACAGCTCCCCCTCCCGTAGTCAAACGTCACTTACGGTTCGGCCTGGTCCCAACGATTACGCCGCTTGCCTCCGGCCGCAGCTCCATCCGCCGCGGGCACCGCAGGCGCCGGCATGGAACCTGACGTCCCCGCCGATTCCGCGCCTGCCGGAGCCCCCGACTGTGCCGGCCGCCCCGCCGCTGCCGCTGCTGCTTGCGCCTCTGCATCCTCCTTCTTCTTTTTGGCAATGTTCACCATCGTGTTGTCCAGTTCGCGGTTCAGCTGCTGCTCACGCATGATGTCCGCGTACGTCCGGACGCGAGCATCCGGCGTCTTGTCGCCCATGGCGAACGCGTCGTTGCGCTCCGGCGACAGGATGCGGTTCAATCGCCGTCGCCGGTAGTCGTCCTCACGCTCATAGATGGTTTTAGGCTGCTGGAAGCCAAGCCCATTCGCCCCGGCCTCCGCTTCCTCGTCGGGGATGACGGAGCGCGCCTGAGCTGCTGCCGAACCGAACGCCTTGTCCCGACTGCAAGGCCGCATCAGGGCCGTATAAGGGCCGCAGGAGAAAAAGTGAACGAGTAACAAGCCACTGATCCCCCTAGCCGAACGGAGTCCCTCGATGCATTGAACTCTCGCGTGGAACGCAAACACGCCAACCTACGCACTCACCGAAAGTCTTGCTCATCTTCCTCTTCCTCCACCAGCTCGCTGCGATATGCTGCACGATCCGCCCCGCCATAGAGGTCCTGATCGAAGACCACACCCGTCAGAGGCACGCCCTTGACCCGCTGCTCATCGTCCGCCATGGCCGCGGGCGCAGCGGCTGGGCCGCAAAACTCTCACTGATTCTGCACTGATTGTAGGACTTCCGGACTGACGTTGCGAAAGATGTCGACGAAATCTAAACTCTGGCAGCCAGCAAGCTCTCAGTTGTTTTCACGTGCTAGTTTGTATTGCTTCTACACTAACAAATCCGACGAGTGAAAGCCATAGCCTGGTCGACGGGCTGGTGCAAAACTCAATGCGAGAGCGGCGGCCACCCTGGAGCGAATGGGGCCGGACTTAGGCAATTCCTGCCAAACTGACCCTCTCTTTCTTCGCCGGGGCAGAAAAATGAAGCAGCTGCTCTCTACCAGGACCCTGCCGGTCCCAGATGGGATTAGCATTGAGGTCAAGGGCCGGGCGGTCCGCGTTAAGGTACGGCGGCGGCAGGCGGCATTGTCCATGGCGATACAACTGGGCGGCTTGGTGGCATTGTGAGCGGCTGGCTGGAGCTCTGATGGACTGTGTTTGTCATGATTGGCCCTGCAGGGTCCTCGCGGCACCCTGACGCGCGACTTCAAGCACCTGGCTGTTGATATGTTCCTCACGGAGCAGGACGGACACAAGGTGCTGCAGGTGGACTGCCACTTCGGCAAGAAGAAGCGGCTTGCATCCATTCGCACCGTTTGCTCGCATGTGAAGAACATGTTTACGGGCGTCACAAAGGGCTTTGAGTACAAGATGCGCCTGGTGTACGCCCACTTCCCCATCAACATCAACATCGAGAACCAGGGCAAGAAGGTGGAGATCCGCAACTTCCTTGGCGAGAAGCGCGTGCGCGTGGTCAATATGCTGGATGGCGTCAAGATTGCCCGGTCGGATGGCGTTAAGGACGAGCTGGTCCTCTCCGGCAACGACCTGGAGAACGTGTCGCGCTCCGCCGCTCTGGTGAACCAGTCCTGCCGCGTCCGCGTCCTGGATATCCGCAAGTTCCTGGACGGCATTTACGTGTCGGAGAAGGGCCTGCTGGTGAAGGAGTAGACGGATGAGTTTGCCCGCAGCAGTGTGTAACGGCGCAGATGGAGGCTTTTGCCATGACTCACTTCGTGTTCCCATCCCCCAATGCTTGGCACCGAGCACCGACACGGCAGCAGCAAGCAGCGGCAGTAGCGGCCGGGGCTTCGCGTGGGCGGCTGCTTCACGGCGGCCCCCTTAATGGCCTACGGAGGGCTGCAAGCGACGATTGAATCCTCGTTTGGGTTCGTGTTGTCTTCGGCAGTCCTTGCTTTCTGTAACAGCTATGGCGGGCTCTCTTTCGACCTGCAGTCGATTCTGGAGCGCTGGTGCATGAGTGCACT
Source organism: Eudorina sp. 2006-703-Eu-15 (assembly GCA_003117195.1). Taxonomy (NCBI): domain Eukaryota; kingdom Viridiplantae; phylum Chlorophyta; class Chlorophyceae; order Chlamydomonadales; family Volvocaceae; genus Eudorina; species Eudorina sp. 2006-703-Eu-15. Next base: position 151,768 of record BDSI01000118.1, read on the forward strand.
GCGGCTGACAACCTCCACTTGCCTAACACTGCCATGGACCAGCTAATTAAGCGGCAGCCATTGCACAGCTTCTGCGGGATCAATCGGGCATCGCTCTTGGGGTCGCTGGAAATCGTGGCACGCCTGGGGCCTCAGAACGCCGTGAAGCGCGGTAAAGGTTGCGGCTCTGCCTGCTGGAAGGGGGTAGGGGTGGCTGTGCGATACAGCGGGTTTCAGTTTGCACGCGGTTACCTCAATCGTGCACAGTGCGCGAGTTCATTTGAAAAGCCTAGTATCTACAGCCAAGACGGGTATTCATGGGTCGCATGGGTTGGGAGCCTCTCTCGACACCGTTTGAAGGCATGCATGGGCAGGATTGGAAAGCGGAGGGGTGTGTGCTTGCGCGGGGGACCTCGTGGCAGCTCGAGACAATGTGATAATCATCGAGGTACGGCAACATGATCAACGCAGCCATATCAGCAGGCTACCAGCGTTGCTCGGCATACGAACATTGTAGGGGGTAACCACGATCGTGCCACGGAGAAGTTATCATTTCCGGGTCGGCAAGCAATGTTAGTTAAAGCGGATCCTCGGTCGGGAACACCTGTGGACCGTCTTAACATAGGACCGGACCCATCGGCTCCCTATGCCTCTAGGACCAGACCCCTATCCATCATCCCACCTTAAGGACATAATAATGTGCCTGCAGTGGCAAACATGTGAGTAAGCAGGTATGCGAGTAGAGTCTGCTGCAGGCGCACCGGCGGTACATGTAAGAGACACGATATGGAAGAGACGCGCGTTTCTCATATTACAATGAAGAACTTTACTGCCGGTGTAGGCAGCCAAGCACCAAATGACGAAATGAGAGCATGCGCGGACGTACGGCAATCGTTCATACTCACAAACTACCTCGAGACTGCATGCCAACTACGTGGTCGCTGTTTGTCTACTTTTGCATGTAACAAGTAGGCTTGCTTAGGGTGACTACCTCACTTATTTCCTAAGACCCCTTCGATCTATTCACATGAGCGCGTAAATACTTTTGCAAGCATGACCAAGGTCAACCAGTCACGCATCCGAGAAGCGTTAACAGCCGGAACAAATGTCAAAGAGAAAGGGCCGCCAGTCGCCGACGGTCAGCATAGCTGCGTGCTCTGTAGACGGCGTCTGCAAGGAGCTGTGACCTGACCGTTCGGCGCTTTGCTCACGGCAGGTATTCTGTCGGTTACGCCTGACACTCCGGAAATGCTAGAGTGGCGTAGCCGGTCGGCTCTGGACGTGGCGGAGACTTCGTCCACGTTCCTGGACGATGAGGACGACGGTGCGCATTCTGGCGCTGTTCTGGGGCCTCTTTTATCTATCGGCATCCGTAGCTGTCTGTAGTTGCGGTGTGCACATGAAGGGAAGCCCGCCAAACCTGAGGGCGCCTGCTTGCAGGCCCTAAGCCTCACGAGCTGTATGGAAAGTTTACCTGGAAAATTGAAAACTTCTCGGAAATCAGCAAGCGGGAGCTGCGGAGTACCGTGTTTGACGTCGGGAACTATAAATGGTGAGCAGAATGGGGTCGCTGTCGGAGCTTAGGGCTTATGACGACCAAGCCCTGGTGCACTGCAGGTACATCCTTGTGTACCCACAGGGATGTGACGTATGCAACCACTTGTCGCTGTTCCTGTGCGTCGCGGACTACGATAAGCTGCTGCCGGGTAAGGTGTACTAGTCGCTCCGCCATGGCTCAAAGCGGCTCTTGAGTCCGTGCTATGCCATGGTGTGCAGGGTGGAGCCATTTCGCGCAGTTCACAATAGCGGTCGTGAACAAGGAGCCAAAGAAGTCCAAGTACTCTGGTACGGTTACGTCGGGGTCCCTTCTCGGCTAGTGTTCGTTGGCGAGCTTACCCGGCGCGGGCGTCTCCCGCCGAATACCTTGGGATGTGCCCACAGTAACTTGGTCCGTCCCTGCCATGCCACCTCTCAGACACACTGCACCGCTTCTGCAAGAAGGAGCATGACTGGGGCTGGAAGAAGTTCATGGAGTTGTCCAAGGTTCTGGACGGGTTCACAGTCGCTGATACGCTCGTGATCAAGGCGCAGGTGCAGGTCATCCTGTGAGTACCGTGACAGGGGGTTAGCGGCAACGCGAAGGGCATGAGCCTTTCGGGTCAAAGTTGGTGGGACCAGCGGTTCGGGGTGGAATAGATACCTGGATTGTCGGTCTGACACTTGATTGCCTTGTCGTAGGGACAAGCCCAGCAAGCCTTTCCGGTGCCTGGACCCGCAATACCGCCGAGAGCTGGTGCGGGTGTACCTGACGAATGTGGAGGGCATCTGCCGGCGGTTTTGCGAGGACAAGAAAGCACGGCTCGCGTGGGCTCGGGACGAGGCGGCGTCGTTCCGCCATTTCTGGGGCTCATCGACCCCGGAGCAGCAGCGCAAATACCTAACGGACAAGGGGGAGGTGATCCTCAAGGTAGGCATAATTACAAAGCTGACGGGCTGGGATTGAAGTTTAGCAGTGTGGGGGTGAGCAGCGTCAGGACGATTAGGGTCGGGGTCTGCACGAGGCATTCGTACGGCACACGAAAGCGCACTCGAGCATCCTTCGTTCTCAGCATATTGGGATTTGCATGCCGTTGTGGAAGTCACTGAGGCTGGTCGTGAGAGTTGTTGGCTGGGTAACTGAAACTGCTGATGTGTTATTGTAGTGCAAGGGCACGGGCCTTAACACGCCGACGGGGTTTCATCGTCGCCTGCATTGCATTGCGTTACGCAACTCAGGCTGTGGTGAAGCAGTTCTTCAACGAGAAAGAAGTCACGTCCACCCTGGTCATGGACGCGCTGTACAGCGGGTGCAAGCAGATCGAGGAGCACAGCCGCGCGTGGCTCGAGGTATGTCGCAAGCAGCGGCAGGGGCAGCACTAAGGATGTATAAAAGCCCAGAGGCTGAAGGTGGAGCATTTAGGCCACCCCAAGAGACGATTGGCCTGTGCGTAGGCTGTCGGGTTACAGAGTTTATGGAACTGCTGAAGCACAGTTTGAGATCGACGCTCTTTGCGCGTATGCGCCACATCCGAGCGCTCGAAGTCATAGCTGTGCCAAATGAAGACACGCCTGGGGTACAGCGGTCGGTAACCTTCCGTTCCTGTCCAGCCTCAAGCCCGGGTGTCCAATTTTAGATAACAAGCCACGTCTTAGAGCTTTGAAATCTGCAATCTCATGCATCCCAGAGGTGGAACGCGCACCCATGGCACATTTGGGCTTATGATGACGTGCAGTTCCACGCACAGTCTGAGATCAGTGCCGCGTCGCTCTCGTGACACATGGGGCATTTGGAGTCATAGCTGTGCCACAGGAAATACCATTGCCCAAGGTACCGCGTCCAGCACCGTTGCGGCCGGACTGCTTCAAAGCTGGGCAGACATCCATTATCGTTTCCCCACAGTAATGGATGCACTCCTAAAACCGGTCCCGAAGTTGGGTCTGAGGACTTCTTCCTCTGTGTGTGTGTGTAAGAGAACTCAGCCGCGAGAATAGCCGATGTTGGCGACGGAGACAGAGGATACCCGAAACCCGCCCGAATTACCGAAAAACTGTGACAGAAGTGACCGGCGAGGGCGTAGTAGGCGATATATACGATGACAGAGCCGCCGGTTGTAGCGTCCGCGAGCGACAGTTGACCGAGGCGGGCGCCAGAGGTCCAGTAGCAACCGTCAGCGGAAAAGCTGCCGTAGCGTAGTCTAAAAATAACTAGTTGAACTAACCTATGTGTGTGTGTGTGTAGGGCAAGTGCCCGGACAACGCCCCGATCGTGCTCATCAAGGCGGAGCGCAGCACGTTCACGCTGTGCGGCGACCTGATGGACATTGCGGATCGAGTCCAGAAGGATTTCATCCCCGCAGCCAAGGACGACAGCAAGGTGGGTTACGGGAAGTATGGATCGGCGGGCACTGTTGCGGGCCAACGCTTTGGGCCAACGCTCCTGCAAGGCAGGAATGAAGGAATTCTCGAACTAATGCAGTGGATGCGCCCCTTTCCACTGCTCCAGAGCTGCCAATCGTCCCCTTGGTCCTTGTCTACAGGCCATTCAGCCCAACGACGGCTTGACGCTGCGCAGCGGGCAGGACGGCGACGACTACCGTCGCGACTCCTTCGAGCGTGACGAGAAGCGGCTGGCGGAGCTGGGGCGCAAGACCATTGAGATGTTCGTGATTGCGCACATCTTTTGCGAGAAACTGGAGATTGCCTATCGGGAGGCGGAGGCTCTCAAACGGCAGGACCAGCTGATCGCGGAGGAGTTCGAGATGGCACGCCTCGAGGAGAGCAAGGCGCAGGCCAAAGCGCAGGCAGACAAGGAAAAGAAGGCAAAGAAGAAGGTGAGCACTCGCGAGCCAAAGTACGGGGTGTGTTTAGATAAGAGACCCGCCCGACTCAAACCAAGCACCAATATACTTACCATTATAACCTGCGGGACGTGTTGTTCAGCAATCTTGCATGGAGGTTGTACCAACCGGCTGTTCTTGCGGTGCTTGCAGGAGAAGCTCAAGCTCAAGAAGGAGGCGGAAAAGCTGAAGCGCGAAGCGGAGGAGGCGGAGCGCAAGGCGCGCGAGGACGAGGCGCGGCGGCTCGAGCTTGAGCGCAAGGCGAAGGAGGCGGAAAAGCGGAGGTGCGTCCGTCAGCCATTGTCACGCTGCGCCTGCGGCTTTCTAGTTCCGGTTTGTCGCGGTCAGTGGCTGCTTTGCCTGGAGCAGGCAACACGTAAGAACGTAGCTTAAGTGTTGAGCAACAAGATCATGCAAACCGCTTGTCCCTGATGTCCCGTAAATGATGCTGTGTATCCCTTCCCCGTACCAGGCTGGAGGACTCGCAGGGGCAGTTACAGCCTCAGCAGCTGCATGGGCGGAAGGGCGGCAAGAGCCGTGAGGAGAAGCGGGCGCAACAGGCCGCGCAGCAGCAGCAGCAAGCGGCGGCGCGGGCCAAGCAGGCCTCTGCCGCGGTGGCGGCGTCCAGTCAGGCGCACGCGCAGGCTTCTGGGCTGAGCAAGCCAGCACCGCCATCGTCGGACCGTGCGGCTGGAGGCCTGCCGCTGCTTTCCACCATTGCGGCAGCCGTGGTGGCGGAGGCAGCTGCGAGCGCATCGGCCGCGGCGGAGACCAGCCAGACCGAGCGCAGTGACTCCCAAGACGAGTTGCCTAGCTCTGGAAGCTGCAGTGACGAGGAGGTTGGCACGGTCAACCAGGCGACGGGGGCAGCGGAGAGCAGTGGTGACGGCGAGGACGACGTGGACGGCGGGGCCGCCAGCAGCGCAGCGGGCGGGGCCGGGGGAACGTTGTCAGAAACCGACGGCGCGAGCGAAACTGAGAGTCGGGCTGCACTCGAAGAGGAGAACGGATTACTACGCGGAGAGGTGGCGCAGCTGCGGACAGAAGTCGCACAGCTGCAAAAGCTTGTGGGGGAGAAGGACGCGGAGATCTTTGCCTTGCGGGCGCAGCTCTTGGAGTTGCAACCATCGGAAATCTCGGACCTGGTGAAAGAGGGGTCCACGGCAGGGACAGGGACAGCAGCGACTGCGGCGCGGGGGCCCAGCTCAGCTGCCAGCAGCAGCAGCACTGGCGCGCTGGACGTCATGGCCGCACAGGCGCCAGCACCGGCGCTCATTGTGGCGGCGCCATCGCAGCAGAGCAACGGGCCGGTGCGGGAGGGCCCGCCCGCTGACAGCAATACATCCGGGGCTGGGACCGCAGCAACGTCGACGCCAGACCGAGGGCCTGGGCGGCCAGCGGATCGGGCAGGCAAGGCAGAGTCCGCTTTGGCGAACGGGCCGAAGGACGCCGGCCCGTCCCCATCCGTGCCTGCGGCCGCGGCGGCCGCAGCAGCTGCTGCAGTGCGCCGGATGCAGCAGACGCTGGGGTCAGGGCACGACACGTCCGCGTTGCATGCAGGGGTCCCGCCGCCACGTCCCGCCAGCACGGGGCCAACGGTCACGGGCGCGCCAGCTGCGGCTGCTGCGCCGGTGGCGTCATCAGCGGCCGGCCGGGGACGGCCCGCGGCTACGTCAGCGCCGACAAGAATGCCAGGCAGCAGCGAGTCGGCGGCCGTGGGCGCCCATTCGCAGGCGGGGGCGTCACAGCAGCAGGTAGTAGGTGCCTCTGGGACGGGGTCAACCGCAGGGCCATCGGGTGACAGCCACTTGGCTGCGCAGGCGGCATCAGCAGGCGTGCTTATGCAGCGCTCATCGTCGGCCACGTTGCCGGTAGTTGGCAGCAGTAGCGGTACGGCGTCAGGCGCCGGGCAGTACTCCCAGCTTGCTCCTCATCAGCTGGCAGCCGCGGCAGCGGCGGCGACAGCTAACGGGCGTGCACGGCCGCAGGGCGTGGACGCGGCGCCGGGGGTGAGTGGTTCGGCGCAGGTAGCGGCGACGGGCAGCAAACCCGCGTCTTACCTACCAGGGACGGCAAGTGGGTCCGCTGTGGGCCCATCCTCGAACGGCATCGGTGGCGTGCTTCACGCCGCAACAGGGTCGCAACAGAGCGTGCCGGACGGCCTGCCCTCGTACCGGAATGCGGCAGCGGGAGTGCTATCAACAGGACAGCCGGGTGGTGGGCATCCGCTGCCTGCAGCTGCGGCGGCTGCGAACATGGTGTCGGTGTCCACGGCGTCCATGTTGCCGGTCAGTCCCAGCGCACCAGTGACGGCGGCGGCAGCGGCGGCAAGCGGGGCGCACAAACGGGTGGAGGACGGGACGTCAGTTGCCGCACGGGCAGCAGCGGCCGCAGCTCGCCACATGGCGCACCCGGTTGCGGCGGCAACTGCGTCTTCCGCCGACGGTGCCTTCAGCGCTCAGAGCGCCCGGATCATGATGCAGCAGGCGCAGCGCGCTGGCTTGGCTTTCAGCACTCCCACGTCGGTGGCCTCCGCATCAGCGAAGGTGAGGTTGCCTGTGTTAGCCTTCAAGGTGCTGAGCGCGCAAGTGTCCTGTTCGCCCCAGTCGGAATGCGTGCACGGCATATCAGTTCACGGGAGGCATGCGATCTGCCTACACGGTGCGTCGTGGCTCTGCCCTTAACCTGCCCGTTATTTTTTTTTGTACTGACTCGGCGATGGGAAGTTTCCATGGGGCCAAGGGAGCGCCTCTCGACTGAACACTGCTGGTCCCTGTGTGATGTACTCCCGCAGCAGCGGATGTCAGCGTCGACGCAGCTGGACAGTCCCGGTCTGGAGGACTTCGCGCACATCAACATGATCGACGACCTCCTCACGGAATGAGTGACCACCGGGTTTCAGCCCAGTGATCTGCAAATGCAAGGGCTGCGCAACAACGACATGCAGCTTGAACGGGAGGTCGTTGCGCGTGTGTACTGGGCGCCAGCAACAACGCAGCTTCGCTATGTCGACGCACGTAATACTTGTGCTTGCGGCTGGGGAGTACCGCGGGCCGGTGCTGCGTGGATGTAAGCATGTTGACTTGGTCGAAGCCGAAATTGTGTGCCTCACATTAGACAATCGCCCTTCTTGCAGCTAAGATGATAGCTTCGGGTTTCACATAATGCGAGAAGAACAAGGGGTTTGGGAAAACCCAGGCTCTTGCGCAGGAAAGTGTTATCACATTTTTGTTACATCCATCAGCCAGTGCAGCTTACGCCGATTACACGAGCCCGGCCGACCACATTAGGGCTCAACAAGCGCGAGCGGAACCTGCTCAAAAACCGCGGGCGCCCCTGCCCCCATCGTATCGTCATGCCAACACCACCCTGATCAACAAACACCCGTGCTTTGGACAAGCACAACTTGCCAAGCCCAAGACATGTTGATTCCGTCCAAACGAACAGCTGCACGAAAACCGCTCTCGCTACGCGACCTGCTCTCGTCGCCATGCCCTCCGGCGGTTCATGACGCAAGGCCGCGACCTGGCACCGCGTGCTCCAAAGTTCAACCCCACACTGCAGCTCGCCACTGCTTACTTGACGGCCTCAGCTCGCCACTGCTTACTTGACGGCCTGCAAAAACCAATGAGTGTCTGTTAGTGACATTCGCAATGTGTATGACCTAACGTCATGACAGGTGGCAAGAGGCACTGGCACGCACGCAATGCAGTGCACGCCCCTATGCCGCGATAACGCTTTTTTTGGCAACCGAGAAGTTCAACGCCACCGCATCTCACCTTCTTCTTGTTGGCCACGGTCTTGGCCTTGCCCTTGCGCGTGCGCGCGTTGGTCTTCGTCCGTTGGCCACGCACCGGCAGGCCCTGCACACACGGACACCAGCCAGGGGTATTTTGCCAAAATCATACGTGGCTTCCGAACTATTTCCAGCTCCTCAATAATCGCCGACTCCATGGCACATCCCACGCCTCTCTTTTGTAGGCCCAACCCGTAGCTCTTAACAGGTGGTCCGCCATCCTTTAACATCAACGGACTTGTAATCTACGCCGCGTGTACGAGATTGGTCTGGCTGCATGGCTTTACACGTCGGCCGCCGGCGCATCCACCCTTCGATTTTCATGTAGTAACAGAAACCGTCGCGGAGAGCTCTACATTAGTTGATCCAACTTTCTCAGTACGACAATATTCGTGCTCTTACTCTCCCTCCCAGTAAGTGCATAGATCCGTGGGATGTTGTACATGGGTTATGCGTGTCGCGTAAGCTTACAAACCCAACCATCCCCTACATGCGAACCCCCGTTTCCGACTTACCATGATATGGCGACGGCCACGGTAGCAGCCGATGTCCTTCAACCGCTTAATGTTTTGAGAAACGATACGGCGCTGCAAAGGGAATTTGAAGAAGGGTTCGCACACAGCCGTGTGCAGAGGGGGAGTTAGGCTGGGCCGTTGACTGCACTAGTCAGCGTGCATTCACGGGTCACCAAGGTGATCAACGGGTGGACGGTGACCACGGTGACTCCAAGATGACTGACGAGTCACCACGGCTGGGCCCAAACTCGTGGGCCCCCCCAACGCACCAGGTCGGCCTCGGTGGTGTACTTCTCCACCTCCTGGCGCAGCTTGTTGACCTCCTCCTCGTTCAGCTCGTAAGTCTTCTTGTTCTCCACGGCCTTCATAACAAAGCACCTCCGTTAGAATTTATTCTATTCCAACACCAGCCCACTCCTGCGGTAATAGTCGCGCACCGTGTCGCGCAGAATAGTCTGAGCAGTGGTCTGGCCAATACCATAGATGTACTGCAGGGACACCTCAATGCGCTTGCTGTTCGGAATCTCCACGTTGTTGATACGCAGGTTCATAATGTGGAGAGGAACGCGGCGAGGCGCAGCCACCTGCGCCGAAGCCCAATCAAGATGATGTATCATAACAATAATTGAACATAACAGGAATCTGGCTGCGATGGAGCGCCGTTCTCGTCAGAATGCGCACCTGCATCGGCCGAGCTGCAGGCAGAGGCCGCACAGCCGTGAACGGGCGGCCGCCCTGCAACATCACACCGCCTTACGTTACCACAAATGTTTATCTTAGCAGAGTCCATAGCATCGACGTACCGCGACGCGGTGAGCTGATAGCGTCTGCATTTTGGCCGTGAGTTTCTTCTCTGAGACGGCCCTGCCGCTATTGCTGCGCTAAACACCTTGGTCCTAACTAGCGCTGCAGGGTACTGGGCGTAGTGAGCGGCAGATAGCTTTCTTCTCAGCCACACTCCACGAGTACGGCAGGAGGCGGCCGTTCCATGCTTCCCTCAACCCGACAACCACTGTACCTAGTTTATTTCCAATGGCGTAGCATCAAACTACATGCATTGTGTGTGTGCGTAGTTCCAATGCGTATTTCCAAAGACATTCTGCGCTGACCGTCGAGCGATAATTTTTTGAGGTTCGTGGCGATAGATGATGGTACTCTCAACGAACGAAATACGCCCTAAACACCTCTTGAATTCTTCACAGTCGCCTGGAGCGACACCTCGTTGGGGGCTGTGCTGTGCGCTGAGCAGCATTTCACGTTCATTGTCATCGCAACATTGCATGAAACCCGGAGATGCGCGATGGACGTCATGGGGAAATGAAGCACCATGCGGAATCATACAGGACAAGAACGGGTACGGCCTACCCTCTTGCTTCAAGTTGAGCCCCCGGGCTGCGGATGCACGTCACGCACTGGCATCTCGGGCGGCCGATGCCCAGCGTCATCGGTTTACGAAAGTGATGGCCGCACCTAACCAGGCCCTCCATATCATGCGCAAATGTTTGTACCGCGATCCGAAGCCACCCTCGTAAAAACATCCGCATTTTACCATACATAGAGATGAGTACCCAGCCAGGTAGCCCAAGCCCTCGAAAAGCACCTCATCACACCCATCACACCTAACGTGCACGCGCAATACACAACCACTTCCCCGGCCAAATGTGCTCTTTTCACTTTACCCGGCCGGACCCCCCTCCAAACCCGCCCGCTCTAGCGCTGCTACACGGTCCCACCCCCCCCCCGTCAGAAGCCCGGCCAGCGCTTTTGTCCAGGTCCGCCCCCTCACGCGCCCAACAGCGGGTCATCAGAGGCCATCTCCTTGGCCAGCTCCGCCAACAACATTTCCTTGATGTTGGCGCTGAGGGATGCCCTCAACGTGTGCAGCTTGGACCGGGACATCCGCGGCGGGGCGGGGCCTTCGCCCGGGTCTTTGGGCGCGGCCAGTCGCAGTCGTTCGAGTGCTTTGATCACCTGGCACCCACGGGGGAGCGGCGCCAAGGGAGGCACAATCCGCGGTGAATCGCACGGACGTATACGCAGTGGAGGATTCAAGCGGCAAGGGGCCCAACTTGTGGATCAGGTGTTATCCTCCGAGTGGCTGCAACCGTGCATTCCGGCAGCGTCCAACCCCTGTTTGGCGGCTTTGCCTGGCCGACCTTCGTCCGTCCATCCCTCGGGGACATTTCCTTAAACCTGGCTCAAGCATACCGTAAACACGCGTGTAAGAGCGTTCAGGCGAACCCCCATTGTTGCATGTGCGGGAAAGTGAACCCGAGAACGCTCATGCCTCACCGCTGGATCGTCCTCCTCGCTCTCTTCTTCCTCCTCTTCCTCTTCGTCCTCCCCCTCCCCGGTCTCCCCCTCGTCGTCCTCATCGTCCTCGTCCTCGTCTTCGCTTTCCTCATCGGAGGCAGCAGCTCTCACACCCGAAGTGCCCGGTTCATTGTCGTCGTCGGTGTCATCTGGGGATTCAAGGGGGATGGGGGGTGCGGGGGTAGAAACAAACAGCCCAGACACCCCCCGCCCGGTGTGGGGAATGGGGCCAGTGAGGAGGGCCGCCGCGCAGCTCTCCCTGAGTCCCGGTGGAGTGCAGTCGTGTCGTGGCCCGATCAGCACTCTACCGACTGCGCCCCCCCTGTGCAGTGCAGTGCAGTGCAGTGCGGTGCAGTCCTTCAAAACTGCGCATCACACCCCTCTCGTTTCCCTCACTCGCATCGGTGATTGCAGGGCCGTGGTCATGATGGGCACCCGAGCCAACCTGCGCACGCCCTTGCCGTACCTAACGCAGCCTTCTCTTCGAGTAGTCTTATGAACTCCTTCACCATGGCGTTGTTGGGGTCAAGTGCCAATGCTGCAGGAATGGTCGGCTTTAGGGGTGACAGCTGAATGTGCCATGCACGCCAACGATGTCAACTTCACGTATACCTGTTCGAGCATGTTCCAGGGCGTCATCGAATCGGTGTTCCTTTAATGCTCTTGTCATCGCTTGCTGAGACTGCAAGTGACGAGATACATGATGTATGCGTCAGTCGTATGCACAACCTTTCCTCAAGCGGCACGAAGACGCACCTCCAGAGCGCGTTTTTTCTGTGCATCTGCAAATGTTGCCGGTGCTTTGGGGGCAGGTATGGACATTGTCAGCAATTTGTCGGATTGGACGGAAGGTTTAGTATGGTATCTTCGATTCTCTTCAATATTTGTCAGCTTGATCGTCTGTTACTACATGGTTATGCGGACTTTTCTAGCTGCTTTTGGTTCAATCCGTTCTGCCGTACTTCACCAGGCAGTATCACTAGCCGTACCGGTGGACGGTGTAGCATGACCACCGTCCACTGGCGAGCCCTCCCATTCCTCCGTCGGCAGCACTCGTCGTCAGTGCCCCAACCCCCCAGCGGTGCGATAGAGAGAAAGGGTAGGACAGTGTCCTCCCGGGTCCTCGTCCGCCCAACCCGCTCCCAGCCCCGCATGTGTCATAACGGTCCAACCAACCAACGCCTTGAATTCTCAATGGGAGACGCGGACGCGTGGAGGATAACCGGGCCTGCTGATGTTACCTAATTCAGCCTGCCTCCGATCGTACGGCTTTCACTGCAGACGGGTCGCCATTTTGTGCTCACCCGTGCCCTAATGCCAACGCTGACGTTGGGCAAGGTCCAGCGCCAGCTTTGTTTTGTGCGGCCTCGTCCCTACAAGTTTATCCTCCAACCGAACCCACGGCGCAGGACCTCGTGAGTTGCCTTGCGGTCCTGCCGCGTTGCCCCTCGCAACGGCACGCTCGCCCTGTGCGCGCCTGCCAGCCTGGTCAGCAGCTCGTCCACAGGTGTGTGCGAGATGGCAAGCACCTACCGGTATGGGAGGTGCGAACGACAAGACGACAAACTCTGTGGCCATGCCCATGCGTAGCACTCCTTGACAGCAACGATTCTAGGAATTGCCGCGGGTGTGGACGCAGAGCTTTTCGGGCTGGGCGCAAAAGATGTATTGAGAATCCCCTCCTGGCTTCGTCGCTTTTCCCATCTCCCCACACCAACAGTCCCTCCTAAACGGCCGCCGTCTAAGGCCGGGGGCCATGGCATGACCCACTGACGATTTCGGTGTGCATGCGGCACACTCATTCCACAACTTTCGCTGTTAAAGAGTGCGCGAGTTGCCGAGGCCGTCCTTTCAAAACAGACGGTCATCAGCATCACCTTGCCCATCAAATCTATTGGGCCTTGACGATCTCGTCATAAGCAGTCGGGGGTCACCGAAAACGTTTATATTGACGCAGGACGGCAGGCACCCATGCGTTTCCGCAATGGGATCCTGCTGCGGCCCCGTCCCAAGGCTGCGAGTCCACCCCACATGCAGGCGGTCACATCTAGGCAGCCCGTCATCTTGGGGCGCGCCGAAGACCCTGAACCGCTGCAAAGTGGTGTCCGCGACAAGGACTGATGCGCTCAAGCGCACCATCCGTTTAGCCTGAACTCTCAGCAAGTCCCAGACGTCAAGTTCTTGAAACGACATGAACGGGCAAACCAATATGAGAGATTTGGGATTGGGAACACACATACACACACTCCAGGAACACGCATATGCTTTTATAAACATAGATGAGGTGCAACAGTAGGGGTGTGGCTTTGGCGCCCCCCCTTCCCCCGAACACGCATCCAGCAATATCCCTATTCACAATGCACGGCCCGCAGTTTCCTTCCAGGCCCCACACTGTCCACCAGTTCCGTACACGCAACGACCCGCTCCCTCTGAATGCATCATGCCAAGACGGTGCCTTCAGTCCGCCTTGACGGCCCTGAAGATGCTGAACACAAACCAAAAGCTGGCCATGAAGCCCAGCGCGCCCATGGCGTAGTAGAATGCCAGCACGAACAGCGACATGTAGCATAGGTAGATAAAGACCGGGATGAAGCCCGCAAGGCTCGAAAGCGAGGACGCCAGGAAGCCCAGCGCGTACAGCCCCAAGTACAGCGACACACTGGCACCCCGGTAGAAGGAACGCCACCTGCAAGAGGGCGAGTGGTTTCAGAGCGCGAGGCGGCGGCGGCAGTTGCGTCGGATATCAACCATCACATGGAGACGGTGACATGCCTTGCTGTGGGTCGCCCCCTCATCTGGGTGGTCAGCGGATCGCAAGCGAAATTTGCAAAAATAAATGCGGCAAGAGTGAACAGGGATTGTAAAGCATCTAACGAAGGACCTGCACGTTCAGCTGGACAGCTTGCGGACATGACCAAACCAAACCACCAAAGACAGTGGGGGGACGCAGACTCGCTCTGTCGCCCGCATTCCGCACCACACCCGTGCCCCCTCCCTGCGACAGGTCCTCCACAGCATCTCGCCCAATCCACGCCCCTCCTCTCGAGTAACTCACCACCAGGCGTAGTCCTCTGCGCACAGCTGCACATAGGTGCACAGCACCGCGATCTCGATGTTGATGATGCACGTAAGCGATCCGATGAGCAGCACAAAGCCGAACAGGTAGTAAAAGTAGCCCAGCCACAACGAGGTCATTGCGAAATAGAGCTCAATGAACATGGTGCCGAAGGGCAGCACGCCGGCTGCCAAGAACAACAGGACCGGGTTGGCTGACAGCGGCGCGGGTGGGATGTGGCGCGGAATCTGGTTGGTCTTGACGGGCCAGTCCAGAAGCGGCAGCCGCACCGCAATCATGCCGCCCAGGAAGGTCAGGGGCGTGGCAACCAGGAACCAGGCCACACCCAGCGAGAAGTACATGCCCAGTGGCACGGCGCCCGTGGAGCCGGTGTGCACGATGACCAGGTTCAGCAGCGTGAAGATCAGCAGGTTGATGCCCGGGTAGTACACGGCCACGCGGGCGCACACGGCCTGTGGCGGCGATGATGGGTGCGGATGACAAGTGTTTATGCTAAGAGGTGTAGAGTGATAGTCGACCGACACAAGGTGCGCTGAGTGCCAGAGCTGAGTCCACTAGGATGCAGGAGTTGGCTCAGCAAACACCGGGAAATGAAACAAGTGTTTGACATCAGGGCGACGAGACCGCAATGAGATGGTGTATCAGGCAAGTGCAGGATCGGGCTGTGGGACAGCTTCACAGGTATCCTACACGACGTTGCGTTGCGCGCCACGCCATGGCCACTTAGTGACAGAGCGCACTCGGATAAGCAAGTGTTCCTGGGGGCAGCAGGTGAGCCCATGGTCAAGGCTTGACTGGGGTGGTCAGCGGGGTTGAAACGTCAGGCCCGTTACAAGCCGCCCCACTGACAGGTGTGACCAAATCATCGTTGTGGACCTTGTTAAGCCCTCAACCTCCTCTCTCCAGTTGCCCCTCACCTGCCAGCCATTGAAGGAGCGCTCCATAAGGCCCCACATGTACACCGCCACGAAGCCCGCCACGCCAGCCAGCAGCACGAAGAACAGCATGCCAGCGGTCAGCAGCGCGCCGCGGGCCGCCGGGGAAAGGAAGCCCAGAGCCGCCAGCACCAAGGTTACCAGCGAGGTGGCGACAATCTGGATGCCCGTGCCAACCTGCGAGGGCACGCAGCGCAGACCAAGGAGCCATGCACACACACATCGCGATTCGAGCCAGCGGCGGACGGCTGCGTGTCTTGTCAAGCTCAGCTTGCCACGCAGGCAGTCCACACTCGCGCGCGTAGCCAGTGCGGCGTCGATCAGCTCGACACCCACCATCATCCGGATCACTTCGGAGACATATCTCTTTCAGACATGCAGACCCGCGCGGCAGCCGCACACCAAGCGCGGGACACTCCTTAACTGACATGTACCGGCGTCACCGCTGGTGCCCCTTCACTCCCTACGAGCAATGACATATCTCCTGACACCGCCACGTTCCTACCTGGACCGCCAACATGGCCGAGTTGGTGGGAGCGCGGAAGACGTCACCCGCCACCAGCTTCCAGCCCGCCTCGTCGCGGGCGTCTCCAGCGCCCCCCGCCCCCGAGCCGCCGCCGTCCACCATCAGCGACTCGTACTTGGCCAGGTCGCGGCGGACGGTGCGCACCAGAATCATTGCCACGATGGTCGCCATCACCAGCACCACGAGCACGCTATTCACGATAGAGAACCAATGGACCTGTATGTGTGTTTGTGTGTGTGTGGCGTGGGCCGGGGTCGGGGGTGTTAGGGTGGCGGCGGTGTGCATGGTGCCCCGGGGGAGATCGCCCAGCCATGCGATTGGTACAACATCGCACATGAGCAGCAGCAAAAGCTACCGGTACTGTGGGCCCGTACACCGACAGTTCCGAAATCCAAAGCCTTGTAGGACAGGAGCATGTAAGACGATTCGCAGCATGGGTTAAGTGGTACATGCCGTTGCCAAAATGTGCGACCAAGAAGCGTCGTGTCTGCCCAGACCGGTCTGACGATCACATTGAAAATCCCAGGGTAAATTAGGTGGACGTCCCGCGCCTCACCGAGCCGCCCATGCTTCCCCGTGCCAAGTTGGTCGTTGATAAGAGCCATTAGCAAACGCGCCGCCCCTTCCATTCCCCTCCTCTGCCGGCGCACCTTGCCACCAGGCATGCGCAGATAGGCGTCCCACCGGGACGCCCACTTAATCTTGCTGTCCTGCCAGAACACATCGTACGTGTACACAATGTCCGCGCCCTCGTAGATCTCCTGTGGCTTAATGTGCTGGTCGCCGTCCACGCCGCACACGATGGACTCCACGTCAGCACCCGCCTTGCGCTCAATGGAACAAGGCGACACTTCGAAGCCAACCACCATGTAGTAAGCCGGGTCCAGGCCCAGCCCCTTGATGTCCGCGAGCTCGTCATAGTAGTACCCGTCATCGAACTCGTAGATGTCCGTTACCTCCGCGGCCACGCGCCGGTTGGCACGTCGCGCCGCGGCGGCCTCCTTGCCGGTGCTGCTGGTGCGCAGGACACGGCGGTGAGCGTCCAGGCCTTCCACGGACACCGACTTGGCGTACTGTTTCCGCGCGGCGGTGTACTCGCCGTGCGTCTGGTAAACCAGGATGTTGAACACCAGATGGTTGTTGATGTAGTACTTGTCACCGATCTTGAAGCCCACCTCAAAGCCCGGCCGCAGGAACTCGTTCTTCTGCAGGGGTCACATGAGATGGCAGCTTGGATTCTCCGGTGGCATTGCTAGTCACGAAATGGTGCGGACGAGGACGTACGGCACAGCGGCAGCCCGTGATCCCAAGGGTTACGCCCGTGGCTGCAAACACCAGCGTGGCGGTCGCACGGTCAAGGTAGGCCTTAACCGGAGGCTGGGAGCCCAGGCGCGAAGGAAGGTCACCTGTGGCTACTGACCCATACCCCGGTCCGCGGGCGGGTGGCGCCAAGCTCCGGTCCCTCACCGGTCCTCCTCGCGACCCGGGGCTCACACCAGAAGGGCCCAGGAGCCGTCGAATGCGTGCGGCACGGCGGAAGGTTCAGTCCACGTGGTCGCCGTCCCGAGCAGGATTCATTGGCACCCGGGTACACCACAGAGACCTCACGGCAATCCACATGCCACGCTCATCGCCCCAAACACTCCCACAGCATTCACTTGTCTGTGTCGGGCACCTTCGGCCCTCCCCCGGTCGCTATGAAGTCACTCCTAGGGCCAGCTGCCATTCCACAGCGCATCTCAGCCAGAAGCTCAATGCTGGGTACCGTATGGATAAGCGGCATTGCAATTCTGCGATAAGCTGCGGTTGGAACCCGTGCTTCTCCCGTTGGCTGCGCCCTGTGCAGATTACACCAAGCGCAGTGCTAGCAACGAACACCCAATACATCAGAGCCGATGGCGCCAAGTGGACTTTCCAACCGCGGCCCTTCATCCAAGTCCGGGTTCTTGTGTCGTGTGCGGTTTGCGTATCCGCGGTTCGTGTCGTTCGTTCTCTCCTCTTGGTTAAATCGTGACGTATTCGCGGCTCATAACACACAACAAGTCAGCCCTTGGGAGACCGCACCTCGTCAAGCAGGTCGTACACGGTGACCGGCAGGTTGTCCAGAATCAAGTTGACGCGGTAGTGCTGATCAATAAGCCGCTTGAGCATCTGTCACGCGGGATAGATCACAGCAACTCAGCGCAGGACGTACCACTTGCGCTTCAAAGTATTCATGGGTGGACATGTGGATGTGCAGGCAAGCCCAAGGTGTTGCGTGGTGTCGGCCAGCTTGTATGCGGTGCTGCGCACCCACAAGGACAGGACTGCAGCTGGGCCGATGTAATCGCCATAGTTGGTTGGCGGGTCCGCAAGTACGGTCAACACTGATGGAACGAATGAGCCGCAAGATGATCTCCAGCCCCGTACCCTAGCTCTCTGCAACACACCCATACAAAACGCGCTTGCAGTCACCATTGCACCCAGAGAGACCCACCTTGGCCTCCTTCTTGCCCAGCGGCCCATACGATCCCTTGGGACAGGCAAGCCGTCCATTTTGCTTGATCTGTAAGGGGTTATTGTTTAGTGGATGGGGGGTGAGGTCAGTCCTAAACCCTTCACGAACGCCAGCCGTTGGAGCACCGAGATAATCCCCGACCACGTCAGATGTTTACCTTCATGGTCAAGTTGTATGGTGAGTTCTCTATCCGAATGCCCTCGAGAATGGTGCCAGGATTTGCTGTGTTAGCGATGCGCTTCACGCCCTCCGCCGGCTTGCAGAACGGCACCGAGTAGTAGTCGTATGGCAACTCCGTTTCAAACGACGTCAATGAGCTCGCATGGACTGTGGTTGCCAGACGTTAGGCAACAGCGGACCAAGGATCGCTAATTAGTCTCAAGATAGGATCACGCCGTTTTGCAGCTGACGTCCTTACCGGGTAAAACATCCCCAACCATAAACTCCGCTGGATACGTTCCCGGCACATAGTATGCGCGGACCGCACACAACAGGGCACACAACAAGGTCGCGCCCAACAGGCGCAATAAGGAAACGCGCTGCATCTGAATTAATGGTTTTCAATCAAATGCAATATGGGAAGTGAAGGTTGGAAGCTGAAGGAATTTAACTTGCAAGAAAGTCAAGTCCTGGCCATTGAGGTATCTGCAGACCAGTCACTGCATAGGTTGAAATACATAGGTCGTCATGTACCTTCTCCTATAGAAGGTCAAATTGTTCCCTGTGACCGACTTTGAGGCGGTAGCGCGGTTGCACGACACACCACGACACCGAGAGCGACGTCCCCTATCGTGCGCTGCTTCTTGGTTATCAGGGAAACATACTTTAAAAAGCATCCATTTTTGACACTGTATTGACAAAGGCGGATAAGCTGTCATAACGTTGCGCTTTTGTTGCCTAGCTTATCTGCCTTACATATTTACGTACGGAGTCTGAGATTTATACAGAACATATACGTATACAGTTTACTAACATCTTTGTGCGTTGTGCCGACCCAACGACCCATCCGACCTCGACAGTACTCCAACCGCGGACGGCCGCAGGCAACGAGCTGACGTTACACTCAGAACTTTCGCACTCGTCTTTGTGATTCAATTCGCACTCGCCGCGGGTTTGATACTGGTTCGCCACGCTGGCCGGCGGTGAGATGGCGGCAACAGGAAAGGGCGCGGGCGATCTGTCCGAGGTGCCCGAGAATGCCAACCAACGTAAGCTTTAGACCAAGCCTTCAGTAGCGCGCTACGCTCCGTGTTTCGCGGACTCTCGACGCACTGGTACAGCACACCCCGTCCCGAGTTGGTCCGGCGCGGTCATCCTTTCCCCTCAAGATGCGGGCCGCCCATAATCGGTTGCCGATGCATATGAAGGGTACCTAAGTGGCCCGGGCCCGACCTGACGATACGAATCCGGAATGCCGACCCAGGGCCGCCGCAAAGCAACACCCACCGCACCCACCAAGTAAATTTGCCAGCATCTCCCCATCCATTGCCATTCAGATACCCAGCGCCTCTGCCGCCACCCAACATCCCACTTCCGCCCTCCTGCTCCCAGATTGTCCGGGGACTTCTAGCGACCAGGCGGGCAAGGCGGCTGCTTGTGCGGGCTGCCCCAACCAGAGCGTTTGCGCCACGGCACCCAAGGGCCCCGACCCCGGTACGGCCGATGTACGGCATCCGACCTACGGCAGGCTGTTGCTGTCGGGTGGACAGCGGACGAGAGAGGTGTCGCCTCGTCCCTCTGTCGTAGGAATAAACGGAAAATGACAAAGTGGACGAGTCTTCTCCCTGTGCCGTGTTGCGGATTCACCGAAAGGCCACCGGCCTGAAAGTGCTGGAGCGGACACCGAGCGTCGTGGATGCCTGAGCGTGTGTTTGCCGTACCGCACGCGGGTGTGTGAGTGATCCCCCCTGGGGTTACCGCGAATCCCCGGGGACGTGTAGCGTTCTTCCACGGAACCGCCGGAGAACTCGGCGGCTGTGCCCCGCTCACAACCACCGCGTCCTCCACCACCACCACCACAACCACCACCTCGCTTGGACACTCACGACCGCCGCCACCCACGCACCTCCTCTCCACCGGCGCCTTCAGATCTGGCGGCCATCGCCGACCGGATGTCTGCCGTGAAGCACAAGCTGCTGGTGCTGTCCGGCAAGGGCGGGGTGGGCAAGAGCACTATGGCGGTGCAGCTGGCGTTCGCCCTGGCACGCAGGGGTTTCGAGGTGAGGAGGGCGCGAGGGGCGGGCAGGCGGGTGGGAGAGGTGGTTCGGAGGGTTGTTTGGAGGGGTAAGGGCGGGGCGGGGAGTTACGTCGGCGGGGGGTCCACGGAGGCTTGTGCGATCAGCCCTCTGCACACCGGCCGCTCACGGCGGCGCTCGCACCCGTGTCAGTCATGGAAGATGTTGAACCGGTTGGCCCAAGGGAAGGGAGGTTGCGGTTCAAGAGAGACAAACCAAGGCTAGGCTAGGGGATTGGGGATGGATAGGATGTCTCGCACCGCTCTGTCGCGACTCTGGACCTCATTACCACCCTTGATTTCGCGCACCAGTCGCCTGGACCCAACCTAGTCGCCATGAACTCCGGGCGGCCCACCCCCGCTGCCCCCCTACCGACGGCACCCAGGTGGGTTTGCTGGATATCGACATCTGCGGCCCCTCGGTGCCCAAGATGCTGGGCCTGGAGGGGCAGGAGGTGCACTCCTCCAACCTGGGCTGGTCGCCCGTGTACGTGGAGGACAACCTGGCGGTCATGAGCATCGGTGAGTCGAAGTGGGAGGGGAGCGGGACTGGGAGCGGGAGCGCGAGTAGGAGTGGGAGGGGAGCGGGACTGGGAGCGGCAGTAGGAGCGGGAGGGGAGGGGTGCGGGACTGGGAGCGGCAGTAGGAGCGGGGTTGGGATGGGGTCGGGGTTGGGGCGCCGCCAGGGCTTGGTCCAGTGGAGGGGACACACTCTGGGAGCGGATCACAGGCTGGCCTCGGCTGAGGTGGGCTGGGGGCCGGATTGGACATGCTGGACGCCACGGTTGGTGGGGGTGCGAGGAAGAGGGGGATATGAATCTGTGTGCGGCGTGGACACCCCACCACCACGGACCAAGCATGCCTGGAGCCCCGTCCCTTCCTGACCTGGCCCCGTTCCCGCTCCTTGCCTGCATGCCGTCACCCGAACCATCATCATCATCATCATCGTCAGGCTTCATGCTCCCAAACCCCGACGAAGCGGTCATTTGGAGGGGCCCGCGGTGAGTTTGCCAAAGACGACGGCGTCATCGATCACCCGTACAACTGCTACCCGTTCGGTGACTTTTCGCGGTGTTCCGCTGTCTGGATTGACATCAGGGGAGCGGTCTCGTAATGGTGGCCGAGGGGATTGTAAGGTCCTCGTCGCGCGACCCCCACCATTCACTGACATCCACCTACCCACCCGCCCGACCGACACTGCTGAACCTCTTTTCCTACACACCCGACTCATCGCCCGGCCTGCAGCAAGAACGGCCTGATCAAGCAGTTCCTCAAGGACGTGCACTGGGGCGCGCTGGACTTCCTGGTCGTGGATGCGCCGCCGGGCACCTCGGACGAACACATCACCATCACGCAATGCCTGCAGGCAAGGATTGCTTTTGCAGACGGACAAGGGGTGGTTGCGGGTGGGAGAACACCCCCGCGTGGTGTGACGTGGCGGGAGGCGGGTACGGGACCGGGCCGGGACGGAGAAATCCCGTCGGAGCACCGACGGCGTCCCTCCCTCCACGGACCTCCGTCCTGCACTGCATATCAGTGCACGGCATTGTTCTCCGACTACAATGCACTGGACAGCTGCACTGCATTATTGTGACTGTACTACTGCACTGCGCTTAACCCGTCACCGTGCCGCGACTGCGCCGTCCATGCAGAGCGCGGGCGTGTCCGCCACTCCGTCGTCGTCGCCGCCCTCCTCCTCCTCCACGGCGATCATCGTGACCACACCCCAGGACGTGGCCGTCATCGATGTGCGCAAGGAGGTCAGCTTCTGCCGCAAGGTGGGCCTGCCCGTGCTGGGCATCGTGGAGAACATGTCAGGCCTGGTGACGCCCCTGGAGCGCTGCACCTTCACCGCCTCAGCCACCGCCGCACCCGACACCGCCGCCGACACCCCCGCCTGCGCCTCCACCGCCTCCGCGGACATCCCCTCGAGCGCACCCCCAGTGGAAGTGGACGTGACGCAGCAGGTCCTGGCGCTGCTGGCAGAGCGCTTCCCCGGCCGGGCGCTGAGGGTGGGGACGGAGGTGTTCCGGGCGGGGGGCGGCGCGGACAAGATGTGCGCGGACATGGGGGTGGAGCTGCTGGGGCGGGTGCCGCTGGATCCGGGGCTGGGCGCGGCGGCGGATGCGGGGCGGTCGGTGATGGGGCCGGCGGAGGATGGTGAGGGCGAGGAGCAGGCGGGGGCGGGGGCGGGGGCGGGAGGGAGGGCAGCGGCGGCGAGTCTGCCGGCGCTGATGGCCGTGGTGGACAAGGTGTTGGAGAAGACGGGGGAGAGCAAGGGCAGGCCGACGGCGGGGTAGGGGGTCAGGGAGTGGTGGGCCCTTGGCGCAGTGCAAGTAAGCTGGCGGGAAACGTCGCAGGACGGTGATGTGCGCAGATGCGGCTGGGGTTGCGGTTGGGGTTTCCCTGGTTGTCATATGAAGAGCTGCACAAAGCTGAGTGCATAACACTCTAGCGCTAACGAATGTTTTGCCGGTTTTTGTCAAGGGAATACCAGCAGCGATGGCGGGGTCATCAGTGACACGAGAACAATTGAATTGGGTCGAACGAGGTATAAAATGGTTTGATAGCGGCTTGCTGACATGCCGTGCTGGCCAACAGACAGCTACGGCAGTCACCGATGACCCGCGGGGTCCACGGTAATCCAAGTTGTTCGCCGGGGGACTCAGTCGGGAGTGTTATGGAAGCCACGCCAGGGCTGACCTCGCCCGTTGGCTGCGGCCCTACACAAAACTGTCGACGTGCTGAAAGGGGTTCCGCCTGGTAGAGCGGGCTGGGGGCGGGGGGGGTCCGTTGGGCTTCCACAGTGTGTCTTGTGGCTACTATGGGTGAAAAGGCTTCGGATGGCACTGATGACCAGGTTGTTCACACCTTGCCTATCTACCGGTATTCGCGGATGTTGCGGGTTGTGGAAGCCCTCAAAAGCTTTAACGACAGGAAGACCGAGCTCACCAATGTTGAAGGTTGCCTGATACTCGCAAGGTGACACCCCTTGTGAATGGACTTGTGGTGAATGGAAAAGGCGTCGTCTGGATGTCCTGTATCAGGAGACACCCGTAAATGGTATCATCCGCCGGCGGAAAGGGCAGCCCGAGATTCGAGAGCAGGGGGTCGCGCATAGCCCGAATCACGTTCCAGGATACGGCCAAAACCCATGCGGAGCATCCTTGCAGTCGCCCATAAAATCTGGACGCGCCGTCGCATCAGGAGACTCCCGTCAAGGGTACCATCCGTCTGCGGAAAGGGCAACCCGATATTCGAGAGCAGCAGGGGGTCGCGCATGGCCCGAATCACGTTCCAGAAACGGCCCCCGGCTGAAACCTATGCGGGACAGCCTTGCGGCACCGTCCAGACGGGCGCCCAAACAAATCTGGACGAGCCGTCGCATCAGGAGACTCCCGTCATGGGTACCATCCGTCTGCGGAAAGGGCAACCCGATATTCGAGAGCAGCAGGGGGTCGCGCATGGCCCGAATCACGTTCCAGAAACGGCCCCCTGCTGAAACCTATGCGGGACAGCCTTGCAGCACCGTCCAGACGGGCGCCCAAACGAATCTGGACGCGCCGTCGCATCAGGAGACTCCCGTCAAGGGTACCATCCGTCGGCGGAAAGGGCAGCCCGATATTCGAGAGCAGCAGGGGGTGGCGCATGGCCCGAATCACGTTCCAGAAACGGCCCCCGGCTGAAACCTATGCGGGACAGCCTTGCAGCACCGTCCAGACGGGCGCCCAAACGAATCTGGACGCGCCGTCGCATCAGGAGACTCCCGTCAAGGGTATCATCCGTCGGCGGAAAGGGCAGCCCGATATTCGAGAGCAGCAGGGGGTCGCGCATGGCCCGAATCACGTTCCAGAAATGGCCCCCGGCTGAAACCTATGCGGGACAGCCTTGCAGCACCGTCCAGACGGGCGCCCAAACAAATCTGGACGAGCCGTCGCATCAGGAGACTCCCGTCAAAGGTACCATCCGTCTGCGGAAAGGACAGCCCGAGATTCGAGAGCAGCAGGGGGTCGCGCATGGCCCGAATCACGTTCCAGAAACGGCCCCCGGCTGAAACCTATGCGGGACAGCCTTGCAGCACCGTCCAGACGGGCGCCCAAACGAATCTGGACGCGCCGTCGCATCAGGAGACTCCCGTCAAGGGTATCATCCGTCGGCGGAAAGGGCAGCCCGACATTCGAGAGCAGCAGGGGGTCGCGCATGGCCCGAATCACGTTCCAGAAATGGCCCCCGGCTGAAACCTATGCGGGACAGCCTTGCAGCACCGTCCAGACGGGCGCCCAAACAAATCTGGACGAGCCGTCGCATCAGGAGACTCCCGTCAAAGGTACCATCCGTCTGCGGAAAGGACAGCCCGAGATTCGAGAGCAGCAGGGGGTCGCGCATGGCCCGAATCACGTTCCAGAAACGGCCCCCGGCTGAAACCTATGCGGGACAGCCTTGCAGCACCGTCCAGACGGGCGCCCAAACGAATCTGGACGCGCCGTCGCATCAGGAGACTCCCGTCAAGGGTATCATCCGTCGGCGGAAAGGGCAGCCCGACATTCGAGAGCAGGCGGTCGCGCATTGGCCGTCACGTTCCAGGAAACACTCCCCGCGTGTCAGGACAAGTGATTGGTTTGGGCTCACAAGAGATGTTTTACGGTTCTGTTGAGGTCACGAACGGTACTCGCAAGCACACAATGTGCTTTCGCAGCTGCCCAAACTGAACAAGCGTAAGCCTCTGTTTGCTTGCCATCTTGTTGTTACCTCACGTTAATTTCGAAATTTCGTCCACCAGGAGCCCAACAAAGCGAAACGCAAGCTCATGTTCCGCTGTTCTTCGCTCTCCCTGCTGACCTACTTCAGGATAAACTCGCGCGGAAAAAGAAAGTGGCCTCTGCGTACGGAATGCCCGACTCGGGAAAGCCAGTCCAGCAGAACGGATAAACTGCGTCTAAGGATAAACTGCGTCTAAAGCTTTCTTGCTGAAGACATATGCTATATTGATCAGCTGCACGTGACGGCGAGAGGGCTCATTGTTCTTGAGTACGGAAGCACGTTTGCTGCATGCAGCTGAATTCTCAAGCGTCCTTGACTCCTTTGTAATATTGTCATACTTTCTTAACATATTAATGATAACTGCTATCACATTCTTATGCCAACATGCAGAATGTTATCCTTGACCGCTGGACGCTGTTAACAACCAAGTTGACCCAGCCTTGCACGTACCATACGCTCATCCCATGGACGCACTCGTGATCTGTTAATGATTTTTGACGTAGAAAGGCTGTCCAGTTGCCTTGACTCGTAGCGTACTGGCAGCTCTTGAGGCTGGCTTCACAAGCGACAGAATGTGACAGACCGATTACACGGCTTTCATATTGGGGCGAGACTATGCTTTCTGGTGAGAGTATAATGTTGTTGGTGTGTTGCAGCTTTGGGTTCGCATTTCTTCTGTTGTGCTGCCGACTGCATCAATGGTTGACTGTCCCCAATACTAATTGTCGCTCAAATGCCGTTGTACATTGCAGATGCATATTTTGAATGCTACATGGTGAGTGGCTACCGGACGGGGAGCAAGCGCGTGGCAAACCAAATGGAGAACGTAAGTGCCGCAAACATCAAGACTGCGTAGCACATATTGACCTGATTGCAAGCTTGCCTTTATGAGGTTTGAGCTTGGTTGAGCCGGGATTATGCTCGGCAGGGTGGCCTGATTGTACTTGGTCGTTTTAGAGCAACTGCAATTTGCAACATAAGAATGATTCGCAACCATCTGTCTTTCCGTTACAGGAGAAGCGTGGTCAACGACTGAAGTGCCTGCTGAGGCACCGCTTGTGGAGCCGGTGGAGTACAGCAGCTGTGGGGCGAGCCGGTGGAGCACAGCAGCTGTGGGGCGAGCCGGTGGAGCACAGCAGCTGTGGGGCGAGCGGCTAAGCAAAGCGTCTAGTTGGTGCATAACCGTGGTCGCGGCAGGGGGCGCGGGGGCAAGGCGCCTGGGGGCAAGGCGCCTGGGCGCGATCAGTCTGGGGCAGATAAGTCTGGGGCAGAGAAATCCACGTAGGGTGGGATGGAAAACATTGAGCAGGAGCACGTCATCTGGCAGAAGGGACCCAAGCACAGCCGGCAGTAGCTGAAGAGTGACGTGCCGGGCAATGGCGGTTACGTGCCGGTCAATGTGCGGACGGCATTCGACCGTTGGATGAAGTGGTAGTTCTTTTGCCGTTCGGATGCGGGGGCAGTGAACCCGTCCGTTGTATGAAGTACTTCGTACGAAGTGGTTGGGAGGATGTTCGCATCGTGCCGAAGTATACCCCAAGTAGACAGCGCGAAGCACTTCGTATGAAGTGGTTAGGAGGATGTTCGTATCATGCCGAAGTAACCCCCGAAGTAGACGGCGCGAAGCACTTCATATGCGGATGAAGAGCTTCATCGCGCTTACGAAGTGCTTTTGGTGTATCTTCGTACGTCACTTTGTAAGAAGATACGAAGTAACATATGAAGCGGTCCATGAAGCGCTTGTCGGACTACCTACGAAGTGGCCATGAAGTGTTCATACGGGGGCTAATATGAAGATGATACGAAGAGGATATGAAGTGGGGTCATTCCACGAGTGGGAGGGCGAGGGGCCGGGCTGGGAGGGTGTGAAGGAGAGGGATGCTGAAGCAGGGCAGGGTCAGGTGGCTGACCAAGGAAACTTCATGGGACACTCCATGGATATGGAGCGCAGCTGCTCTGGCGCCAGTGCCAATACGGCCTCATGCAACCAGGCTGCTGAGCCCGTGGAGAAGCCGTCGAGCGATGGTCAAGCCAGAATCCTGCGCGGTGCTCACGCAGGCTCTGCGGAAGGCATGAAGACCCTCAGAGCTGCTGCCTTGGTCTTTCACCTTGATGGAACTGCCAGGGCGGGAGATAGGCGCGGGGCTCAGTGACGTTGATGGGCGGCATCGCCTGCTCGCTACCGGCATGGAGATTTGCCTTCAAGTCGTCGGGCATGGGGCCGCGTGTATGATATGCCTAACGCCTGCTGGAGGAACGGGCGGGTACGAAAACCGTGGCCCACCATAAGGGCACCTCATGTGCGTCAAGTATAGACAAAATTCAAGAACATACCACGTGGTATGTACCACGGAGGCTTCTGTTTAAGGGCCGGAATGCAGCCGGCCATAGAGTTCGCGCGCAACTAACGCACATACCACAAGGCCAGTTACCATTGTAAAGACTTACCGCAGCCGCTGAAAAGAAACCAGAAACGTTTTCAGCAATTGGGTGTTGCCCCAAGTGACGTTGGCCAGTTTTCCCGCATCCAACAGTAGCCCATATTCGCGACTGTAAGCCGCTTCTGGCAAGAAGTTCTGAATGCCGCCAGGTCGCGAACATTCAAAAACCAGGCAATCCGGCACCAGATGTCCCCAGGAAATGTTTTGACACACAGATATGTCAATATTTCCGCACTGTAGTACATCCTAACAAGCATTTCTAGCTGTTTTTTGTGCCCGAAGGCATGGAGTGTCGTGCCGGACAGGTCTTCATGACGCACAAGCCACACGACATAAGCGGTCACGAGTCTGCTCCGTTTGTTCTGTATTTTTAGTAGCTTTTATCTCATCTTAGCATACATTTGTGGCACATAGCCGGAATGTCAATTCTTATGTCAAGCATGACTGAGGGCGAGCAGGTTGTCCTTTGTGCCGAAGACTTCCCTCTTGATTTCGCCGAGGGTAAACATCCCGACGACTATCTAATGACGGACGAGCCCATCAACCCGCAGTACATCTTCCACCACATCCGCGGCAAGTTCAACCGGCTTTGGTTGCGTGTTTCTTGGAAGCTGAAGAGCGGCAAGTTCACGACCATGAGCTTTCTGGTGGACACTGGAGCGCCCAAGCACATGTACCTCTGCAACAACGCCCTGACAGTACTCGAAGAGGACGGCAGCGTGGTAGAGGATGGCGATATGGATTTGTTGTACGTAAAGCTGTTTGGTCGGAAGTGCCCAGTGGAGCCCACGCCCGGCGCGCACCATCCGGCTAACATCATCGGCCTGAAGCTGCTTATGCGCTTCGGTCTGATGCTCGACGACAAGCATCCGTACTTCTCATTCAAGGCGGACATTCCGTATCTTGATTCTGCTGCGATTTAGCAGTTTACGGGAGCGAGCCTCCCTCGCAGGCCATCCCCATTGCGTTTGGGCCCCCAAAAAACGCAACTGTGTTCGTGTTCTTTGGGGACGCCAACTGCCTGCTGTCTGCCTCACAGCCCCTGGGGCAGCTGGATATCAAGTTCATCCGCGGTTGCTGTGCACAGGCGATTTATCGCCGCTGGCAAGTGGACGGCAAGGTGCTGCCCAAGAAGGACTGGTGTCTCTTCAGCCGTGCCAGCAGGGCGGCGCCTTCCAGGTGCTGAAGGCCGTTGCCAGGCTGTAGGGTGTTGCAGGGTTCTGGCCCAGTGGGGGGCCCGGGGAGGGGAGGCTGAGTGAGGTGGCCGGGGAGAGGAGGCTGAGTGGGGGGCCCAGTGGGGGGGCCTTCGTCCTTGTAACGTCCCTCTCAGACAAAAAAGGAAAAAAAGGGAGGGAGGGCTGAGTGGGGGGGCCGAGTGGGGGGGGTCGAATGGGGAGGGGGGCCGAGTGGGCGGCCCTCCCTTTCCAGCTGTTCCAGCAGTTTCAGGGCTGTAGGTGGCCTGGCAGGGTTGAGTGTCAGGGCCGCCGGGGTGGCGTGTTGGTTCTGGTGTCTGGAGGTGTTTGGGGAGTTTTGGGATAGGGGGACTCTCCCCTTTGGGCTGCTTCTGGGTATGGCGTGCTCGTGCCCTGGCTGGCTGATGACTGTTTCAGCTGCGCCAGCAGGGCGGCGCCTTTCAGGCTGCTTCTGAGTGGGGCGTGCTCGTGCCCTGGCTGGCAGATGACTGCACAGCTGGGCCAGCAGGGCGGCGCCGCCCCTTGCCTTGTGGTGTGTTAGCCTGTGCTGTCTTGCGTTTTGTTTTTGTAGTTGTTGGTTGTCGTCTTGCTGGTTGTTGCTCTTGTTTTTGGTCTGTTTCCGCCTCTTCATGCGTCTTGTTTTTTGGTTCTGGTTTCCGGCGTCCGGTGGTTTGGTGGGCCGTTTTGAGAGGTCCTCTCCGCCTTGTTGAGGTGGTTTTGGCGGTCGTCCATTGCCGTCTAGCAGCTTCAGGAGTTTGCCTCCCATACAGCAGATGAGAGATGATAAAAGTCCCTATTACATGTGTTACGGTGTGGTGCAGGAGGGTTTCGGCCCGAGCTATGCCGATGGCTCCTGCAGGTTCCCCAGGCTCCCGCAGGCTCCCGCAGGCTCCCCCCAGACCCAGGCTCCCGCAGGCTCCCCCTAGACCCAGGCTCCCGCAGGCTCTCCCCGGGCTGCCTCAGGCTCCCACAGGCTCCCCTCAGGCTTTCCAACGCCCCAAATGCTCCGAGTTGTTGTTTGTTCAAGTCCCTAACCGAAATTTTCCATCATAAGAGCAAGCTGTGTCGATATTTCTGCACTGTAGTACATTTGTCGTATAAAACTGGAAATTAATGCTCCTCCCGGGCTTTCCCAGCTCTCCCAAGCTCCCCCAGGCTCCCCAGGCTCTCCGATGGCTCCCGCAGGCTCCCCAGGCTCTCCAGGCTCCCAAAGGGCTCCAGCAGGCTCTCCCCAGACCCAGGCTCTCCCCGGGCTGCCTCCGTGGTCCGTGGCGAGAGAGGGCGTCTTCTCCATCGCCAAGAGAGCCTATTACAGGGGTGTATGCGTCGACGACGCTTTTGGATCCATGACGTCTGCCCACCTGCTGGCAGCTTTCATGGACAGGACAGATCACTGAGGTTGCATGGCATGCTTCCGGAGGTTCCCCCAGGCTCCCACATGCTCCTCCATCAGCCCCCCCAAGGCTCCACAAGGCTCCCCCCCGGCTCCCACATGATCCCTCATGATTCCTCATGCCCCATCATGCTCCCGGAGGCTCCCCCAGGCTCCCACATGCTCCTCCATCAGGCCCCCCAAGGCTCCACAAGGCCCCCCCAGGCTCCCACATGCTCCCTCAGGATCCCTCATGCTCTCTTTTTTTTCTGAGAGGGACGTTACAACTGCCGCCCCGGGCCCGTCACCCGGGTTGTACCGGGGTTGTAGACCCAGGCCCGCCCCCCGGCCTGGGTACCCGCTGGTCATGCACTTGTGCTTGCTGCATATCCAGGATCTGAAGCTCAATAAGATATGAGCAGAGTCGCCGAGCTACGGCAGGTTATAAGCAGGGATAGGCTCCTCGGCCGCGTCATGACATTACTGAATGTTACTGACTCATATCACGCACCCTCGCACACATGCAGGCGAGGCCCTGTGAATCTGAACCCTACTGACAGCTGGGCATATACTGTACGCAATGGAATGTGGAGGTATCCTGAAAACGGTCTGCTGGGACGGGAATGCCCACCGTCCGTCCAAGAGCCAACCCAGGCGGGGCCACCCTGGCACCCTGGCCGACCATTTGCAAAGACGGGAGCGCTACAAACGAAATCTTGTTCCATATTTTCGGTCTAACTTTTCCATAGTTAAGTGCATATTATCTACAGTTACGCTTGCCCTGCGCGCGCGGTCTCGCACCTTAAACAGTTGCAGCTGTTGCAGCATTGGACTGTGGACCGTGATCCCGAGCTGGGTAAATAAATCAAGCGAATTAAATACACAGATGCAATTAAAGTAAGGTCGGTATTCATTATAGTACAGTGCCAGTACTCTCTGGCGCAGTCACATACGTTATCCTGAAGTTTGAATTGTGGGCAGATGGATTCACATCCATACTGTATTATTCCTTAAGCAAGGATTGGTGGGTAAATTACAGTGTCAAAAGTTAGCATCATTGGGTTGCTATGAATTTCGCAGTTTCGGTTCTGGAGACAATGTTGTACGAACAGTGCACGTACGCTTAGTTAGGACAGTTCACCAAAAAAAGTCCGGGCACGGTGCACCGTACAAAAATGCCCGCACGAGGCACGACGAGAGGGGCGCAACGCTGGCGGTACCCGCGTCAGATTTAGTTACCGCTTAGCGCGGCCATCTGTCTGGTCGGAACCCCTCTTATACCTGCGCGACGTAGTCAGCGCCACAGGCGGAAGGCCACGCAAACTTTATGCGCGCAGCGCTGTCCCATATTTGGCAGGTCGATGCGTGCTGGCCTTCGTGCCCACAGACTCTCCTGGTCAGGTCGTGTCAGGTGCGCATCGGGCGGTTGGTCGATCGGTACCATAGATCTCCTTCAATGCGCCCATATGCGCTGCAAGATAATGCCGAATCCATGTACCGTGTCCTCACAGCCTGACAGCAGTCACAGCAGGTGTCAGGCCGCCATAGATTGGCAGAGCCACACCGGCACAACTGGAGAGAATGTGCTGCAACACAACAGCGGCTGCTGGACGCCATTCGGGGCGCAGGAGTTGCAAGGCACGGCACCCCTAGTCGAGATGACAGAGAAGGGGCTTCGTTTGACATTGTGACTGTGACCCTGTCAGCAGAATGCGCTGCATGAAGGATACCGTTCGCCCGCTGATGAGCCACAGCAGCCGGTGCATCATCTTCTCTTACATCAGATCGAGCTACCGCACACAACCACCCGCCCACCACCGGAACCCCAAGAACCCATGCGGCCACCCAACACCCACCCAACATCTCAGGCCATCTGCTGCTCACGACACGCCCCCGGTCCCCCACGATCAGCGCCCGGACACCCACCGCGACCTTTCGTCCAACCACATGCGCCCTACGAAGCCAGCCCCATCACCTCAGCAAACCGCTGCCGAACCTTCCTGCCGGCCTCCAGCACAACGAGTGAACTGAGCGGCAAGGCTTCACGCAACCGGCGCTACCCCTGATCCCCATCCAATACGCCAAAAGGGACGGCTGCTCATGATGCAGCTCCCGCAACCGTCCATGTCGCTCTGGTTGCATTAGTTGCGCCCTTCACAACAGTCTCCAAGCCCGATAACAACCCGTGTCCGGTCCACCAGCAGTGCAGACCACTTAGGGATGAGCCCAAGAATAAATGTTCAATCGTCGCACATAATCCACCGACAGAAAGCGGAAACCACTCGAGCACCGCGTTTGAAAAGGACCCCGTCCGACCCGCAGCGACCACCTACCTGCACGCATGAAATACGGCGTCTCCATATGTGGACAGTTGTAGAGCTGCACACCTGGTAAGGAACGCGGCCTCATTGAACACGCACAAAGCATACTTTCAGCCGCACGAAACACTTGCGCGCACAAGCACAACAGCACACAGATATGAAGCTCACATCCAGCCCCCGGGACGCAGTGCCCCATCCCATACCGGTATTTCCGTACTTTGCCCGTATCTCGCTTCCACTCGCTGTTGCTACTGCGGTATTACGATTGCCCCGTGCCATTTACTACGCCATTGCTATCTCTACATCTATGTCCCCCTGCTCCTCTCCCGCAACAGAGTGACGGCGGGCCAGGGGCCCAATGTGGCGGCCCGGCCGCATTTCGTCACTCTGAAAAAGCAAACATATCAAAGCGCATGCCTTCACAGGCTTGCACTCTTCGGGCACATAACGGTGAGCACATGGCCATCAAGTCGATGTATGGACAGGGTAAAATGAAAACACAAGGCTTACGCATGATGCACCGCTGCACACACGTGGCCAGTCGCCCGCCAGGGAGTTGCAGCGTCCTGCCAACCAGCATCCAAACAGCAGCCGAACAACCCATTTCACATGCTGCGGCATCGAACCGGCAAACCTCCTCAGCTGCCCTCACCACCAGCGAAAGCCACATGAAGGCCACACACAACCGACCATATGTCGCCCTTTCGCATGGCTACAGTGCCAGGTCAGTGCCATGTATGCCCACATGGCCGGCCTCTGTGGAGCTATAAGCAGCCCAGCCGAAGGACATCTTCCCTGGACTCCAACATACGCCCCCGCGACAACCTTGCCCCTGAAAGTCTTGCGCCTTTCGTGTTAAACAATAATGCAGTCACAGAGATAGCCACCACCACCACCACCACCACGAAGGTACGACCCAAACAGGTATGTAGCAGCTGCCGCGCCGCCCCGACACACCCAAAACGCCGCACCCATTTGCCCCTCCCAGCAAGCCATTGAAATGTGCGACAGATGTAGCGCGGTAGCCAGCCACCAGAGGAGGTACAGCCGCGGGGAATTGATCACTTATGTATGAACGAGTGCAGGTCGAGTCTGCCCTCCGTTCTGTGCATGCCCCGAATGTTGGTCGCTCTGATTGCATGGCGCTCTGAAACGGCCCTTGTTACCGATGCAGTTACCACCCATACCGCAAAACAGCAAGGCATACTCCGACATGCACCGGGCGCAAGCCCACGCCACACGAGGGCTACCAACCCGTACCTTCAGGCTCCGACAGTGGTTGGAGCAGCCAAGCAACCGCCCTTTCTCACCACTGGGGAAACTCCAGGTTCAAGGACGCCAACTTTCCCATGAAAACGGCGCGCGGCGGTGTGGCTTTCAGCCGCTTCCCTGGCACAGCCGGGCCGCCATCCCGCCGCGCCGTATCCGTCACGCAGCAGCAGTAGCCTCTGGTACCTCCGCTGCAGGCATCCGTTGCCAGGGCCTCGCCCACCCCGGACGGTTGCGGGTGCCTTCCTCTCGTGAAGGGGAGACCGGAGCCTTGCTTACGTGTCACATCCTTCCATGGCCACAGCAGCACACATCCTTGGTGGCCCACCGGCCACCCATCGCGGAACAGTACGCATTGTGCAACACTCATTTACTCCCCCTTTTCAGTATGATGGCGTTCCTTGCCAAGTCGCCTCGCGCTGTGCGCCCTTTCGCTCCATGCAGCTTCATCGGCTTGTTGTACCGCGACCCATCAATTGCCGTAACTTTAACCTCCTCAAGTATTGTCTGGACAGGACCCGCATCGCAGCCGGACCAAGGTAACCCTTTGCTTCTCGCGTCGGTTCGACAGGAACCCACGCTTATTAGTTTCTATCCCGCCGCGCCTTGCGCTTGACACTTAGGTAGCCGGTCCAGCCCTTCCCGACTTGGCTCAACGAACGAATAGATAGCCACCCCGCACAATGCCAAAACTGCCTATGACCGACCGAAACGATCTCACGCTACCTGAGGGTAGTTTCCACGATGTGAACCATCTCACCGTCATATGGTGCTCCCTTCCCCCATGCACTGTATCGTGCCCGGGTTCGTTCTGGGTTCGTTTTTTCGATTTTCCGTTTTTGGCCTGGACTCTTAGGCTATATATAACCCGTGCATCCCCAGCCCACCGCCTTCCGTGTCCACCTACTCCAGGAGTTCCCTCGCCCAGGTCATCGCACACCTGGATCATTCGCCCCCCCAGGCCCGTCTATCATCCCTCGTCCTGAGCTGCCCCAGCCACACCCAAGCCACCGCCCCACGTCATCAGTAGATGCCCCCTGCCTGCACTGCTTGCTGCAGGCTGCCACCGCAGATGCTGAGTCTCCTACTGCTTCCGCTGTACTCGGTCACGAAGCGTTGAACGCTTGTCCTGTCTGGCAAGACAGGCCCATCACCCTGCCGTGCTCAGACACGGTCCGACGGGCTCCACTCGCCGCGCGCCTGTGTCCGGACCGGGGACCCCGTACGTCCCCGCATCGATCCGCTGGGCAGTCGGGCCACTGCCCGGCCTCAGCATCGACTTGATCGATTGGTGTTGCCAGCCCGATGCCCCTCGACCGCTCACAAGCCGCAGAGCGCCCCGGGTGCTACTCCGAGTCGCAGGGCACACCTCAACCCCTCGGAGCGGCCCGCTCAGCCGAAGTACAGCACGCATATGGGCACCGTGATGAGGCCCGCGATAAGCTGCAGTGGCAGGCCGAAGCGCGTGAAATCCAGGAAGCGGTAGCCGCCTGGGCCGCTCACCTACAGGACATGAAGTGGGATGGGCGAGGGAGTGGACGCGGGACGCAGTCGCGCACCCAGCAGGGAGAGGAAGTGGATCACCCCCACATCGTCTGCTGGCCTGCGATAACGCCGCCGCAGGCCCCTCCCACGGCCCCTCCCCGCCCCACACTCCACCAACCCTCACCGCTCACCCACCATCAGGTTTGTCTGGTAGCCGATGGCCACAGACTCCACCGCAGCCCTCTGTTTGTCGGCGTCAAAGTGGAGCGCCGGTGGTGCACAGAGGACCTTGTTGTACTCCTCGCCGTTGATGGTGGCCAACATGTCCGGGTCTAAATTCAGCATCTGCCTCCACTTCGGATAGCGGTTATCCAGAGCTTTCACGCGCAATTTCCACGAGCCTTCGCTCTGTCGAAACTCTCTGTTCCGCTGCATCCATGCCACGATCCCGTTGGGGTCCGCTGTAACATTCATTCATTCATGAGCTCACGCAGCGTTGCTACCGTATTGCATTACGCCTGAAACCGGTACAACACGGAAATCATCTCCTTAGGTCCTTTTCGGAGATTCTGGAATACGGTAGCAACGCTGAGCTCACGTTCCCCGACACCGTCTAGTCTCAATGCCTCCGCCCAAACTTTCCTCCTTGCAGTATCCACAAGCGCGCGCAGAGCCAGCTTGTTATTTTTCGCCTCGAGGGGGATCATCGCCTTCTGCAGAGACCGGACGTCATCGGCGGTACTCACTACCGTAGAAGGGGGAAGCATTTCCGCTCGGACATATCCGGCGGTCGGTGGATAATCAAAGGGTATAACCAGTATAATCCTTAAGCTGTTCAGGCTAATGGGGGGAACAGCAAAGCTCCTTTATTACAGAAAAGGACGTTGCCCGGGATCGCTGCCCGGATCGAACCGATGTCTGTGACCACGACTTTCGATGTGTCATCTTCATCGACATACTTAAAACATATCGAAACTCGAACATTAATCCTAGATATCGGTTATCGGTATCACAACGTGTGATAAGTCGTGTGATCCGTGTGACAAGTCGTTATCCACAGGGACCAACCAACCGGAGCAGACCGTTGAGCGGGGTTTCGACCCGGGCCATGCATCTGGCTTTTGACGCGGCATGACCGAGATGGGCCTTACCTCAGATGGCTGAAGGAATTCAGGAATCTCTCCAGCCATGCGGTGTTGCCCCAATTGATGTGAGGCCGTTTGCGCCCATCCAAAACCAGTCCGTATCGGCGAGCGTAAGCCGCTTTTCGAAAAATCCGACAGGAAGCCCTGAATGCCGCCACGTCTCGAACATCTAAATTACCAGCAACCCGATACCAGATGTCGTTGTTCACGAAAGCCGTTGCATTCATTCGTGCTCCTCGACCGCAGCCATGGACTCCATACCGGCGTTCGTCTTACCGTTTACAAAGAGCACATTAATTGAGGAAAGGTGGTTTAAGTTTATCAATGCAGCGCACACCAATTATGCCGTACCTGCCGTACAGAGGAGGCTGGCGGCTGCCAAGGTCAGCTGCCGCAACAGGTGTGCGCTCTTCATTGGTATCGCGGATGATGGCCTTCTGTCCCACGATGTGAATGCAGTTCGTGCGGTTTCCCCGAGAATGCGGCTACGAGATGCGGCTACGACCCACGTTTGTATGTGCCTTCCCTTCGGTTTTGAGCTCGGACCTGACCATATTGCCGCCTGACCTTACCCACGGTCATATGATCTGTCGTGGGGCCCATTGGAAATTCTGTTGCTTCCAACCGCATGGACCTCACAGACCTAACAAATTCCGATTCGCATCTTTTGAATGTGACCGCCCCTTGTGTGGTGCGCTGGTCACCGAGCACCCGTCCTGTCATGACACACTGCGTGATCGGCGTATCGTGAACCGATTGGCAGTACTACCTCATGATCGGTGTACGACCTTGCCGTACCGCGCTGCAGATGGGGGATTGGCTGCTTGCCGCCTGAAGGCCTGATATATTCCTGTGGGTTGTACTGCTCCTGCCGGGATGCTCTCGCGGGAGCTGAGACACCGGGCCGAGATGCTGTGCCGCTGGCCGCCAGAGCCGCCATACTTCCTGCCACCCGCCAGGGCCACCAATGGCTGTGGCCCGTGCCTGGAACGCGCTGCGTCAGATATGTTCTGTGTCAAGACGGTCCAGACCGGCGGTATGTTGTTAAAGCGACACAGCATGGCAGGACGCCCCGAAGCCTATAGCCGCGAAACGGAAAGTGAGTCTCCTAACGATTCCTAGCCAAACAACAGCACCTGTGCCCCGGGGCAACGTTTGGCCGCGTTTGCCAGCTGCCGGGCCGTGCCTACTTGCGTGGGAGAGGGCACGCCAGGAAGTGGGGTCCTAGGCGACAAAATCCCTATTCTATTCAGTCACCCAGGCAGGACCATCCGCCTTTCTGGGTTTCAATTTTCGTTTCCTTCTAAACCCCCGGCACCCCGGGGCAGAATCCCCGTCTGGCGTCCTGCGCATCATGCATCCTCGACGAGCGTCATTGGAGGATTCCGTCGAGAGCAGAATCCCTTCCGCGTGGAGGCACCCAGATGCCCCTACATCGATGCAGCCTCTTCCGCCGGGTTCCTCCTGCAGAGTGTAGCGGCCCGGCCGTCACCCCTTCGCCACCCCAGATAGCTGACCCTGCCCGACCAGCATGGCTCAGCCCGCAGCAACGGATGGTGAGGACGCGTCCCCAGTGTTGCACCTCTCCCTTACGTAGCATACGTGAGGAGCGTAAGGCTGCGATCCGACTATTTCCACACCAGTCCAGCCCCTCAGCGAGTGCCCCGGTACGTGCAATCCACGACCCATGGGTCGTCCAAGCCCACCCCGCCCGCCCCCGGCCCCAGCAGCTGCAGGGACAGCCTGCTCAGCCGCCGCGCAGCGTCCCTGCTGAGCAGCGGGCACCACACGCGCAGCGGCACAGAGGCGGCGGCTGGCTCCGAAGCGCCGGGCCGCTGAGCGGTGACATTGCCGCCCCCGCCCGCCCCAGCCCCCGCATCCGTATCCGAGTCAGTGGCGGCGGCTGCGGCCTGCTGTCGCCGCACCTGCCGCCGCCGCGCCATCGTCTCGATCAGCTGCCGTACCTCGTCCTCCACCAACCCCGACAGCCCGTACGTGCACACGACGTCGAACTCCAGGGACAGCTCCTCCAGGGAGGGCAGATCCGCCAGGCTGCACAGTCGCGGCACGGGACTGGCGATACCCGGCGGCCGCCAGCGGTGCAGGTCGGCTCCGGCCCTGGCCGCCGCTTTGGCGCCGCGCCAGCTGGTGAGCGCGAAATCACCCGGGTCGCCCTCTTCGATAAGCTGCGGCGGGAGTGCAGCAGGGAAGGGGTTGAAAATAGGCAGCGGCACGGACCCATGAATCGGGACGAGTTAGTGAGTGAGCGGGCGGGCATCCGGGCCATGAGGATTGGAAAACCACTTCTGAGGGTAAATACCTGCCAGAAAGTCAGCGCGAATCCCCGGGATAGAAACCAGGCAATCTGTCAGCCCGAATCCCCATCCTTTTCACCGCTGGAGTACGCTTATACCTTGATGCGCCCTAATGACCCCGAACAGAAATCATTTCTGCAAAGCATGGACTGCCAACCTCGACGTGATGAACCCGTCCTTAACTCTTTTCGCCTTCACGCTGCCAAGAGCCGGCCGCCCCAGCACCCCCAGTTGCCCGACCTCCCGCGCCACCCACCCCGCAACAGTGCGGCCCCAGCTCACCGACTCTTCACTGATCAGGAGCTCCAGCGCCCTGAGCCGCGGGCAGGCCTCCGCCAACGCCGCGAGGTGCGAGTCGACGTCCGCCTCAAGGTGCCACCGCACCTCCTTCCGCACATCAGCGCGCTGAATAGTCCGGCTGAACGTGAGGCTGATCCGGGTCAAGCAGCGCACCTCACCCAACAAAAGCTGCTCCTTCAGGTGCCTCTCCCAGTTCTCTGGAAACCGTACAGGCGGCAGAAGCAAGAAATGGTCGTACGCGACCTGCAGGCCCCCCAGTGCCTCCAGGCGCTCCTGGAGGGCCGCCTTACAGCTGTCTGGGGACGCTTCAAGGCCCTGCAGCGCCGGGCTGCCTGCTAGCTCGCCCAGAAAAGCAAGCGTGTGCTGTATGGCGGGCAGATGGAAGTCAAACAGCTGGCGTGCCGCTGCCAACCGGAGGACCACCTGCGAGCCCCGGAGCGCGTGGAGCGCCGCCAGGAGGTCCGTGAACAGAAACGCTCGATGCACCACCACCGTCGTAACCACGCCTCCACTAGTGTCGCTGCGCTGGAAATCACCGGGTGTGGCGGTGACGCCGCCGGCCGCTTGCTCCTCCCCGCCCGGAGCAACGAGCCCCGGCAGCACCTCCGACAGCAGCGCTGCGGTGTCGGCCGCGAGGGTCAGACGACGCAGCCGCGGCAGCCTGCCAGGGAGGAGTGCCCGTGCCAGGCGCGACAGCGGCTCGCCCGCGGGGGCATTGCGAAGGGGGCTCAATCTGAAGTAGCCACCATTCACAGCCGTGCCTACCCGGGGGGTCATGAAGTCTAACGACTCCAGACTGCCAGCGCAGCGCCCATCACCAAACGTAGACGCCATCACGCCCAGTGCGGCGTTTACTTCCTCCTCATCGTCTTCAAGTCCATCCCCGAAATGGTCGAAGTAGACCCCCAGGTGGGCCGTGCGCTCGCTGACGGGCAGCGGCAAGGCATGCTGCTGAAGTGGAAGCTCCTCATCATCACCATAATCTCCATCCTGCAGCACCAGCCGCACCGACAGGAACTCTAGATGTTTCAGCCCTTGGCGCCACGCCTCTGCAACGGCGCGTGTCCAGGGGATCGGCATGCCCAGGCTGCGAGAGCGCAGTGCCGACCAGACGCCCATCCCCTCGGCCAAATCCAGAGTTGTCAGGTGGGGCAGTGCTGCCAGGGCCAGCGCCCAGTCCTCCTGGACTCTGTCAATCATGTGGCCCCAACAGTGCAGCCGCAGCACCCGCAGGCTGCCCGCGAGGGGGGCCAGGAGCTGGGGATGGAAGAGGACGGTGCGGCGGTCCGTCGAATCAGGCTGAACCTGTCGCCCCTGATGGGCAGCGTCTTGCGGTTGCGGAGGCTGAGCCTGGGCTGCTTGCCTGGTTGGTTGGTCCGCTGCTTCTGCTTCTGCTACTGCTGCGGCGACTGGTTCTAGCGGCTGTTCTGTTTCCGGCGGCCTGTGCTGCTGCCCCGCCGGTTGCTCTCGGTCCACCGCCAGCTGTTGCTGCTGATCGCGTCCGTCGCCTTGCCCATCCAGCCCCTCACGCTGCCCTGCTCCTTGGCCGGGCATGTCACCCTGTCCTGCAACGCCATCCGCCTCCACCCCATCCTCGCCCTCCTCCCCACCCTCGTCCTCCTGAACCTCACCGTCCTGCCCCTCGTCCTCCGGCCCCTCGTCCCCTACCCCCTCGTCCGCGTCCTCATCCTGCCCCTCGTCGTCCTCCCCCTCATCCCCATCTTCCTCCTGCCCATCTTCGCTGTCGACATCCTCCACCGTCGCCAGCTGGTAGCCCCGCAACGATATCTCCTCCAGCGCCGGGAACGCGACCACCATTTTCGCGAGTTGGGTGCCGCTAAGTACGCCGCCCAGCAGCGAGGGGCTCTCCATGTCAATGGAAGCCAGGCGCCGTAGGTCCATTGCCCACATGAGCTCGTGTGCGTAGAGTGGGGATCCCGTGGAGAAGTAGTCAACAGGGGAGCCGGAGCGCCGCGCGGCATCCAGGCAGGCCCTCAAGATGGTCTGGAAGCCCCTGAAGCCCTTGCCGGGATCTAACGTTTTGATGGACCTGACAGCCCAGCGGACAGGCAGGGGGTGCATGGAAAACGGTGGGTGGAAATGGCTGTGCGCTGGGCTCGTGCGCGGTGGTCAATCAGGGTCCGAACAATGCCACCCTGAGCTCCTTCGCAAGGCCACCCGATGTGGAAGAAGCACCAAAGCACCAAACACATGTCGCTCGAAGGGAAGAAGGGAGCTTGGACTCACGCGCGGGTGCGAGCCAATGCATGCCACGTTTCTAAAGACCTTACCGCAGTTGGCTGATGGACGCCAGGAATCTCTTAAACCATGCGGTGTTGCCCCAATTGACGAAGGGCCTTTTACCAGCATCCAACACAAGTCCATATTGGCGACTATAAGCCGCCTTCCGAAAAGTCCGACACGACGCCCTGAACGCAGCTACGTCTCGCGGATCCAAGAATCCAGCAATTCGATACCAGATGTCATCATGAATGGAGGTTAGTGCATTCCCGACACACAACTGTTTCTCGGCCGCAGCAGGCTCCATGCTGGCAGCTTAGCGTTGACTAATTAGCATCCATATACTATGTATATAGTATTATTAATTGGCATAAGAAAAGACATACTTGTTCCTTTTTAACAAACATACGACGTAGTCGCCACTTGTAGGACTATGCCGTACATGTCTACAAGGCGAGGTGGGCCCCAAGCAGGGATAGGGTCAGGTGGGTTGGACATGGTGGAGATCAACAGGCAGAAGCTGGGCATGCCAACAGCAGGCACGGGTAGCACTTAGGGAGGGGGGCATGGGTTGGGTGTACCCCCAGAAGGCTGGGATGCAGATGGGATTAGGTCAGGATGGGCTTGGCCCGATGGATGGATAGGGATGGATGTCGAACCAGGTGCCGATGGGGCCTGGGATGGCCAATGCATTGCCTCTGCAAATGGGCAACTCCCACATGCGCCCCGCGGCGGTGGCCCGGTGTGGCTGCGGGACGTTTCCCGCGGCGGGTGGTGGAGGGTGCTCCATCACTATTTTATGACATGTTTTCCGCCACCCGTTCATCTGTAAATATTTCCCACCTGATGTCCCGTATTACAAACTTAGTCGGAGCTGAATCTATTTATACTATCCCTGCTGCGTTATTTAAGAGTGACTTTGTTCTCCAAGGTTTGGGGACAAGATCACACATTGGCATCACTTCTGGGCCTGCTGCATGGCCCTGGCCGTGATGGGAATTACAGCTGGGGGCTCGGGTGAGCCGGGCGCAGCTCTGGGGGCTCGGGTTAGCCGCCGCCCCGCGGAGGGCAGCTTCCCGTGTGGGGCCGATCTTGGCGCCGGGTCCTCCCAGTTTGGGGTCCCCATGCGTGGCTGGGGCTCCGTGGGCTCCTTCCATCCAATGTTGCGGGTGGCCGGGGGGACCCTGCAGCGTGCAGGGCCGCCCCCGGAGGACTGACGGTCGGTGGGTATTCTTGCGCCCCGCAGGCGGGCCTGCTTCTGGCCCCGGCTGGGGGCCGTCGGGTGCTTGGTGGGTGAGGGGCTTCCTGCCAGCGACTGCCGCACATCGTCATGAGCCAGGCGTGGGCGTCCAGAACCTCAAGCTTCAGCGGCGCAGGACGCGTCCAGGGTGGGGGTACTGGACCTTGGGGTGCCTGTGTGGGCGACTTCCCCCATGTTCTGCATGATCCGTTCCCGGTGCGACCGTGGTGCGTCGCTCTTGCCCCATAGGTAGTGCTGTCCCGCTGGCAGTCTCAGCGTGTTTGGGTGGTTCTGCTGGCTGGTTCCCGTCCCCACTCACTTTTCGCGGCGATGTAGTGCGAGAATGCCTCGCTGCTTTGTCGGTGGGGTGCCACAGCTCGCGAAGGTTTCCCTGTGAGGCACCGATGACGGATCCCTTTCACGGGGACCGCGCATTTTCGGCTGCGGAGACCTTCCTCTTACGGAACCTGACCGTTATTGGAGATGCAAAATTCGGACGTCCAATGAAAACTGATTGATCAGTGCGAATGAGGAATGAATAAGGTAAGAAAGAGGCCTAGATGTCAAGGATGCGATGAGTGACTGTGAATGCCGACCCCACAAGGGATCAGACGACGTCAGTGTTGTCCTTGGTATTGTCGATCGGGGTCATGTGAGGCGGGGTTCTAGGTCCCGGGGCGGACTGTGCTGGTGCGTTCACATGGATTGAGATGCTGTCGGGGGTTTATCAGGTGCAGATGGTGTTTCAGGGCAGAGGGGTCAGGAACGCGCTCACGTGGGATCGGGCATGGGTGACGCGTGCCCCTAGAATTGGTGAGGTGCAGATGGGATTGGGCCCGCGTGGGGATGCGGTCGCTGGGGGCATGCCAGTAGCACTTCGGCAGGGGTCAGGTGGGCCGCGCGCCTTGCACCCGCCGCACCAACTCAAATTCTCGTCTTCCGCTCATCATGTACCCTATCTATGCATTATGTATGTCGAAACGTTCCTTTCATTTCCTTGTTCACTTTCGGGCTCCAGTTCACAACAGTATTATGTAGGCCATAAACAGGGTCCGGCGGACCCGGATTGTACGACCGGCGGACCGAAGGCGGACCTGAATTATGTGCCTTCCAGAAGAACACGAACATATTCCTTGAAATGATGCTATTCTTAAGTATTGTTTGCATCAATTTGAAGTCCTTATCGTGCAGATTGTTCTGCGCTTTTGTTTGTTCGGTCCTGCCGGACCTGCTTTATAGTCGCAACGTTGACTTGCGTCAACTAACTAACACGATGTTTGCTAAATAACGTATTATTGTATAGCGTTTAATCTCCGTTTATGTGGACCGTTTCGCCTACATTCACTCGGCAAAAGCAGAACGTATCCGCGCGCTGCTCTTACAGGATCAGCAGCGGGCACCATATAAAACTTGTTCCCTGCTTTATTCCATGAATTTGCAACATGTCGGGTGACCCAGGCGCCTCCCGTACGATAGCTCCAACTCGATAAGCCCGCACGCAGGCCGTGTCCCGCGACCTAACAAACGCTCCTAAGGTGTTTGCAAACACGAGGGGCGAAGCCTGGTGCCGAAACGGGCTCGACGCCAGGTCGCAACACGCGAGTCCGCCGGAGCGTCCGCCTTAAGTCGCAGAGGTGGACGAGCGAGTACGGCGCCCGGTCCGCCGGCACCCGATATGGCCTACATAACGCTTGCACGTCCGGCCTGGTTCGCCCCCTCTCTTTCCTTGGTTCCTTGTGTCAGAGCATTACAGGGCGCCGTTCTCTTCAGGCGCGATTTACTATTTACTATGAGCGCTGCTTTAAGTCTTTCCAATGAGGGATTGTTCTTAGCGTAACTCCATCGCGCGTTCAGTGTGCCTAACAGAATTTAAAATTTGCTGTCGACTACACTTGTTTTCAGGCTGAACGGTGCTCCCTGCGCTTCGCAACCGACCTTCTCACACTCGTCCAACCGTCCAGTTTTAGGGAGAGCGTGCGGGAAGTGCGGGCGACCTTCGGCAATGCTCATGAAGGGATTTGATCTGCAGTCTTCGCCACTGCTTTCCTCGTATGCTCCTCCCTCTGAAATATAGTGTTGCAAGTGGTGGACCCCGGCCGCCACCGGACCACGACATGCCCGTACCCAGCTTTAAACTTAAGTCGGCATGTGTTATTTAAGCAGGCAGAACAGGAGTGCGTGATATGCGAGGGGCCGAGTGGCGCCCAATAATTTGCTCGTATGCGTGCAGAATATACCCATTGCCCGACCCTTGAAGTGAATAGAAGGCTGCGGTGTCTGATGAGCGCTGTCGAGTTTTGGCGCGCTTTTGTCGCGGGATACTACCAGCTGGTGCGGGTCGGCTGCCTTGGCCACGCTGACTCACGCCACAATGCCGTGAGTGCGTGCGATCCTCGCGTTGTTATCGCAATGTACCCACCTGCAAGCAAAATGCCGTGTAGTCAGCACCGCCGAAGAAGATCCGGAACGATGCGGAATAACGTAATAATGTGCGCGAACGAAAAAGCGTGCATGCCAAGGCAGCAAAGGGGATAGAATGTGGCGTCATTGATGCATAAGTAGGGCGGCAAGGGTTGTACGGCATACGAATAA
Source organism: Eudorina sp. 2006-703-Eu-15 (assembly GCA_003117195.1). Lineage (NCBI taxonomy): Eukaryota > Viridiplantae > Chlorophyta > Chlorophyceae > Chlamydomonadales > Volvocaceae > Eudorina > Eudorina sp. 2006-703-Eu-15. The sequence goes on from BDSI01000118.1 coordinate 196,689, forward strand.
CGACAGTTGGGCAAGGGCAAACGAAACAGGTGAGGCGATAGACAAAACAGGTAAGGCAATATGCGATTAGCAGGCAAGGTTAGTGTTAACGGTATGCGCGAGTGGAAGTGGAGAAGAGTGCGGTGCGATAGGTTGACAGTTGTGACAATACAAATGTACAAGATGACAAACAAGTATGGACAATTGTGCAAAGGCAAAATGAAAAGACATTATGCGGCGTGAGTGCGACATGCTCCATGCGATGCTGATTCTCGTTGTGAAAGACGACACAAGACCCGCACTCCGCTGTGGAGCTGAGAAGCTGAGATGAAAGGGCGCCGGAGCGCCTAGGAAGATACGCGCTTGTGCGGCTGCGACGTATAGCTGTCGGACGGTTTGTGGTTACGGTGGTACCGGCTGTGGCCAGGTATCGATTGCCTAGCTTCCCTAAGGAGAGGCTTCGGTGATCTAATGAAAGGGGACAGTAAATGAAAGGGGGCATAATGAAAGGGGGTTAACGTAATGAAAGAAGGGGGGTTAACAAAAGGGGTCTGTCCAGCCTGGGACCTCAGATCGAGCTGGTATCCGAACACGGTGACATCGGGCGAGGGGCAGGTGCCATGATGCACATGTTGATGTATGCGGTCGGGCGGTAAAGTGTGTGAGGAGGTCCGTGCTGAGTGTGTGTGTGCGTGGCCGGGCTCAAACAGGAGCTCCCCGGCGTGTTACATGCGGGGGCTGGGGACGCTGCGGCAGCGCAAGCCCCGCAGCAGTCTAAGACGGGGGTCACCTCGGCATGTGTGAATGCCCTGGAATGGGCGCTTGGTGAAAGCGCAGCAGCCGTCCCAGCAGAAATGATCTGGTAGCCGGGAGTCTTTAAGGTCTAGAGTTGTGCTGACCGAGAGAGCGAGGGAGAGTGCTGAGGTTACGCAATGCGATTCCGGTCTGGGGGTGCATGCTGCAGTGTAAGGCAGGGTGCGCAACGGAAACATCAAGAACTAGCAGCGTGCGCTGAGGTCTGCGAGGAAAGCGTTTGGGGTGAACGCTACGACCCAAGTGTTGAGCCTTAAAGCGGATTCGCATGCGCAATCTTGTGCTCCATCTAGGTCCGCGCCTTCCATCTAGGTCCGCCCCAAACCCGCCCGCTGGAAGTACCCGGGGTCACAAGGTCCTGATTTTGTGGCCCTCTGAGGAGCTCGTCAGTACTACTTCGATGGTTCCCGCAGGTTCCGGCGTCCCCAGGTAATCCGAATGCGCACTCGCATTGTTGCCATCGCTCCGCTGCCAGTCATGGAAGATATTCAGTATTCGTTATGGCTGATGCTTCTGCGTGCCCAGAAGCGCAACTAGGGGGCTTATGTCTCCGTCCCGCTCCGTCGCTCCGTCGGCGTGTGATCTGCTTGTATGGTAAACGCATCACGGTGAAAGGAAGCCCGAGAGCATCAGGACGTGGTCGCTAACCGACGGACTGTACGGACCGTGACATGTAATAACACGCGTCCTGACGACCTGATCCCTGATGCGCCTGACAGCCTGATGGGGCTCCCGCAACCAGCCGAAACTACGAGTTCTGCAGGTTTCTGCGTCATTGCCAGGTTTGATGGTTCAGCGCCGTACGCCCATAGCAGAGAGGTACTGGAATTAGAACATTTGGGCTGTTACTGCGCAAGGATGCATGCCACGGACCACTGATGTCTTCACGGCTGCCGTGCCCTAGACGACGTGCGAAGTCTTGGATCCTCACGCCGTACGAACTGGCCCCGTTCAGGTGGTATGGTACCGACAAACCTAGGGAAGGTTGCGACATCGGCACGAAGCACATCAAGTTATGAGGCATGCAGCAAAACAGCGACACCTTACAGCGTGCGGGTTACCCATCCAGCCGGGCTCAGCAAGATGTAGCAAGATGTTCAAGGCGTCCGAAACCTAAACATCAGCCCTCCACTGTCCTATCAGGCACCTGCAATGCTTCACGCACTGCACATGTCACTCCGACGGCGTTCGCCGCACTGACGCCGCACTGTTGGACCCCTGGTCGCCATAAGACCAACTGCCATACAGAATACAGGGGTTTCTCGCCCAATCCAACACGCTGAACCCGTGCTTGGGAAAACGCAGCGACACAGCCACCTGGTGACAAAATGGTGGACGTCAGTCGCGACCCTCCCCGGCCTTATACAGAAACTGTTGACGACCCCAGCAACAGAAGCCACCAATTTGCAGGCTGAAAACAACAGCTTCTTCCTCTGCTTCGGTGGTCTATAACTCAGCGAAGTTGCCCGGTTCGTGGCCGAAATTGCTCGCCGCCGCGAGGTGAGTCGGCCCGCAGGCAGCAGATCGCCTTTAAGTCGCCATTTACAGCTTAACTGCATCCTTGGGGACCACCACAGCCGTCTTTGGCTCCATCACATATGCCTTCCTGAGCAGGTTCTCCACGGTCTCCGAAGGCAGGGCGCCCTTAGCCAGCCACTCCTTGATGGCAGGAGCGTTCAGGTTCGTCTCCTTCTTCAACGGGTCATACCAGCCGAGGTACTCCAGCGGCTCTCCGTCCCTGCGCTTCTTGCTGTCGATGGCCACCAGACGGTAGAACGGCAGCTTCTTGCGACCAAAACGCTGGAAGCGAAGCGCCACACGGTTCTCAATCACGGTGGCCACGCGAGCAGGCCGAGCAGTGGACACGCGCGTTGCGGTGAAAGGCTTCACGCTGCCTGTGAAGGCCTTGGAAGACAGCGCCTGCATTGTCGCTGTCGGACCCTAGAAGCACTAGATAAGTCAGGGTGAGATGATTTGTGGCAGCAAACAAGACCTACAAACTGGGGAGGACAAAGTCCTGGCCCAGCCAAGAATGCCAAATGGGCCCGACGTCCAATTGCAAGTCGTCCAAACACCCGACAGTACCTCGCAATCGTTATTGCATGTCTAGGCACAATGCTTTACATTAATTGGTACTCATTTTATTCAGGAACGGGACCTTTGTCTTTGTAACTCAACGTCTACGTCAATCGCTAATCAGTATGCCATCTACGCTCCAAGGAACTTTCCATACATACAGGCCAATTCGTCGGTTAGGACAGGGCGCATTCGGCGAGGTCGGCCGCACGTGCATTGAAACTGCAACAGGCCGCGAACCCTTCCGACACTCTCTGGCCCCTGCGCCCCGCAGGTGTCACTGGCGTCTGTCCTAGAGACGGGCCATGTTGTTGCGCTCAAGCGCATTCACATCCGCAACACCAATGGGATTCCGGACGTTGTTGTCCGGGAGATCAAGGCGCTGCAGAGCGTGTCGCACCCCAACGTGGTCGCCCTCCTGGACGTGTTCCCCAAGGTTCGCAAGATGCTATTTAGAGGAGGGGAATGTGGACGGCAACGCAGTACGGCATTCGAATGTGCAACTGTAGGGTCACGCTAGCGCGTGTCGTTCAGTGGTTGCCAGTGCGATGCCGCTTCGCGTGCCGGCCGCTCCATGTTTTGCGTTTGATGCATGCTTTTCTCCGCTCCCAACGTCTCCTGGGCAATGGCGCTCGGCGGAGTCGCGCGCTCGCCCAGACCTGTGCAAACTCCTTGTCGAGGGCTGACGCAGTTTGCCCGCCCTTGAACGTTCAGCTGCACCACCGCTCCTACAGACGTCTGCGGGACCCAGCAGCAATCCCTACACCAACGCCAAATGCCCCCTTTTTGGTGTGCGCTTAAATATATCCTAGTATGCCTCCCTATGGCTTTCCTTTCTGCTGTTTCCTCGCGGCAGGGTCAGGCCATCTACCTGGTCCAGGAGTACTGCACCACCGACCTGGCGGCGCTGCTCCGGAGGCTGCCGGCGCCGCCACCGGAGCGCATCGCCAAGGGCCTGATGCTGCAGCTGTGCCGTGGGCTCGAAGCGCTGCACGCGGAAGGTGGGCGGGGCGGTTTAGGGGTGGGGCCGACCGGGAGGTGCGGACGAGGGCGGGGCGCGGGAAAGTCGTCCGCCGGATGCCCGGATGCGTTTGCAACCATCCTTCCGACCAGCCTCACAAATATCGCGATTGCGATCAGTCTCCGGCCTTATGTCTATCGCATGTTTTAACAAGCTGTGTTGTTCCACGGCGTCTTGATCATTGCCGATGATGTGCAGGAGTTGGCCGGGGTGTTGCAGCCCTTCTCCAAAACCCACCTCATCTGCCTGGGGGCGCTCGCCGGCTCAGACTCCCGGATTCGCGGGGCGCCCCTTCCTCTAGTGTGGATCCATGGAGCGGAATCTCTTGCCTTATAGGAGGCAGTACCTTGACCTATGTGTGTAACCCCTTAAACGCCTCGCGCCTCCCGAGAAGTCGCCCATACATGTACCTAAGCCTCGCCCGCTTCTGCCCAGCTCTCAAAACACCTCGGCCTGGCCACCTGCCCCGCAGGCATCATGCACCGGGACGTCAAGCCCAGCAACACGCTGCTGTCAGCAGCCGACGGGGCGGCAAAGCTGGCGGACTGCGGCCTGGCCCGACCCCTGGACGGCGGGGACCGGCCCGCGTACACACACGCGGTGGCCACACGCTGGTACCGGGCTCCGGAGCTGCTGTACGGCGCCAGAGCGTACGGCCCGCCGGTGGACATCTGGGCCCTGGGGCTGGTGTTTGCGGAGCTCCTGGGTACGTCCGGGTTGGTGGTTCGAGGTCTGAAGGGGATTGGAGTGGCTGGGGATCACGGGCTGACCGGGTTGCAGGGATGAAGGGGATTGAGCGCGTTGGGTGGATGGCGGGTTGATTGCACGGGAAGCCCACGTGGCAGGAGTTTTTTGAGATATGATCTTGGGGTAACTATGCGCGAGGGTTACGAGTTGCGCGACCGCTGTCCGTTACGGTTGCAGCTGGGGTGCGGACGAGGGTGGGACTTGCGGGCGCGGGGCTTCGGCACGGTAGGGCGGAGGTCAGGGCTTGGTGCCATCAGGTCGGGCCGAGCGGGGCATCCCATCTCTGCGGCCCATGTCTGCGGTGAAGAGCGATGGAGAAGTCAGGGTCCTGGAGGGGGCAGTCGAGCTCTTGCCCCCACAAAGGCTGTTTATGGCCGGGGCAACAGCCTCCTTCCAAACCCCCACTGGGGAGGCACTGGCAAACGCGGCGGCCTCGCGATGGCCATCTTTGCATCGGGCACTCGCTGAGTCGCGGTGAGGCAGAGCGCGGCGGGTTGACAGGCGACTCTTCGCGGCCTCGTGGCCATGCTCTAGGCCCCGCACCCCCTGTAGCTCGGACCCTGGCGCGCGGGCCTTTTTCACATCCTTGCATGTTGTTGTCGCCCCATGAGTCCTCGGGGGCGGATGCTCTCCTCGGCACTGCTGCGCAGCAACAGCAGCACCCAGCAACACGCACCTCCCTGGCGCCCAGGCACTTCCCTCCTCCCCGCATCGCAGCGCCGCCTACCTGCAGGGCCCCGCTTTCTTTCCGGACCCTGCGTTCGTCTGCCTGCCCCTCCCGGCCGTCGCCCTCCGCCCCGCCCCCACGCTGGCTGCACTGCACCCCCATCCCGCTTCAGGCCTGGCGCCCCTGATCCCGGGGGACAATGACATCGACCAGCTGGGTCGCGTCATCGCCACCCTGGGCTCCATGGAACCGGTCTGGCCGGGGGTAAAGGAGCTGCCCGACTGGGGCAAGATTGCCTTCCCGCCCGCGGAGCCGGTGCCGCTGGGCCAGCTGCTGCCAGGCGCCAGTGCCGCGGCCCTGGACTTCTTGGCGCGCTTTCTGAGGTGGGCGCTGCCGGCCGCAACCCGAACACGGACCCATCCGTCAGAGACTCGATCCGGCTCTGTCAGAGACCTGATCCGGCTCTGTCAGAGACGTGCTCCGGCTCTGTCAGAGACCTGATCCGGCTCTTCTCAGACGCACCCGGCGCAGAGCCGTGAATGAGCGCAACAGTCCCCTTGTCGTGGTGCCGTGTGCCCGGGGTAGCGACCAGGAGGGGTGCGGGGGGCAATGGCAAGCAAGCCAGGGTATGGGGCTACGCAGCACGTGGACGGGGTTGGGGCATCTCCGAGAAATGCCGGTGTCGGCACTGGCTGCCGTGTCGTGCACCCTGGCGTGGGATACCGCACCAATCGAAGGCGAGCCACTCATCTGGGCCTTATGTGACATCCCTGCCGCGTTACATCTGTCAGCACATTTACTGTCGGCGTTGCTTCCCTACCTCGCTCTTTGCCTTCGCTAACGAATGTCATCGCACGGACTTGCATGGCAGGTACGACCCATTGCAGCGCATCACCGCCGCTGAGGCCGTTTGCAGTGACTACCTGACCCGCCAGCTGCCGCTGCCCGCCGACGAGGCGGAGATCTCCGAATGGCTACAGGCCAGCCTCGAGGCGGCAGAGGCGGCCGCGGCGGCGCTCAAGGCCGCGGCGGCTATTGTGGCCAAGGGACCGCAGCCGCACCTGCCGGCACAGCAGCAGCAGCAGCAACAGCAGCAGCAGCCGCCCCCAGCGGCAGGCCAGCTGCAGGTGCCCCAGGGGGAGCGTCAGTCGCAGACACAGTCGCAGGGCCGTCGTGGGCTGGCCGCGCAGCGACCGCTGTCGGTGTGCTGGGAGGGCCTGCCGCTGGCGTGAAGCGCTTGCTTGAACAGGCAGGATGTGGCGGGGCGCGAGGAGCGTCCGTGCGTGTAGCCTGCCGGTTGTATTCACGAGCACTGGCTCGCACCGTTGGAGTAGTTGGCCCTGACTTCCGGATGTCACCCCCCTGCGCGTGAGCGCGTCATGGTGACTGCGCCCACAGCCTTTCCTGGGGGAGGTAAGACCGGTGCGTCCCGGCACAAAACCGCTCCGTCTGGAGGGCGACGACGACGACGACGACGACGACGGCGGTACACATGGGTCGGACTGCGCGGCGAGGTAAGCGTGCGCCGACGTGCCGCATCTGAAGCGCCATCCAGCGTCGCGGCGCTGGTCGGAAGGTTCGCACAGCATGCGCACGGGCGTGTCTTCCATGCCGCGTTGCACCCTGGCCCGTGCGCTGTGACATGCGCGTTGCCCCGCTAGGCAACACCCGCGCTACCCCACTGGGCAGCCTGGCAGCGTGTGCGTTGCCCGTTCAGTCAGCGCGTTCGCGTGCAGATCGCAGGACCGCTGGATTTTCTCTGGCGGGCGGGCAGCTTGATTGTGTCAACAGGGGGGGCGGGCGCAGCCTGCGGACAGGACCGAGTCCCACCGGGGTGCGACGATGCACCCGTGCACCGCGCAACGCCGTTATCGCCCTCATCACTGTTGGGAGGGGAGAGCAGGACCCTGCATCGTTCCTGGATTCCAAGGGGTGCTCACTACGGTCTCAGCGTTACCCATCCGCTCCACTGGGACGGCGCAGGCTGACGCGCCCGCGTTCACGCGTGTACTCGCTGCCGCATCCGCTTGCTAAGTCGCACCCGTACTGCGTTGCCGTGGAATGTTATTGCTCTCCTCCGTTGTATGTGACAGCCGGGACACGGTCAGCTACAGCGGCCTGGAGTCCACGCGGTCGGCACCCTGGGCCGCGGAGTCACCAATGGACCTTGGCGCCCGGGCAGGAGCGTCCAGGCTTGCGCGACGTTGAGGACTGTATGGCCGCACAAGTCGCGTCGCGCTTCAGCTCAGCGTGGGCGATGGTCATTTTCTTGGAAGCAACCCAGGACTTTGTTGTCTGGCACGCGCGCACTGGGTTTGATCCGCACGGGAATGAATCGAGGGGAGCAAGTTTTGGAGTGGTCCTCGTGCGCACGACAAAGTAGCAGTGGGCGCATCGTGGGGGAGGTAGGGCAAAGTAGCAGTGGGCGCGTCCCGTGTTTGCCGGTCCCGGCGCTGCTGTCGTGACATCTGCCGCAAGGCCTATGCCGGCTGGGAATGGTGCCATGCAGGACTGGACAGTCTATAGCCTGAGTACGGGTCCTACCCGCTGATGCGCTACCGGTGTGGAGGTGAACCTGACAGTACGACTATTAGGCATCGTCTTTACATGCGGAAAGGGGCCGCTTGACGTGTTTGCGATTAAGTCCTCGACATGAAGGCGTAACGGTACTCCAGGGAGGGTTGTTGAGCAGCCCCCTTGTGTCGCGGCTGGGACGCGCCGGTGCGTTGCTACGGCGCACGTTAGCGCGCAAGCACATGAGCTGTGTCGAAGTGGTTGGACTTGCAAGACGTGTACAGAACACGCATGGTGCATAACGGTGCTCGGATGTGCGTCTTCCAGCCATTTGTAGGGAGGCTTTCGTAAGGGAGGCTGTGACGCCAACTCGAGGGCGAAGCCGTTTAACAGCTGTTGATTGCAGTGATGCGGTTGACACCCTGACAGGCATGGGCCCCGAAGGATTTTGGGACAGCGGGGCCATGGCAGGACAGCCGATATGCAGAATCTTACCTGGGTGTCGTGTGCAAGCGACGGCGCGACAGTTTCGTGACACCATCAACCGCAAGGGATGAAAGCCTTGACAGTGGCAAAGTGCCGTGCCGTCAGATGCACATGGCAGGGTAAGCTTTGTGGGGCTATTCGATGACTAACCCGGTGGTTTCGTTTGTCAGGGATGGAAGACGAAGAGGAAAGCATCAATGAAAAGCATCCAGGTAAAAGAACATATGTGCCTCTTGATGCGGGCCCTGGCCTTCTGTCTGTTAGGCGCGCTTATCTCTGCCACGGCCGCCGCCCCTTTGGACAAAGTTGACCCCGCTGGTGGGGCCCAAGCCACTTCAGGGCATTGCAACCTTCCGAGTGCCTTGCATTGGTTTTGCCACACTCAAGGTGCGTTCGCGAGCGGGCAAAATGGTTTACCATCTGCCAATTATGCGGGTGCTTTCTGGGCTCACGAAGTGGATGGACCTTTGGCCTATCCCGAGGTGCCGTCAGGCGTTGCCTGATTAGAGCCCTGTGCGAAACCATGGCAAGGATCTTTGTGGATACATGCAGATGTTGGGATTATAAACAAAATAATAGTGCTCCACTGCAGTAATTGATGTCAAGAACGCGTGAGTGAACTTGAGTGAGCGTGGCAGTGGCGGGTGAGTCCGCCCGAACCCGGTTCTACCCGACAAAGATGACGCTGAAGACCGGCAAGTGTTAATAAATTAGTGAGAAATGAGAATATCGCCCAGGCTTGAGCTGTCGAGACCGACTTTGAGTCGCAACGTGCCCAGTTGGTTCTTATGGATGGTCCGCTAGCTCTCTCCACTCGTATCCCAATACACCCAAATTGACTCAAGCGCCGCTACACAGTCCATTCCCTATGCCGAGGCGTTCGTCATTGTACATCGCATTGCCACGTAACGGTGTCGGGGCCGCGTCACAAGTTATGCCTTACCACATGCTGAGTATGTGCTGTGTAATCTGCATTATCGTAAACAAGAGAAGTTAATTACTGAGCATGCGATATGGCGCGGCGCCGATTTCAACGTGATGAGCTGTCATGCAAGTATAGAGCGCCCCCATCAATGTATAATGTCAATCGGCAACACATCCAAGACAATAAAAATCTTCCATTTTATGTATTAGTGTCTGGGCCCTAAGTGCTTGGACTATGCGGCGGGCCTACCCTGCTGCGATGGCAACCTGAAAAGCTTCTGTCCTGGGCGTCCGGGCCGGGTGTGATGTTAAAGGTTAGGTCCAGGTTATGAAGAAAGTAGGGCGTGCGCGGCCCAAACGCTCATTTTCATGTTTCCTTCCAGAAGCACCGGAGCCAACTCGGACTGCATTTTGAGGCGGCCGCACGGTCGTACCGTATCGCCCCCGACCTGGGACACAAGGCCCGCCCTGACTTGTAATTCGTTCCGTGGTGGCAAGCCCTAATGCCGGACAATTACACTGTTATTGTATTTATGGCCTCCGTAATTGTTAAGATACGCACCTCTGTAGAAGCCCGCCCAAAGACAAGTTTGCATCGCAATTTCTTCAACGCACTTCCATAAAGCTCACAGCATCTAAGCCTCCGCTCAGTCTCCATTATCAGCCTATGCGGGCAAGGCAACTTAAGAACTCGACGGCCCACAAGGGGTACTCTGCTCCATAAGAGACTGCCGATCCGGTTCAGATGTCTTCTTCTGCGTCTCTGCAGCAGCCCCTGTCGGGCACAGCGCCGGCACCCATTACGTGCTTACCTCATGATGGCTCCGTTGTCAAGATGAAGGGGCTGCCCTTCAAGGGTGGGAAGGAGGACATCATAAAGTTCTTTGCGGGATTCACGCTCCGGCCGGACCAGGTTTTCCTTCGCAAGCATCCGGATGGACGTCCTAACGGCGAGGTGCGACAGGAACTGACTGATTACGTTGTGCGAGCTTGCGACACTCTCTTGTGAACTACTGGGGGGAGTGATTGTGCAGCGGCCTGAGGCAGACCTCGCCCTTTCAGGCCTTTGTGGTGTTCGAGGACACCGAGGAGGCCAGGAGAGCAACCCAGAAGGACCGTGAAACTTTTGGAGAGAAGTTCGGGGACCGTTACGTGCGCGTCTACCCGACGCTCGATTCGGACATCCCGGACATGCAAGCCGCTGTTGCACAGGCGCAGTTGCAGGAGCATGTCCAGGTGTGCAGATAGCGTTCGAGATGCAGTGAAGACCGCGATTAGATTTCAGGCGTTGTTGAGCCTTTGTTTGGGACCTTTGTTGGAAGCACCTCGGAAGGCCTTGCCTGAACTCGCGCTTTGCTGTTTTTTGTAGGGCTCTGGTGGCCATGGCCATGGAGCCCATTCAGATAGCGTCGTCAAAATCAAGAGTCTTCCCTTTGACGCAACTCAGCTGGACATCATCCAGTTTTTTGAGAACTTCAAGCTGAAACCGAACGGTGTTCAGCTCGTCGTGCGTTCTGACAATAAGCCCACTGGCGAGGTATGCGGTTGCTTGCTAATTCTTCATAGGCTGCCTCAACGGCCTCGTGGCATGAAGTCCGCTCCTTCACGTCCAGGCTTTCGTGGACTTCGAGACGCCGGAGGAAGCGGCTCGGTCGATCAAAGAGAAGGACCACAAGGTCTTTTCGGAGAAGTTCGGCGATCGCTATGTGCGCTTGATTCAAGTGCGTGGGGTTTGGTCAAAGGGGGGTTATGATAGGCAACGGGCATGGCACCGGGATTGGATACCGTCCATTGCCGGCATGTGCGAACTCTATTGAACGATGTCCCATTGTATGCAGCGTTGTGAAGCCCTCCATCCCTGCGCGAACGTTGGTTCTGCGCATGGTAGCGCTACGTCGGCTGTATAACCCGCGCATTCCCTGGCTTGGACCACGGCCCAATGCCAACAATAACGGAGGCCCGTCACCACCTTTTTTGAATCAGGTGTCGCGCAAGGAGATGCAGGCCACACTGGCGCTGCGCTTTGGCGGCGAAGGGGTGCTCAAAATGAAGGGGATCCCCTTCAAGGCCACGGCCATGGACGTGCGGAAGTTTTTCGCCGGCTACAAGATTAAACAAGAGGGCGTGAGCTTTATCATGCATGCCGACGGACGGCCGACTGGCATGGCCTTCATCGAGTTTGAGACGCCGCAGGAGGCTGTGCGCGCTATGGAGAAAGACCGGGCGAAGTTCGGGCCGGAGTACGGTGACCGCTTCTGCATGCTGCAGCTAGTCGGCAGGCACGAAATGGAGAAGGTCACCCTGCAGCGCGAGAACGAGAACACGGCCAACAAGCTGCTGGTAAGGTGTGGTCCTAAAGGGTGACCGAATAGATGGCGATGGAGGAGTCGATTCGATGCCAATACCCCGTCGGTCTTGGGCACGCCGTGTAAACTGGCGCCACATATCCATCTTGAATATTGTAATAATCACGCAACCTCACCGTGCCCGTGCTCGCTGTATGCAGAATGGCATCAACGTCTTGCAGGCGGCAGCTTTCGCGACACAGGCAGCGCTAAACAACCCCGCACTGCAGCCAATCCTGATGGCGGGTTCCAACCCGTGGCTCAATCCAATTTACCAGGGCATGGGCTTGGTGAACCCGGCAACGGCCAACCAGGCTGCGGCCGCCGCGGCGTTTAATGCGCAGCTGGCGCAGGTCCCAGGAGCGTCGCCCACGGCGCCCATGCTGGACGCATCCTCGCTGTCCGCGGCGACGCCCTATGGGGGACCCTTGCAACAAGGTTAGCAGGGTTGAGGAATTGGCTAACGTGCGTACAGCGTGATTTAGGTGTCCGAAGTGTTTTGGACAGTTGTGGACGGCGTCAATGTTCTTTAGGAGTGAGGTCTATTGCACTTCGCGTCTTTTGCCATACGACTTGCAGGACCGCCGGCGTTGGTGAACGGCGGCATGAACGCAGCTACGCTCAGCTTGCTGCAGCAGCAGCAGGCGCCGGCGCCACCGCCGGGTGTGGGCGTTGATGCGGCGACAGCAGGCTGGTCGTTGGACCCGACTGCGGCAGCTGCCGCGGCGGCTACCAGCAATCTCCAGCATCTCTTCTACCAGAACGCTGCGTCCGCTGCACCGGCGGACTGGGCGCGCGCTGCTGCGGCGGCCGCTGTTTCGGACCCAAGGTAGGGCCCTTCACCATCGGGCATTGGGTGCTTTCATCTGTGGGACCACACGCGGCCCGGCATGCGCGTCGGCATTTGCCGCTACGGGCACCGTGTATGCGTTGAAGCTGGGCTAGGAGGGGGCATCGATGTTGTTGCTTGAACTCTCGCGTTCTGGCATGCGCCCTCCCCTCAACCCTGCACCCAGGCAAGCCGCGTTACGCCCCGCGCTGCGGGCTCCAACCTCCTGGGCCTGACACGTCAGCGCGCAAGTACGTTTGCGATGCGGAGCATAAATTTTGCATGCCCTTCAAGGTTTCGACGACTTACCATTTTGCTCAGCAGGGACTATAACGAGCATGGCGTTGCCTGCTCCAAATCGAAACAAAAAGGCGCGCACTGACCGTTGCGCGGTCGCAAGGCTGGATTCTAAAAGTGCCCGCGCACGGCGACGCGTATGAATGCCTGACTGGCGCACATGAGCCGCGGACCAATCCTTGCGCACCACTTTCGTCTATCTGCAATGCTTCAGGGTGATGAACACGTCGCTGCCTTCGCTCCCGCTGCTTGCCGCTGCCTCTGCATCCACTTCGTCGGTCCAGGCTGGTGCCGGGGCTGCCAACGGGGTTGGGAGGTATGGCCGTCAACAGCGTCACGTCTCATTCCCTGGCGCCTCCTACAGCATCGGATTTGACGGCTTTGAAGGGGACAGTACCATCGTCCCAACTGCCGGTGGTTGCGGCGCTTGGTAAGCCGCTGGCAGTGGCTGTACAGTCGACGCTGCGGCCACTGCTGTACGGAGCGCCGCTTGCAGGCATTCGCCCCGATGGATTGCCCGTACCGCCAGCTGCTGCATTGGCTGCGACGGCGGCTTCGGGAATGCCGGCTGCTGTTACGATGCCGGTGGCGGTTGATGACACAGCTGCAGCGGCGGCGGCAGCAGCATTGCCAGCGGCCGGTACAGCAGTTTTATGATCAACAGCCGCCGGGCCTCGTGTTGGTAACGCATAGTGGGCGACAGGCAGTGGCGCTGGAGATGCACGCTGCGTGACCGCAGAACCCCGGCATGTTTATCCCAGCTTGGCTGTGGCCGGGGCCGCATGATATCAGTTTGTGGTCGCACTTCTGCATAGGCGAGGGTTTGACAATGGAAGTCTGGCCGAAGCCACGACGGCGACGCAGTGCAGCCGCTCTTCTACTTTTGCTGTCGGCTATGTACGCCATGAACATGTTGGACACATGCTTCAACCGCTGTTGTTGCTGATGACCTCGACATCGCAAGAGGAAGTACTCCAATGAGCGGCGTGTGTTTTCTGGTGTATGAAACATTCGCGTGTGCAATGTGCTGGCGCCGCATGCCTCCCGTGAGCCGAGCGATGAGGGGTTTTGCTGTTTGGTGGTTACTAGCTTAGCGAGGAGAGCTGTGTTGGCGTGTGGCATGTGCTTGGCCATGCCGATGCAGTGTGGTGTAGGTTGGTAACGCGGATGGGAGAGGCCAGCGAAAGCTGATGTGGTTCAGTCGCCGGTTTGTTGACGTTTTGACATCCTTTCGACCCATACTTCAGCCGGTCCGCTGCTTTGGCTCTCGTGACTGCATTTTTTGTGAGTCCGCCGCAGACGGCTGAAGTTGGGTGTGTGTGTCCGTAGTGGTGTGCTGGTTCTGGCACGTGTACGTTCGCACCCCTTCTGCAACGGTGGTGCTGTGAACGCGCTGGTCGCGTTCCCTGTGAGCGGCACTATTTAGGGCGAGTGTGAGTTCCCTTTGTGTGTGGAAGTCTTTTGAGGATGAGGATGAGGAATTGTGGTCGTGTATGTATGCGCGGGGTTGTGGGCTGCTTCTGCTGTGGAGCGAGCCAGGGTTACGTCTTTGGATGTACAGTTGCTTGACCTTTTCGGTCGTTCGAATGGTAAGTATGAACGAAGGCCTTGCGGCCGCGTGCGAGGGCGGGTTGAAACGGTGTTCCATGTTACCCTGCTCTCGCCGCAGTGTCCGAGGGCTGTCCATACTGTTTTTCGAGTGGTGGCGTCCATGTCACAGGGCGTTTCGTTCTAATCGTCATTGTCACGACGGGATTGATACGCGTCGGCGCTGATCCTGGTCCTGGAACGGGCGTCCTTCGCTGTGGCGGCGAGGGCATGTGGCGATATGCGCACGTGTGACTGCAGGGTGGCACACGGAATACGTGGCTCAGGTTGACCCGGCCGTGTCGCCGCTCTGAGGGGCGCGGCGCGCGCCGCCTCCCGCCTGCTGCGTCATCCCGCAAGGCTCGAGAGCTGTTTCAGGCTGGCGCGTTCAGTCCTCACCCCTGTTGCTGCTGCCCGCCTGTGCGGATTGTCGGTCTCGTCAGGTTTCGTTTCCCTGCAGGACGGGCCATGGAAGGCACACAGGTTGGGTGATGTCTTTACTCCAAAATGCGTGGAGCGACGTTGCGCCCTGCGACTGTTTGCTGGCGGGTTGCTGGATTTAGGAATTCTTTTAGGAGTGCGGCCGTTTTGATGTCCCCCAACCCACCTTCCTCAGCTGTATGCCCGCGGGCGGCGCGCTTACGTCAGCCAGTCGGTGGTTTGTGTCGTCTGGGATGGAAGCATGCAGCTGTTGGGCGCGGTTTCGGCCCTCGTGTGGTGTTTTGTGGTGTCATTGGGCCGACGCGCGCGTTTTGTGCTCGCAGTGGTGCTGCGCTGCTCGTCCAGATGTGTGTCTTGAATAGAAGGCATATGCTTTTATCCACGAAAGCATTACTTTGTTGAGAAGACGTTTCGTGAAATCAGGACTGTGTGGTGTCCTTTGTATGGTGAACAACATTGTGCTTCGTGCGGAGCTTTGGTTTGGTGGGCCCCGCTTTTCAAGTCACGACAATCGTTGACAGAACCCGACTGGGCACCCGTTGCGGGTCAGTACGTCTGTGGTTTTCGCTGTTGGAAGCACGTAATGCCGATCGGTGACTGCCCTTTTTTCCCGGTTGGGGCAATAGGCGACAGGCCGTGAAGTCCACCCGCGTGAGGGTGTCGCGGTATGGGATGGCCATAGTAGCCGCTGACTGTGCCGCTGGCCGGCTAATGGTATTTGCAATAGGGCGCTGCGACCCTATTTGACGTACGTACGTCTTTGTCGGACTGGCCAGCGGGAGTGCATGTGGGTGGCCATGAGGGGCCATCCAGCACGGTGAGGTGGTCGTGGCCGATTGCTGTGTCCACCCACTAACCTACGAACCTGCTGTGTTGTAAATGCGTGGGATGAGAGCGATCCCGTGCCATTCCGCGCTGGGAACGAACTGCATGTTTATGTCAGCCGTTAGAGTTTTCCCAACGTTTCTCGCCTACCAATCCAGGTGCATAAAAGGGTCCACGAGCCTGAAAGAGGGTATTTGACCAACTCACGTGGCTCTGCAAACCGTGTTCTATAGTGTGAAGCTTGCGATTATGAGTTTTACGGATTTGCCTTTCTCGGAAATATATGGGCTTGCGCCGAGTGTAGGTACATACGGTCGTTTGGTCGAGGCAATCTTGTTACATGCTATGCCCCTGTTGGTGCCATGGCCCAGCTATCGTGTGAGCGCACGATTGCAAATCATCGGGTAACTTCACGATTGAGGGCTTCGTCTACCTGCACGCCTGTCCTCAGGGAGGCGCGGAACCTGGGGGCCACGGGCCAGTTCGAGGTCCGATCGGTTGAAAATGAAACTTGATAAGGAATCCCGCCGTTCATTCCCTTCCCCACATCAGCTCCGTGGCTTTCTCTGGTTGCAGGTCCTCCGGGGCCGGGGCGCTCATGCCCGGCACTGCCAATCGCCGGGTTTTTACAGGTCTTTACTAAGTACTAAGTCGCATTATAAGACATCGAGCGTTGCCTTCTTCCTTCCGCAAACCTTGTCATATCAATCCTGTTTTGAGATTATATAGGTTCTATGACGCGACTGCGTAATCATTTACTTAGGCTTGCTCAACGAGCCTGCACTTTAGCAACCAGCGAACGCCGGCAGACTTCGCAGGCATGGAGGTCTGTGCATCGGTTCTTCCATGTTCATGTGCATGATTCATTTTACCCTTGCCATCAGCTCCGACTGGCACTTTGTCGTTGTTTCGCGTCGGCGCCATCGACAGACGGATTGCGGAAAGCGTCCTGGAGCCGCTGTCCAAAACCTCTAAAACAACCAGTCACAAAACAACACAACGGAATAACCTGGAGCGATGAATACAGGTCCGCTGAATTGTTGGGGGCTGCGTTGAGCCCACGCCGCAACCCATTCGCCCAACTCCGGGCCGGCGGGCCCGTTCCCCGATTCCATGCCCTTCCCCCAGCTGGATGGATCCACTCGGAATGGATGTGGGCGCTGGCTCTGCGGCAGGTGGCCCATTCCGGCACAGCCCTGGTGCCTCAGGCCCTGATCCGGCCCTGGGTCGGGAGGCCAGGCTGCGCCATCACTTGCAGCTGGAGGACGAGCACACCAAACGGGCCCTGTCAGCGGCTGGCGTGGACACCGTCAAGCACAAGCTGCTGGGGGAGCTGCGGGATCTGTACCTGCCGGAGGCGCAGGTGTGGGCGCCGGGGCGGGGGGTGTGGGCGCCCGGGCGGGGTGTGTGTGTGCTCGTCGGTTGTCAAGGCAGCGTGCGTGCCTTGCGGGACGCACCGCAGCGCCGTTGCACAACTGCAGACGCCTCCTGCCGCTGCTCCCCCTCCCCACAGGACCCCCCACCCGAGCGCCTGGGCCCCTACCACTACCGGGTGATCGGAGGGCCCGATGGAGGTCTGCTGGCGTACGTCCGGAGGCCTGCAGAGTACGGCAGTGTACGGCTGGACGCAGTCAGCGGAGACGCTGATGCGGCGGCAGCTCTCGGAGGCTGCCCCGGATCGGCCCGTCAGTCAGACGCGGGGCTTGGATCACAACAGCCGCAGCAGCAGCAGCAACAGCAGCAGCAGGGGCAAGTCCCGGGTGCAGGTCCGGGCCAGCCGTCTGCACAGCAGCAGCAGCAGCAGCAGCAGCAGCAGCAGGGGCAAAGGGATTTCAGGCGTGCTGGCCGCCCGGCGGCGGAGGAGGTGTTGCTCAGTCGGGAGCTGGTGGCGGGGGACGCCAGGATGGCGGCCCGGATCACCGGAGCGCGGCTGGGTGGGTGGCTGGGTGGCTGGGTGGGGCGGCTGGGTGGCTGGGCGGCTGGGTGGCTTGGCGGCTGGATGGGTGGGCGGCTGGATGGGTGGGCGGCTGGGCGGGGCGGCTGGGCGGCTGGGTGGGTGTGTGGGTGGGTGGGCGGCTGGGTGGGTTTCGGCCGTATCGGCGGGCGGGATAGGGTAGGCCTCTCTCCAACCCTCCATCTCCCCTCAGAACCCGGTTACCCGGACCCCCCGCCCCCCGGGTCCTCCGCCCCTGCAGGCGACACCCCCGGCGCCATCAAGCTGTGTCCCGACCACCGGCTGCTGGCCTACTCGCTGCCGCTGTTGGACCGCCACGACGTGTTTTGCGTGCTGGTGCGGGACACCGCAACCGGTGGGTGGGACGTGCGGGAAGTGCAAACCCGGGGGTAGGGGGCAGTGCGGCAGGACCCCCGCCTCGTGACGGGCCCCCTTCCCGGTCTTACCCCCCTTTCACACCTCTTTCCTTCCTTCCCCTTTCACCCGCACGACCTCCCTTTCCTCTGTTCCTCCGCGCTTTTCCTCCGCTCTTGGCCGTGCCTCAGGCCAGCTGCTGCTGCCGGGCGGGGTGGTGGTCGGGGTCGCGGGGCCCGGGGGCATGGAGCTCTCTGCGGACGGCCGGTCACTGCTGGTGCTCACCCCCGACCTGTACGGCCGCCCGCAGAAGGTGCGTACGGCACACACGGCCGGGGGTGCGCTTAGCAGCGAGTGCACATTACTGTGTCTGGGTAGGAAGGTACGGTACGGCCGGTGCGGTAGCTGTGGTGGTCGACGCTTATGGCCGCTGGGTCCGGTAGCTACGGCTGTAGGTGGGTGCCGTAGACGCACACAATCGGATACCCCAGGTGTCCGGTTCACCGCCCCTGCAAGGCAGGGCAGGGCAGGGCAGCTCTCGGCTCCCAACGTGCAGACCTCCGACTGGGATATGGCGCACCGCGGCTGGCGGCCCTGCCCCACCGGCCCCACCTGCCCCACTTGCCCCACTTGCCGCCCCCTCCCAGGTGGTCCTCCACGACCTGTACTGCGGCGCCGCCCCCCGGGTCTTGCTCACCGAGACCGACCCGCGGTTCTTTCTGTCTCTGGGCCGCACCAAGGACTGGGCCCTGCTGCTGATCAATAGCAACTCCAAGACGGCCTCCGAGGTGGGCGGGTGGCGTATGGACGTCGACGGACGGACGTTGGGGATGGCGCGGGGCGGGGTCCACCGTACCGCCTGCCGTACCGCTTGCTGCACCGTACCGTACGGCCAATGTGCGGCTACAGCTGGGCGTCTGAGGTCGGGGCATCACGGCAGCAACCTGCACCACGTGCGAACAGCACCGAATCCTCATGTCGCCATTTCCCATACTGCCTTGTCGTTCACCCCGTCATTCCCGTTCTTCATTTCCTTCACTCCCCCCCCCCACACACACGCGTCATCGTCACTGGAGGTCTAAGGTACTGCTCCATGTTCTGATCGGACTCGCGCGCTGGCAGCAGCGCAGCTTCACTACGTCTACCAAATTCATGTGCCTCCCTCAACTCGCCCCATCCTCACGTCCTCAATTGGCCCCCCCGTACCCCTCCCTGCCGCCCAGGTGCACATCCTGGATGCCGCCAGCCCCGGCGCCTCCCCTCCCCGCCTGGTGCAGCCCCGTATCCCCGGCCTCGAGTACTTCGTGGAGCACCACCACCACCACCACCAGCACAACCAAAGGCCGCAACGCCAGGGCAGCCTCGACGATGCCCGCGTGTACGGCGGCGGCGGCGACGGCGGCGGCGGCGGCGGGGCGCAGGCTGAGGCCCGGCTGATCATCCTGACCAACGCTGACCTGGGCGCTGTTGGTCGCAGCGGCGGCACCGCCGCGGCCGCCGCCAGCCGTCATGCTGGTGGTGGTGGTGGTGGTGGTGGTGGTGGTGGTGGTGGTGGTGGTGATGGCGGTGGCATTCATGGCGACGACGGTGGAGGTGGAGGCGGCTCGCCGGCCCCAACTGGTCGGGAGCTGACAGTGGTGACGGCGCCGCTGCGTCATCCGGGGCTGCAGCACTGGCGGCCGCTGCTGCCGGAGCGGCCGGGGGTGGTGGTGACGGATATGGACATGTTCGCGTGAGTGCGTCTCGGGAGGGGGGTGTTAGAAAGAAGAACAGCCCAGGCACACCCAGCCCTGGGGGGGATGCGGGGGTTAGAAAGAAAAACAGCCCAGGCACACCCAGCCCTGGGGGGGGATGCGGGGGTTAGAAAGAAAAACAGCCCAGGCACACCCAGCCCTGGGGCAGGGGGGCAGGCAGGGGCGACGAGCTGCCGATGGAGGAGGGCGAAAAGGTGGTGAAACGGGAGGGCCAGGAAGAACGGGGCTGCCGCCGCCTACCTGTGGCTGCTCACCCGGAAAGCCCTGACGCCCACAAACTTCGCCCGTACCTCCGCACGTCCGTCCGCAGTGACTGTGTCGTACTGTACGAGCGCCGCCACGGGCTGCCGGCCGTCAGCGTGCTGCCGCTGACCGCCTCCCCCTCCCCGGCCCCCCGCTGCCCCTCGGCGGCCCCCGGGGAGGCGGTGGCGGTCCCGGCACCTGGCGGCGGCACCCCACTGCCCGTGCAGGTGAGCTTGGACCCCTTGGCTTGGTCCTAGAGTTGAACGGGGAGTCAGCCGTGTGCACCCTAGCGCTCCCCGTCAGGATAGTTGGGACGGCAAGGCCCACAACTCCCGGGGTATGTTCCTCGTTGTCGTACCACATGTCGTACCACATGCCGTACCCTAGCGTCATATATGCCTTCTCCAGGCCCCACAGTACTGTGTTTTCCGCCTCCGCCGGCGCTGGGAGCAGCCCTGTGGGGGATTGTCTGTCTGTTCTCCCTCGTGGGCAGAGGACTCGTGGGCACAGTGCTGAAAACGTCCTCGTCAGGGCTCCGAAACCCAAACCCCGAAACCGTCCTCCGCCCTCGCCCTCGCAGGTGCCCCTGCTCCCTGGGGTCCTACACATCTCCCCTGGAGCCAACGCCGACCCGCTGTCCCCCACCCTCCGCCTCACGGTCTCCGGACCCCTCCTGCCGCCCGAGGTCCTGGACTACCATTTGGTCTCGGGGCGGCTGGAGACGCTGGCCCGGGAGCAGCCGCCGCAGCCCGCCCTGGAGCTGCTCAACCGGTGCACTCTGCTGCAGATGCAGGTCGAGTCGGCGACTGCTGGCGGCAGCGGCGGTGATGACGCGAGTGCCGTACGGGTGCCGGTGACGCTGGTGCTGCCGCCGGGTGCGGACATCGCGGCGGCGCCGTCGGCGCCGGAAGCGGTGACGGCGGACTGCGCGCAGGGTCACGCCGCCCCCACGGATACGGCGGCGGCACGGGATGTACGGCAAAGCTGTACGGGATCCCGGCCTCGATTCACGTGGCGGGTGATCGCTGGTGCGGGGCAGGCCACACCCGGCGCTATGCAGTACAACGAGGGTGGCGGCGTACAAACCGCGGTACAGTACGACAGCGGTGGCGTGCAGAGGGGTTCGGCGCCCTGGACGACAGCACGCGCTCCTGGGCCGAGGCCGCTGCTGCTGTCTGTGTACGGCGCGTACGGATTGCCACTGGAGCTGCAGTACGACCCAACGCTGCTGTGCTTGCTGTCCCGAGGCTGGGCGATCGCCAAGGTGCACGTGCGGGGAGGTGAGCGCAGGGGGCCCGAGAGGGGGGCAGAGGAGCGGCATTGGCTCCTGGAAACGGGTCCCGAAGGGTGGGGGAGGGTTCAACGGAGGGGTCGCCATGGTTCTGATGTGGGGTTGCCATGCAGGGGCCCCAATGGGGTCCCCCACACCGCACCGCGTGCATGTTGGCCGATTGAGATGTAGTAGTAGTACCGTTACAGTACCGTTACAGTACCGTTACAGTACCGTTACAGTACCGTTACAGTGTGGATAGGCTTCCGGGCCCTGTCTGCCGGTCGGGTTTATGTCGCGGTTTTATATGATGCTAGGACACCTTCAACCATCATCACACCGAACCTACGCCATACGAACCGAGGGTCCAAGGCGGTTAATCCTGCCAACAAAGGATCCCACCTCATCCATTCACCCGCACATCCGTAGAGACAGAGGGCTCAGCAATGGCCACCAAGCTAGTGTGCGAATCTCAATCCATCGACTGTGATCTCAACTCCACATCTCAGCAGCTAGCCATAATCTCATGCTCCCGAACAATGTCGGGGGTCACCCTGGGACTCGAATGCCGCCACAACGGGTTGAAAACGGGTGAATCTTGAACGCTACAAGTAACCCCTGCACCACAACGGTCACCGTGGTGGTTCCATTGCCCATGTCGCTGGATCCCCACATCGGAAACGCGGGAAGCTGGCCACTGTGTGGCGGCGACCCTCGGGACACAGCCACCGCCACCGGCACCACCGCAAACACCAGGACCGCTGCGCCTCTGTCCGCGCCTCCATGGCCACTCTCATGTTTATCGGCCTCCCCAGGTTTCTAGAATAAGCTTTATGTTTTATGTTTATACCCAGTTACCCAATAAGCATTAACCCCCGCCAGGCCGCTCGTCCCTGCTGTTGCAGGCGGTGAGCTGGGGCGCGGCTGGCACACGGCCGGTTGCCGCCACCGCAAGCGGGGTGCCGTACAGGACTGTCTGGCGGCGCTAACGGCGCTCACTTCCCTCCCCGCTGACGGCAGCGGGACACCGTTGACGGCCCCGGGGCTGGTGGCGGGACACGCCGTCAGCGCGGGTGGGTGCGTGGGTTGATGTATGGGTGGGTGGTTGACAGTGGGTGGGCGACTATTATGAGTCAGAGAGAGGGTGGGCGACGAGAGCTGCATCCTACATGAGCTTGGCTGTTTCTTATTTCTCGGGAAGACGGGCTAGTTCCTTGTCCGTACAGGTCCGTATCCACGGGTTCTGCGACAGCTCATACTCCGTTCGCGTCTGCCCGGTCAGGTGGTATCGTACTCGGCGCGGCGCTCAACGCCGCCCCTGGAGTCTTCGGTGCTGCCGTACTCCGCTGTGCCTTCCTGGAGCTGCTCGGCACCTGCAGCGACGCCAGCCAGCCACTGACGGCCCACGAATGGGACGAGTGGGGCGACCCGGCCGACCCACGGGACTGGGCGGCCCTGGAGGAGTTGTGCCCCTACCACAACCTGGGTCGGGGGATTGGGGGCGCACCCGAATGTCGTACTGCTGGCGGCGGCGGCGGCGGCAGCGCCAGCGGCGGCGCTGCGGATGGCGCTGGCGCTGCCGCCGCAGGCGGGGTCACCCAAGCGGCCAGCTGGAGGGCGGCGGTGCTCGCGAGCTGCGCGGCGGAGGTGAGACTCGATGTACGGCATTGTTCGTCAACTGAGTGGTGCGTGTCGCAGGTTTGCTGCCGGTCGTGGACCGAAGGTTGCCTGCTGCTGCCTCTTTGTTGCTGGTGCTTGCCGCCGCCGCGCCTTCCTCCTGCCGCCTGCTGCGATGTCCCTCCGTACCATCACCTCGTTCCCCCACCTGCCGCGCCGAACATCCGTGAAGTACCATCCTCCGGCGCTCCCGCACCCGCTTTCTCGTCCTCCTCCTCCTTCTCATCCTCCTGCTGCTGCTGCTGCTGCTGCTGCTGCTGCTGCTACGGCGGCGGCCTGTCCTGCGGCATCCCCCGGCGGGCTCACCGCTGCCGCACTGACCCTCCCTCGCGGCCGCCACCTCCCCCTCAGGACCCCCGGGTCCACCCCAGTATCCCGGCAAAGTGGGTGGCACGGCTCCGCGACGGCCTGCGCCGTACACAGCCCCAGCCCGAACCGTACGACCGCACGACGCAGGACGCTGACGACGACGCCGCCGCCGGGCCCCGCTGGCGGACCTTCCTGAGCCGCCTCCTGCGGACGAGCCCTCCCGTCGGCGACCCTCCTCCCGGCGGCGCGCTGGGCAGCGGCTCGGGGGCCGCAAGCAGTGGTTCCTCGGACTCGTGTACGGCAGGTACGACATTGGGATCCGGCGACGGTAACCCGCGGGGGACGGCTGACGGCGGCGGGGCCGCGAGGTGGGAGCTGTCCGGACCGGGCAGCAGAGGCGGGGAAGGGGGAGCGGCAGGGTTGTGTGCTCCGCTGCTGCGGGTGCATTGGGACGACGGGGGTCATGTGCGGGAGGGGCCCGGGGCTGCGGCGGAGGAGGTGGCGGAGGAGATGGCCTTCATGCTGGTGGCGATGCAGGGCGCGATGGAGACCGGCGGAGGCGGGGGCGGGGGCGGTGGACGTGGGGAGTGCCGCCGTGGCAGCGGCACCCACCCTGGAGCGTAACAGGAACTCGCGGCTGGGACCGGTCACGGTGACGGATGTCAAATATAACAGGTGGTGGTGGTGGTGGTGCTTGGGAGCGGGGATACGGTGTTTGCGAGGTGCGGGTGGGCAAGGGGTGTTTTTCGGACATGTAACAGGTTTTGGTTGCAGCAGGTTGATTGCAGCAAATCGGTTGTAATGCCGTAAACACGCTCTGCACCTCTACTTTTCCGTGTGTCCTTTGATTTGAATCATTATTCAGGTTGGGGCGGTGGACCTCCGGGGGGCCTGAGGCGCAAGATGGGGGTTATGAGGTGACAACAGGTAACGGCAGCGGGGCCTTCTCTGGCGCTTTCGCTGAGGCCTGTACCACTTGTTCGCGTAGGATTGGCTACCCGTGTGCCGTGATATGATGGCTGCTGAGGCTGTCCGGACAGGTCCGGAAATGCAGGGCAATGCTCGATGGTGGGTCCGGTGGGTCGAGTCAAGGGGAGCCCATCTTGGCGTTCCGGACTTGGGAAACGGTGGTGTGGCTGCACGATCCCCCTACGGGCGGAGGTGGGTAGGTGCGCAGTCCCCTGTGCATGCTGTTAGACATGAGGCTTTCATGAGAGCTATCTTGACGCGTTGAACCGCCCGGGTAAATGGCCAGGGTCCACTTTGTAACGCTTCACTTCAATACGGTACTGCCGAGTACGAACGCACACGGCGGAAGAAAAACGGGAAACAGCCGGGGCCGCGTCGCGCCTGCTTGCGAGGAGAGGAGCTCACCGAGGAGGACCCGTCAGGGCCTTCGTCCCCGGGACGACCAGGGACGACCCGTGCGCCAAGGTCACAAAAGTTCGGAGTTTGACGCGGCGGGTGTCACCAATGCATCGCGATGTATGTGACATGTTTTCCGATGTCGATTATCTCTGCCTTCGCACGGCGACGTTCAGGCTTTAGGGCAGTCCAGGACCCAAGCCTCCGCTCGCGTTGCCCGATCCACACCGAGCGTTCGCCCAAGCTCTGCTGCGCCCCGCACGATCCGTCAAGCAAAAGGCTAACATGGCCGAATAGCGCCGCGGAAGCTGTGGTTCTCGAGGCGATTTTCTCAGGTGTGTTGGCAGGAGCTGGAGTAAGGCTCTGCAGCTCATCCACGCCTGACCGGGACGGCAGCATCAGCGGAGAAGATGCCAAACACCTTCGCAGAGATCATCATTGCGAACGGTGGGTTAGGGGCCGTTGTTACTCGGTTCTACGCGTCCCGGTACCGTATCGAACAACTCGTCGTTGCGGATGCAGGAACATTTTGGACGTCCGATCAAAGTTAAACTGTACCGATATGGATGGTGAGACTTTACGTGAACTGCTGAACTCGTGAAGCCTAGTAGCCGACTGTGCAGTTGATGGTTGACAGTGCTCAAGGCAACCGCTGGGACCGTTGTGCATGGCTCCTTTGGCATTTTGGCTCGTCGGCATTTTGTCGAAATCATGGTCGGGCGTGCCTTCAGAACGGTCAGAACACCGCGGAGCCTTGCTCGGCACGCTGCAAGCATCAACATCTCCTCAGCCCCCAACAGCCAAGGACAGCTCATAGCAGACGGAATGCCAAGTACTGTGCCGCTTTGCACCAGTTGGTTGCACAATCCTTGTGGCACTTCCGCAGGTTTGACCAGGGCATCCGATGCGCTGGAGGGCATGAAGCGCGCCCCCGACCCGGAGGCTCTGCGGCCCCTCCTGGAGCAACCCGGCGGGATCGCGCTGTATGGCGCTACGCTGTATGGTTACAACAACGCCGCAGAAAACAACTTGTGCGATTACCTCGTCCACACGCTCCCTGGCCTGGGTTTCGAGCTGGCAGCACGTGACTGGCCGGTGCGGGCGGGCCACGACTACGAGGGCCGCGGGGACCTCGTCTTCACGTGGGCTCGCCAGGTGGACTTGGTGGTAGAGGTCAAGTTCGTCGACCTGCAGTCGGCCGGCCGCAACTCTTGCGTGAAACGCACCAAAAAGCGGCGGCAGGTGGTGGAGCAGGCGGTCAAGTACGCGTTGGCCTGGTACGACAAGGTCGGCCTGGAGAGGGACGTCATCGCGGCGTTCTACACGAACAAGCACGGCCTGGTGGAGTTGTTCTGGCTGGGGAAGCGCGGGCCGTTCGGCTTCGCGGAGGCGCGGCTGAGGTTCCAGCGGTGGGACGGCGAGGGCTGCATCTCGCAGGGAGACAAGGACACCATCATGGCGTCACTGACGAACGCCGGGATCTTCACGATCACCTCGTGATAGGCGCCGACCTCCGGGATGCTTTCCTCTTGAAGGGATTCCCGTCTCCGCTGTAGGATCCGATCAACCCTCCTGAATGTTATACCTTGTCACCTTGCTTCCTGTCACCAGCCGGGGCGGTAGTGTCTGTCGACCGAGAACGAAGGCTGGTAAATCGGTCCGGGAGGCAAGACGATGCCGCGAGGCGTAGTGTGCTGCACAGGGCAGGGCAGGGCAAGCGTTACAGTGTGCATTGTATTGTCGTACCGTGACTGCCCTGTGCGTTCGGTGTACGGCGTTGACTGGAATCCCGACGCCCACATGCCCCCCGGGCGAGCGCGGGTATGCGCGCCAGGGAGCGTCCAAGGCGTGTCAGAGCGCCCTCCGTACGGCAAGTGGATTTCAGGAGCCCGGAAGGTTAGGAGAATGCTCTAATGTACATTATTATCAAGGATGTTACAGCGGACGCCGCGGGTCATCGGTGACTGCCAAAGCTTCCTCACCATACACATAGTGGGTACACAGTGGGTGTTGTCGTACAAGTTGGACGCCCTTGTTGGGCACACTGCTCGCGGGTTGCGACGTTGGCCACGGCAGTACGACAATCCTGGGGACACCGTGCAGTCAACTGCTGCGAATAGACCTGGACTGCGCCGGTTACTCGGGTATGTGCAGACAGTAACGGTATCACCACCCGGGTTGTGCGGGTTAGCACCCTTTCCATCTGAGACGCGATCCTGGCGCTTGGCGCAGTTGGATGAAGCGGTTGGCGTTGTGTAGCTGTACGACATCCCCTCCCAGCCGCTTGGGTGGCGGTTTATGGAGAGCCGGGGCGCCTGCGAGGGGGCCGCACGGGTACGGTAGGTTCGCGTTGGGGCGCGGAAACGACAGATCGACGTGCAAGGGACTGATACGGATGGGGCAGACGGAGAGGGAATCCAACGACAGGTTAATGAGAGGACGACAGCGACAGCGACCGAGGCCAGCGGGGAGACGAGTCGGCAGGTGGACTGCACGCCGGCCATGGGGCCGGGCCCTCTGGAGGGGTATCTCTCTCGCTTCGAGTCTGGGGGGGCGCGATACTGGGCTGTGGCCGCTCGTCGTCTTGCTGTCCTTCACGACGCGCACGGCAGCACCGACCCGTGGGACTCCGCCGCCGGTGCTGCTGCGAGGCCGGTCGACGCGGCCCACGCCCCGACCACAGCTAGCAACCTCCGGGGGGCCTCGGACCCTGCCCCGGTCCTCATCCAAACTTGCGCTCGTCTCTGGGAACCAAATTGAAAAAAGAAATAAACCCGTCTCTGGGGACGTACCGACGCGCACCTGGTCAAGAGTACGATGCCGTACGCGACCCGTGGGTCCCCACGGCCGGGAACAGTCCCCAGAAGACCTGACCCCCGGCCCACGCAAACGCGCACCTGTCCCCCCTTGGGACCGTCGGCACTTGCCGGGGCCGTCAACAGGGCCGACCGGCGCCGCCCCGGTCCCAGTCCCGTTTCCGCTCTCTGCCGTACTCCTGGTCACGGTCCCGCTCCCAGCCGCCCGTCCGCTCCGGCCCTCCCCGTTGCCAGGGACGGCGTCGCGGCGGTACTCCCGCCCGCCGCCCCGATCCGCCCAGTCGCGGTCGCGATCGCGGTACGCATCGCCGCCGCGAGCCGACGGCGGCAGCGGCGACGGCAGATGACGGTCGTCGTCACACGGTCGCGCCGCGGTGGCCCGCCAGCGGGTCCGGCCGCGCCCCCAGCTCCAGATGGTGTCGACGGCGGTGGCCGCCGATCCAGCGAGTGGGCCGGGGGGTTGGAGTCACGCCCAACACCGGCGGGCGGCCGCCGAGTGTCGTACTCGTCGCGCCGCTGGGAAGACGCAGGCGGCCGGCGGACCGCCAGTCGTCGTATCCCGGCTCGTCCCTACGGCACGGCGGCGGCGGCGGCCGGCGGTCGTCGTAGCCATCGCGCGGTGGCGGACGGGGACGGCGGTCCTCGTACGACGGATCCCTGCGACCGGCGTCGCGTGATGATGGCGGCGGCGGCGGCAGCGGCGGTCCTTGATACGGCGGCGGCGGCCGTCGCCTGTCGTCGTACTCGTCCCGCCGAGGTTCGCCCCCGGGGCCATGGTACGATGGCCGCCGGTTGACGGTTGACGCCGTAGCTGTCGCGACGCGGCTGGCCGGCGGCGGCGGTTGCCTCGGCCGCCGATCGTCATCGTACACATCGCGACGGGCCCCCGCAGCTGGCTGCCCTTGCCAATCCGGTTGGTACGTCTGGCGGGGACGCGATCCGGCGGCGCCGTCCTGCGGATTCAAGTGGAACGGCACCGGCTCGCGGCCGTGTGATGCGCTCGACCTGCCCGGCCCGCCCTCCCTGCCGCCCTCGCCGCGGCGCGGCAACGCGCCAGCGTCCGCGTGGCCGTTAGCCTCAGCCGCCGCCGCCGCTGCGCCCGCGCCAGTCCGTTGCGCGGGCACCGGCGGCGCCGCTCCCGCCGCTCGCAGGATGACGCCCCGTCGGCGTCGTCGCCCTGTCCACCTCCATCTCAGAACCGCCGCCGCCAACCTCCGCAGCGGCAGCGACAACCTCGATATCACCCGGCGCCGCCGCCGCCGCCGCCGGCGAGCGGTCCTCCCATCTGGAGCGGTGGCGGCTTGCTGGCGCCGCCGCTTCCGCTGCCCCCTCCAGGACCCCAGACCGCGGCGAATCCGACGGGAGTCCCGGCCCGGGCCCTGTTCCCGGCGACGGCGACGGCCGCCGGCCCCGCGCCGCCGCCACGGCGCCGTCGTCATTCGGCAGCGTCGCCGCGGTAGTCTCTACCGGCGGCCTGGGACAGGATGCCTGCCCGTCCATCTCCATGTCCTGGGGGCTGCCGCTGCCGCCGTCGGCGGCGGCGGCGTCCCGGCCCCGGATGCCGTCGGTTACTTCAGCACCTGGCTCCCGCCCTGCGGGGTCGCTGCCGCTGCCGCCGGCGCCACTGCGCGGCGCCACCTGCGATGACGCCGCGCCGCCAGCGTCTCCGCAGCCAGCCTGCCCATCCGGTGCAGCGTCAACAGGCCCCTGCTGCTGCTGTTCCTGTTCCTGCGATTGGGGCTGTGACGCGGCCCCCGGTTCGGGGGAGCACCGCCGCGGTGGCTGCGGCTGCTGCCTGGCAGGAGGCGGCCGCACGCCGCCCACAAACAGCGGCGCCCGGGCACGCGGCGGCGGCGGCGCCGCCACCTCCGCTGCCGCCGCCCCGCCCTCCCGGGCCTCCGCGCCCGACCCTTGCCTCCCCGCCTCCTCAACTCCCGCCGCGGCTCCTCCCGGCCTGTCGGAGTCCTCGACAGGAGACCGACCCCTGGGCTCGTCGCCCGCGCCGCCGACGCGGGCGGTGTAGGGAGAGAGCCGTGACGGACGTAGTTATTGGGGAGTTATTGGGACGCGGACAGGAGATCGGCAGGACTGTACGGAACTGTACGGAACCCAGATGGTCGAAGCACGCAGAACACAGAATCCCCGGCAACGCATGGAACACCCACAGGCGGGGATCATCCACCCACAGGCGGGGATCATCCACCCACAGGCGGGGATCATCCACCCACAGGCGGGGATCATCCACCCACGGCGCCGCTGGCTATGACAGATGCTGACCATGCGAATGGTGATTCCCCCGAGCCCAACCCACGGCAGTTACCCGTTGGCGCATGATCCCTCCCTGGGCCCAACCAAAACGACCCGGCACATGCTCCCGAGCCCAGCGTAATCTTCACCTACCTAAGATATGCGGGATCTTGATACGGCGAAGGCGTTTGACGGCGGTCTCCGAAATGTTCTAAAGGGAAGTCGAGGGGGAAAACGAGGGTGTCAGCGAAACGTAATCAACAACCGGAACAAGTTGGGGCAATTCAGAAACGCGGAAGGGGGCCTTGCAGTCAAGCTAGGTGGCCTAGGGGCTAGGTCACATCACCATGCAGAGACAGGTACGATGAGCCCGTCTGCAAGCACAGACGCAATGAGTCAGCTGATACCCTGAAGTGATCCGATGGATGGGCCAACGGGCCATGACACCCGGGGCAGGGGTGGACGCCAAGGACCTAGGGCATGCACCCGCCTGTCCTCCCCTGGAGGGCCTCTGTCGCCTCCCGGGGGCAGCGGCGGCAGCGGGCTGGTGCCCTTCAGGCCCCCCAGCACTCCAGCCCCCAGCCCCATGCGCACCTCCGCCGCCTGGTCCCAACGGTTGGGCGCCGAACATCGACTCGGCGGGGAGGGGAAGGGGGGGAGGGGAAGGGGGGGAGGGGAAGGGGGGTTAAATTGAGAAAAATAAATAAACCCCAAGAACGAACCCGGGCACACCCAGGGGGGGAGGGGAAGGGGGGGTAGGGGAAGGGGGGGAGGGGAAGGGGTTACAGTGAATCAGTTAGATTGTGCGGTAACCAACTGCGCTCATCACCTCCCGAGCAGAAATCCGGGGAGGGCCGTGGGACGGCGGCCGTGGGAGGGGCATGGGAGGGGCGGAATCCGGACCGGGATGGGGGGCCACGACATTGCCTCGGACGTCGTACACGCCGTACACCTCGGGTCCCACAGCAACGCGCGACACACGATATGGCGGGCTCGCGCCCCCCTCCCCACCGTGGACCTCATCTCGTGCCCACAGGCCGGCGCCCACCCAGGTCGGCTCCGCGGCACACACCGCCGCGGGTCCCATCCCCCGCCCCATATCTCCCTGTTGGGCGGTGCTCGTTGAGCGGTGCTGGTTGGGCGGTGCTGGTTGGGCGGTGCTGGTTGGGCGGTGCTGGTTGGGCGGTGCTGGTTGGGCGTTTTCATACATCCCTTCCGTAACCCTCTCCCCTCCTCACCCTCCTCCTCGTCCCCCTCTCTCCTCCTCCCCCCTCCCCGCGTCGCACCTGGTGAACGGCCGCCTCCACCTTCTTCGCGCCCCACATCAGTCGGCGCTTCTGGTCCGCGGACAGCTGTGCGGCCGCCGCGGCTGCTGTTGCGGTGGCGGCGGCGGCGGCGGCGGCGGCGGCGGCTGAGGCGGCGCCTGCGGGTGCTCCGGCCGTGGGGGGAGGCGCTGGTCCGTATCCGGATCCGGGCAACGGCCCCGGCCTGGATCCGCCACCGCCCGGTCCTGATCCGGATCCAGATCCGGATCCAGGAGCGCCTGGGGGCGCCATCATCATGGCGCGGACTGCGGGAGGGGCCGTACGGACGTGACGTCAGCGGCTGAAGGAAGTGTACGTCAGGATCCGAGTATGTCCAGGCCCAAGGGCTTTTTTCGTATGGAGCCAAGGAACCCGGGGAACTGCGCCGCTTTTTGCGTGTGTGGACGGCTGCGTGCATGCGGTCGGTCGGGCGGGCGGGCAGGGAAAAGGGTATGGCTTCGATGACCCCGGCCGGTTGCCGCTGCCGGTGTGGTGCATGTCGGGTGCTCAGCCCTCGCCGGCGGGACCCTACGTGCACGTGTCGAACGTGTGACCCCCCTGTACGGCACCCAGTACGGCACCCTGTACGTCACTCTGCACGGGTCACGATCCCCCCAATTCGTACACGCATCCCCGGTTAAGGCCTGGCACGAACAGATGTACGGCGCGCGAACAGACACCTCTGCGTTATACGGAGGAGTTGGTTGCGCACCACTCGCTGCGGCTAGCCGCCCAGCTCGACGGACTGTACGACCTCTCGGCCTACTCTACGAACTAACCGGCCGCTAAACTCCACCGCAACGCACACATCTGGCACCACTGGGCCACGTCCAAACCAGCCGTCCGTCCCCGCCCATAAGGCCCACGCGGCCTTCAACCCTTCTCAAATCGCAAAAGACGGCGCTTTAAAGGGTTTCGCCAGTGTCGTTACGCGCCTTGAGCCCCCCGACACACACATACACACATAGGCACGTGTGGGTGGCAGCCCAAGGCCCCACCCGCTGAGTGGGAGTCACTCACCTATGTCAGCGCTGCTGATCCCGGGCATGGGTTCACCGGCCGCCGCGCCCGTCACTGACCCATGGGGCGGTGGGTGCGGGTGGGGGCGCGCGGAGGGCGGCGGGCCGTGTGGCTCGTACGGCCGGGGGTCATCGCCGCTGCCGCCCACTCCTACTGAGTACTGACCCACGGGGTGGGCTGTTTGCGCAGCTCTTTAGTGGTGGTGCTGGCGCAAGGCCTTGGCCTGGCTGGGGGCCATCCAATGGGAAAAACAGTGGGCTGGTTGTTCCCGGCAGGGGTGCTGTTTTCGCCCCTTTCCCTGGTCCGCGTATCGCTGCCGCTGTCCCTCTTTGGATTCTCATCCACGTCTGTAACCGTCCACTCAGACAAATCTAATTCCGGTGAGGGTTTTCTCGACTAGGGAAGGGAATTACCTTGGGGACGGCGCTTTCCAGCAAATCGCCCATGATTGGTCTTGGTCGGTGCAAATTGGAATAAGTGGTACAGACTGCAATCGCACATTACAAACTTGCGCGACGGGGCTGGCAGAGACAACCAGGTGCGTGAAGTTCAAGGGTGCTCTACGGGCCTGTTGAGGGATGCATGGGTAGAGTGCAGGTTAACTCTCCGTCGATCGGCCAGCGGATGCGGAACGGCTGCGCCAGTGCGAGGCCAGTGCAGGCAGCGGGTGCAGTCCTGCACTGTGCGGGCCATGCAAAGGCAGGCTGTGCATCCTCGTGAGTGCTTGCAATGTAACCGTTACAAGGTGGACCCGTATCCCGACCGGGTGTTCCAACGGGCCCAGATAGCTCGTAGGTGCCTCGTCTCATCAACCCCTACCAAGGACTGCTTGCTGTGCTCGCACGCCCTCAGTCATGGCGGTGCATGACCGGCCGCATTCTCGTAATGAGAATGCCAGGTGGGTTTCCGTCCGTATGATAAAACGCCCTCGGTGCAGGCGCCGCACGCGCTTGCCCTGCATGACGCACTCGGTGGGTAGCAGAGTCATGCAAGGGTCGCGGCCGCAGCCGGCTGCGGCTGCGGCTGGGTGTGTGATGGGTTGGTGGGTGCGGCTGTAGCTGTGTCTGCGGTGGAGGCGGTGGCGGTGGCGGCTGCGGCGGCGATTGCGGCTGCAGCTGCGATTGCGGCGGTTGCATCGGCGGCGAGTGCAGTTGTGTCGGCGGCGGCGGCGGCGAGTGCAGTTGTGGCTGCGGCGGCGACTGCGGGTGCAGTGGCGACGGCGGCTGCTGCGGCGGCAGCTAGGGCTGCGGTTGCGGTAACAGCTGCGGCGGCGGCGGCTGTGTCTGCGGCTGTGATGGGGGCGTTTGCAGCGGTGGTGGCGGTTGCGGCGGCGGCTGCGGCGGTTGCAGCCAAGTACCAAATGACGACACGATAATGGGGCGCGGTGGCACGGGCCGTAGTGATGATGGACAGGATACAGAGGACATGCATGGTTGTGCTTTCGTTTAGTGATGGCGCGGGACAGTGTTGTGGTGTACAGGATGCATCCGATGACCTGTCGGGGCGGGCGGGGGCGGGTCCTTTTCCATGCTGTTCAGGGCTGTTCCAGGCAGCGGTGTCCTCGGTATCGGTGAACGCCGTTGATGCCGCCGTTGTTGCCGTTCGTCGCCGTCCGTTATCTCGCTATGGACAGCTGACGACATGCAATCATGCATGGTCACCGGTATGAATTACACGCGGAAATTACTGGCATATATATGTAACGGTCTGCAGCAACAGCACCCTGCAGCACCAACGTGTGCCTCGCGCCTGGCTTGCCAAACCGCGCATCTGGAAGTCGCACGCGCATCTGGCGGCCCTGAAACGGTATCAGGATATCCGAAGAAGGTCCCTTAACCACATCTAAATGTCCCAAAGGCCACATTTAGCTGAGAAGTGGCACCCCCTGAGTCGCATCTGACTGCCGCGTACGCTCATCTAGCTGGCCGTAGGGCCCTTGAGGTCGCATCTAGCTGCCTTGGAAGCTCATCTGGGTGGCCCGAGTGCCCCCACTCGGCCCATCTAGATACCAAAATGATATACAAAAAATGCCAAAAAGTACGCCCTTATCGGTATTTAGCTGGGCCTGAAGCGGTAGCGCCGGCCAGGTCTGAAAGCTCATCTCCCCCCGGCTCATAGCCTCCTCTGCAGGCCAGCGCAATGTGGACACGTTGACAGCCTGGGCGGTCCTTCACCAAAACCCACCGACGGAAACATCTTCTGCGAAACTGTTTGGGGCAGCCGGAGCGAAACCCATCTGTTGGCGTGACGTCTGCGTGGTGTGTGCAGTGTCAGGCTCGGGCAGTGGCGGGGTCGCTATGCGGAATCCCCGCACTGACCGCCTGCGGAATTGAGTTGTTCTTTTGCATCTGCCCCATCATAGCCGTCCACCCACGCCCTTCGGCGCAGGGTGCTTTCGTCGTCCTCCGTTCCGCGCACCGCGGTGAAGCCCGCGGTGTGCAGAAACGCATCGCATGTCTCACGCCTCACCAGAGTCCTCTTCCCCCGAAAAGTTGAGCCGAGAGATCGTCTTATGGCTGGAGCATCCCTGGTTGTAAGCTCCGCAGTGTGTTTTTAGGTCGGCCATCACCAAGTCGTGAGCAGGATCAGCACACATTCTTACATTTAGCAACATGCTCTGCGTGATTTATTGCCCATTATTTTGTAATGCGTGTCCGATTCAGGCCGGTAGACTGCGGATTGCCGCGCAAAAAGTGATAAACACTTTCCGGAACAGCCAAAGCGTCGTGCGTCTCGTAATAATACCACAATCATAACATGTATCAGATGCGTAATCAGTAACTTGCGCGAGTACCGGGAAACGGTGCTGTAGGAATCTGTCACCAGACAACCGACTCCGAGACGGCCTTTCCTTCGAACAGCGCTACCAATATAGGCCGCAGTGGTAACGGGATAAATCAAGGAACACACATTCCATTAAGTCAAGCTAAATGACCAATTACTCCTTTCTGCGTCACTGTTGCGCCAGCAAGAAGGTGGTCCCGTGGGAGGGCGAACTCACGTCGTGCTAACCTATGAATAAGTACTTAATAGTTATGCATGCCAGAAGTCGTCGTCAGTCAATGGCGCACGTCTTTTTGTTGCACTTTACGTTGTCCGCGCTGCACTTTCGTTGCATGTTGCAAATGCTCAACGGTCATCGATGGCGCTTTCCTTTTCCAAATTCATGTCAAAGAAATCAATTATGCTTCGTAATCAGGCCGCACAAAGGTTCCGGAATCACGTGGCAATGTTTCCTTTCGATACGTCGTACTCGGGCGCAGCATTATAAAACAAAGCATTCCGCGGTCAAGATACCAGTTTCAAGCGCGGTCCTCTTCCGAGATTCTTGTCCTTGGTTAGAAGTTACCTATCGTCCTCACGACTTCCGCATTTCGGAAAAGAAAGTCCGCCATGGCCCTCCTCGCTCAGCAGCGTCTTTCCGCCTCCGCGCGCGCTGGCCGCCCCAGCCGCTCCCGTGTGGTGTGCCCCGCTATTCGCGCTAGCGATGAGAAGATCAAGGTTGGCATCAACGGTGAGTCAAACTATGAGCGCCGCGAATCACAACTCCGACATAACTTTGTTGATCAATTACAAGTGTGTGAGGCGCCAGGTTGCTTCACTTTGTGTCCTTAACCAAGTGCGGCATTGAAATGTGGTGGTTCGTCGCTGTGCAGGTTTCGGCCGCATCGGTCGCCTGGTGATGCGCGCCACTATGCTGCGTCCCGACATTGAGGTGGTTGCTATCAACGATCCCTTCATTGACTCAGAGTATATGGCTTACATGTTCAAGTATGACTCGGTGCACAAGACCTGGCCCGGCCACGTCGAGGGGAGCCCGAAGGGTTTCTTCGTTGAGGGCCGCAAAATCCACACCTTCACCGAGACGTAAGCTATTCATATAAATCACATGCATTGGGATTCATGAATGGCGTCGCTATGCCGGGATGTAAATATTGTTACGTCATTTGCCCTTGTCGGGCTGAGCATGTCTGGCCAGCTTCCGGCGCCGGCTCAACGTTTGCGCTGTTGCCGGTCGCATTTCGCAGTCGATATGTTCCTTCCACTTTAGTTATAGACGATGAAATGCTGTATGTCAGCTGCTGTTGTTGGCCTCAAGCGATGCATCTGCGTATGTGTGGCACTTGTGGCGCGCAGGGACCCCACCAAGATCAACTGGGGGGCCGCCGGTGCTGACATCGTGATTGAGAGCACTGGTGTCTTCACCGATATTGCTAAGGTGCGGTTCAGCGCCACACTCCTTGTGCGTGGCGTGACGTGCGTGGCTTTGCGTAACCGTATGTGCTGGGCCCTTCTGTAACACTCGCATATCTGCATTAGCTCGCAGTTGCTCACAGCAGCGCGTGCATCATTCTTACATAACACAGGAGCACATCAAATGTGTCCCGCGCATGGCCTGCCCCTGGCCCCGGACCCTTCACGGTTTCGCGTTCCTACCTTTCGCCTGCCTCCCTACGTAATCCTGGTTGCGCTCCCACCTGCCGCCCACAGGCCTCCCAGCACCTGGTGGGCGGCGCCAAGAAGGTCATCATCACCGCCCCGTCCAACGACGCCCCCATGTACGTCATGGGCGTCAACCACGACAAGTACGACCCCGCCAAGGACCACATCATCTCCAACGCCTCCTGCACCACAAACTGCCTGGCGCCTCTCGCCAAGGTGAGGATGCCGGCGCAGTGCAGTCAAGCAACAGGCCGGGCGAAAGGCTAGACGTGCATACACACAGCTGGGCTGTGAATGCGAAAGTAACGAGCGCAAACGCTTGAGCCCATCTAGTGGCAGCCGGTCCTTCCTGCTCGGTCATGAGGGGTCTCGGAGGGGTTGGATGAACACAGTCGATGCGCTTCCTCGCCATGTCGACCGGTGGCCCTCAGAGCTGACCTAACATTCGCCAAAAGGCGGGGGCGCCCCTATCTCGGATCCGGGCAGATTCAGCTGGGCGCACCCGAGCTATCGTACACCCCCGCACATTATGATTGCAGAGATGCTGAATCCCGTGTCGTGTCACTATCGCTGCCTCCCCGCTGTTCCCGCCCGGGGCGCTCCCCCGCCCCCCGTCCCATCCCTCCCATCCCGTAGGTGGTGAACCAGAAGTTCGGCATCAAGGAGGGCCTCATGACCACCGTGCACGCCACCACCGCCACCCAGAAGACCGTGGACGGGCCATCCAAGAAGGACTGGCGCGGCGGTCGCGCGGTCAACGGCAACATCATCCCCTCGTCCACCGGCGCTGCCAAGGCCGTCGGCAAGGTGGGTCGCCGGGGTTGCTGCAGCGTGGTTGCCGCAGCGCAGCGCCTTTGTCGTCAGCACTGCAGTAGTGGCGGATACCTGCTCCCCTGCCATCGGTATGGGACACGTGCTGCGCTGCACCCCATTATATCTCAGCGACACGATGAGGCAACGGGTGACCGTACCAGTACACCGGTCATATCCCTTCTGCTATACCTCTTCTGCCCCTCGTCTCGGCCCGGCCCGTTCCACCACAGGTGCTGCCGGAGCTGAAGGGCAAGCTGACGGGTATGGCCTTCCGCGTGCCGACCAACGACGTGTCCGTTGTGGACCTGACCGTCACCCTGGAGAAGGCCACCACCGTGAGTCGAGCCCAGCGGGGCGGAGCGGGGCAGGGGGGAACTTGGTACTGCCGAGGGAGGTCTCCAGGCGAGGCGGGTTGGGCGACGTGTCGGGTACAAGGTTTGTGATATCCATTCTATTTCCTCAAGAGGGATTCGATCACCCCATTAGGTGATTGGGTTCGATCACCCAGTGGTCACCCAGTGGTCACCGAATTGCGACACTGATCCAATGTCACGGATTGGTATTTGTCGCTGTGCCCGCATCCATCCCTCGGCGCTCATCCCCTACCTCTCATCCTCATCCCCTACCTCTCATCCTCATCCTCATCCCCTACCTCTCATCCTCATCCCCTACCTCTCATCCCCTACCTCTCATCCCCTACCTCTCATCCCCTACCTCTCATCCCCTCTCATCCCCTCTCATCCCCTACCTCATCCCCTACCTCTCATCCCCTACCTCTCATCCCCTACCTCTCATCCCCTACCTCTCATCCCCTACCTCTCATCCCCTACCTCTCATCCCCTACCTCTCATCCCCTACCTCTCATCCCCTACCTCTCATCCTCATCCTCATCCCCTACCTCTCATCCTCATCCCCTACCTCTCATCCTCATCCTCATCCCCTACCTCTCGTCCTCATCCCTCGTCCTCATCCCTCGTCCTCATCCCTCGTCCTCATCCCTCGTCCGCATCCCTCGTCCTCATCCCTCGTCCTCATCCCTCGTCCTCATCCTCATCCCTCGTCCTCATCCCTCGTCCCCGGTCCCAGTACGAGGACATCATGGCGGCGCTCAAGACCGCCGCCGACGGCGAGCTGAAGGGCGTCCTGGCCTACACGGAGGACGACGTGGTGTCCACCGACTTCATCTCCGACCCGGCGTCCTGCACCGTGGACGCCAAGGCCGGCATCATGCTGAGCCCGACCTTCGTCAAGCTGGTCGCCTGGTACGACAACGAGTGGGGCTACAGCAACCGCGTTGTGGACCTGGCCGCGCACGTCGCCAAGAAGGGCGCCGTCGCTCGCGTGTGAGGGGCTGCTGCAGCTTAATGAGGCCGCGTTGTAACCCCCCTCGGACGAGGAGTGGGGAGAGACGAGGAGTGCTTGCGTGGGATCTGCTCGAGGTGTGCTCATCCTCGAGGATCCCGTAGACGAGCGGATGGGAAACAGTGGCGTTGTGGGGACCAGTCGCGAAGGGCTGGTCGTGGTTGCGGCCGGGTGGTGCGGGAGGGCGGGTGTAGGAATACACTAGCTGTGTTGTGTAGTGTGGACAGAAGAAAGAGTTAATTCTTTTGTGCGGGAGGCGATGGCGGGCGGGCCAGCGTACGTGCCGTTGCGCGAGGCAAACGAGAGCACGGTCTGCGGCATTGCAGGGCGTTCTCGAGGTTGCAGCTGTGGCATGCAGGGGCCGTCGCAGGTGGTGACCTTCGCGGGAGTTGTACGACGATGTACCGCAGCCACCCCGTCGGAGGGAAGTTCACCCTGCTGCCCGTATTGCGCGAGGGTGGCTCCACACATTCGCAGGGCGCGCATACGAGTTGCGTGCGGAGTCCGCGGGCGGGTTCATTCAGCGTTTGATTGCATGGCACCTGGGGTCGCCCTGCTTGGTCGGGCAACCGCTTGACGAATGGACGAGCCGTGTCGGCATGTTGCAGAGCAGGCTCTGGTTTGTCAAGGCTGCGCCCGGTTCTGCATGCTAACGTCTGGCCACAGCGTTGCACACCAGGAAAGGTTACCGCCGTCAACCGCCTTATGCCAGTTGTCGTTGTTGCGGCTTTTGATGGGGAGCTCTTCGGAGCAGAGTCGAACATTGTTGGGTCTGGCGTACGAGGGCCCCTTCCGACAGCCGCACGTGTGGCATTCTTTACATAACATTTGCGATATTCTAATTTGGTTATCTGGGTGCTCCAAACAAGCACAATCTCGCGCGCTCTTCCCCGATAGGCAAGAGGTGCTGCATGTGCAGTTCCATGCTCACGAGATAAGTCGTATGGCAATTGCGTGTAAGTTCACTGGCCCCGGCAACACATCTTGCGCAGTGATTGGTGGCGGATATAAGATATCTCGAGCGTGCTGGCGAAGAGGATGAAGAGATGCGGTACCGGGGTACTGAAAAGAGGTCAGCATTACGGATCTGCCATTTTGTCGATGTTACACTCAATATGGTACTTCATCTGAATCGACACCTACCTGCAGCGGGCTTCTATGACACACCGCTACGGTTACATATTACATAGGAACGTACAGGTGCGCTTCCCGTGACGCACGACATGGCCCTTCTCTCCTCGACAAGTCACCCAAACAGACGTTCCTGGACGTCCCCGCCTTCACGCCAAGAACTCCGGACACCCCCGTTATTCCCGCGGTGAGTGGAACATCGCAGCTCGTGTCTTGGCTGACTTGCCGGTTACAACAGCGAGCACACAACATGGCGCAATACAATATGGCATATCATAACGGACCCCTCGTCATCCGGCCAAATGGTCGCAGGGCGCATGCTTCAAAGCTCAATATGCCCGTTCGGTCCGATGCATTCGGGGTGATGTAACACCTTGTAACAATAGTGCCGGCATCCGCACGCCCAGGGCATGAGCTCACAACAGCTGCAGTGGGCCGGTGCCCGGTAGGATTCGGTATGCACAAATGATCCCTTTCATTCATTCACGACATGAATGAGACTGAAATGCTCGGCCTTGGGGTACGACACTGTACGGTGTGAGCAAATTGCATAACTCAGGGCGAGCCCAGGTGCAACCCTCGAAATTACTTTACACGTTCTCTCTAAAGCGCATTAGAGTAAGCGCCTCACAGTGGCACGCTACTTCCGCAAAAACTAGGAATTTGATATTCATTTAGCTAACAGAATCTAGCCTACCAAACTTTCTCAAATGTCAAGTATATTAAGATACAACAGACAACAAACATCTTGATGGAGAGCTGCCGCACAGCGGTGTCGGTTGGGGAGCTTTGACGTTGAAATGCTCGGCCTTGGGGTACGACACTGTACGGTGTGAGCAAATTGCATAACTCAGGGCGAGCCCAGGTGCAACCCTCGAAATTACTTTACACGTTCTCTCTAAAGCGCATTAGAGTAAGCGCCTCACAGTGGCACGCTACTTCCGCAAAAACCCCCACCCGCCCTCCCTGTTTCGCGGCAAGACAGCCGTGTGATTGGGCGTGGGGCCCTTGACACCTAGCGAGCAGCGGACGCCTGCATCGCTACGCCAGACTGACAGACACCCGTTCACAGGAGATGCTCTGTGGAGTATACCCCGCGCCACCGCATCCGTGTCCCAGACACAAGCCGCGAACATCCCACCCGCTGTCACGCCACGCGCCGCCGCTGCAATGGCTGCTGGGCCCCCAAGTGCCTGTGCTCATCGGTGTATCGCCCTAACACGGCCGTGCTCTTGATCTGCCCCAGCGACTTCAACTCTGACTGCTCTAGACCCCGCTTAGCCGCCGCCTGGAGCGCCCCGCGGCGGAAGCTGTGGTTAGTTTCGCCCTCGTAGAGCTCGGCATCGTGAAGGTGGCGCCGGATGCGCGCCCCCAGCGCAGAGCTGCTCAGTGGCTCCTCCTTAAAGGACCGGCGGTCGCTGCGGAGAGGCCGGAAGAGGTAGCAGCTGATGGCACAACCTTCCGCATCCGGCTGACTAGCCCGCCAGACGTAGTAGGCGAAGGTCTGCGGGAAGCATACCGCCGGGCGTGCCAGGTTTGGCTCCAAGAATACAGCGGGTGCCCGTTGCGCCCGGTAGGTCTTGGTGCCGCGCTCTCGAACGCACATCCGGTACGAGTCCCCAGGAGCCCACTCCCACGGTGGTGGCAGTGGGAGCCGCGGATCAGCCTCGTCCGGCTTTTCGGGGTTGCAGAAGTCAGCCCACGCCAGCTTGCCCGTGTCGAAGCCCCGGTACGTGCTTTGCCACATGAACTGCGCGCAGAGCAGGTCGCGGGCGAAGAGCAGTGCATCCACCGCCTTCTGCGCAGCCAGCAGCTGGCCCATCAGGTACTCGCACAGGCGCTCGTACTTCTCCTCAGACAGCGGCACCGCAGACAGTTCGTCGTAGCCACCCAGCATGCGCAGCCGGGTGTAACCCGCGCGATAATCGGTGACCCACGGAGACTCACACGGGTTGCCCCGACCGGTGGCTGGATCGTAGGGTCCTACCCTCCCGGTACGGGTAAAGTAGCCGCTGAGGGCGGACAACATCCCTTTCACGGCCTGGGGCCCGGCGTCCTCCTGCTTCCGCTCGGGATGGTTCGGTAGCCACCATTCTTCCGTGTAGACAAGAAGGGACTCGGGGCCCACAGTGGCCAACCCGATGTCCTCCCCCGTGCTGCTGAGCCAAGCCGCGAACTCCTTCGCCGCCGAATCCTGGCGCTCGCGAGTGGCGTTGGCCAGGGCCTGATCCATGACGGCCTGGGCCTTCAAGAGGCCACGCTGGTAGAAGCCCGCTTTAGGTGGCGGGGGCTGATAGCGGGGTATCTGGGCCACACGAGCAGCCCGTAGCGCTGCGAACCCCGGGCGAGCCTACGGGACAAGGTGATCGTCAGCATGTCGAGGTAGCAATCGAGTCGAGGTAACGGCCACTCACCAAGCTCGGTGGCGGAACCAACGGGGATGGCCCACCCGAAAGAAGGGGGCGGATTCCAGACGAAGCCGTGTTCTCGGCCCCGAGTTGCAGCACACCGGGAACGTTCGGTGGTCGCGCCTGCACGAACACCGGCGATTTATGAGTATTAGGACGGCTCGGCCAACGTTCGCGTCGGCGAATAGGCACCCACCGAGAGCGAACGGTCGGAGGCCAGGGCAGGCCCCTCCGGCCGAGGGGCTTGGGGCCCCGGCAGCAGCCCCTCAATGCCGGACCCGAACGGAAGCCCTCCCATCGAGTCTGTTGGTCGCGCCTGCAAGAACCGCGAGGCTTCAGCATCAGCACACCAACGAGAGATATCGACTGACACGATGTACGTCAACTTACCAAGCTTGGCCAGGTGAGGGCCCGCCCGACAGACGCGTCACCAAGAACGGCATCGACAATCGGCAGGCCCGCGGCCCCCGCCGCAGAGCAAAGCACCCCGAGGGGATTAGGGGCTGACGAAAGGGCCTGCGCCAATGGCAAGGGTTCAGTACGGCGAAAGGCTGGCAGTTCTCAGCGGGGCTAACCTACCCGCATGACCAGAGACGGGCGAGATTCGCCCTCAATGCTTGTTGGACGCACTTGCAGCCGCAAGCCGACGCCAGGGTTGGAAAGATCCAATACGAATGGCGCAGGCATATCGGACAGATCGACTCCTGCCCATGCAGTCGCTGCTGCCTCGCGCTCAATGTAGTTGATTTCTTCCTGCTTAATGAATCAGGACAATTACTAGCAATGAACGCCATCAACCGTTGTGTTACATTTCTCCCTTACCGGAGCAGCGCGAGCAGGCGGCAACAGGAAATCGTTTGAGCGGTTACCCAACGAATTACTTAACCCGCCGTATAAGAGGCTCACATTCCCACTGGAGCCAGGCCCACCCACCCCACCCGTTACGGACTGCG
This sequence comes from Eudorina sp. 2006-703-Eu-15, assembly GCA_003117195.1. NCBI lineage: Eukaryota > Viridiplantae > Chlorophyta > Chlorophyceae > Chlamydomonadales > Volvocaceae > Eudorina > Eudorina sp. 2006-703-Eu-15. The sequence goes on from BDSI01000118.1 coordinate 239,663, forward strand.
TTCGATAGAGCATGGGTACGGGTGTACCTGGCGCCAACGGGCGCCTAGCCAAACTCACTTTAGCCCAAGTACGGCGAGAACAGTTGAACTCCAGCAGTGCACATGCACATGCTTGGTTTACACCGTTACACCCTTTTCGGGGTCCGTTGTAATGTTCATTCATTCATTCGTGCACAGCCGATAGCGTACTACGAGCGTATCTCTTCATTGGATGCATGTTGAAAATCACAGGACTGGACAACGTAGACCCACGGGTCTGCATGTTTCATCGTCCGATGGCGCAATCCTTAGCGTACGCCTACAGGATAAGGGACTTCCCGAAACAATTCATTTCTTGTGTAAGATGCGCTGGTGTGGAATTTTGAAGGTTGTAAGCCGCGACGGACAGTGAGCTTGACATTATTGTCTTGCGTAATGTATCAAAGAAATGATTGTAATTTTTATTATGAGTTTTGCACGCTGTAAATTGTTAAGCTCAGTGCGCCGTACATCGTACTCGAAGGTCTCCCAAAAACAAGAGCCAGGCGGCCTCAGTTCTATCTGACAGTTAAGGGACAGCAGGATGAATTGATAGGCTTTTCTGCCGAGTTGTATTATCGGTTTGTATAACAGCAACACCACAGCGTTACTTAGCTTTACTTGAATCAGTTCAATTTCATCTGAACAATGGCAGACAGAGGACGTAAAGCGTTTCCCGTGTCATCTCATCTTTGCGATGAGGTATGCTGGGGCAATTTGGTGTGAGGGTGCATCCGCGTCCCACTTTTCTGCTATGCGCTGCGCATTTACCCTGGGCCCAACTGTATACGTATCTATGAAGCATGTCCAAGCCTACGCCTGCAATTGATTCGCTGTGCGTTGGCCTCCGCCGCATATCCAGCCCCTTGGCCCTGTTTCGGTTTGCCCCGACCGCAGCGATGGCAACGTCATTGCATGGACCTGCATAAGCAACGTCTCTCAGACATGAAACATCGTATTGATAATACGAAGCCGGAGACTTTCGATCTGGTGCTTTCGAAGGGCAAGCGTTTAATGCTCGAGAAAGAGCGCCAGACTGAAGTCGACAGGGTGAGCAGCCCTAGGGAAAGCGTTGTGTTCGAATAGATGGTCTTGGGTTTGAAGCTTAATATTGGGATTTGTTTGGTTTGTGCAGGAGAACGCTATCCTACTGCAGAAAATGGTTCGCATCAAGGAGCAGGACACGCGGGCGGTTTTCAGGCCTTGGACAGCACGCTCTACATTTCAGTGGAAAGTGGGGCATTATTATGACCCGGCTACGAACACAAAGACGCTGGACCACATAAACCTTACCAGCAGCGTCTCACCACGGTCCATCCACTACTTCGCACTGACGCGCCCGGGCACAGCCCCACCGGATGTGACAGCGCGGTTAAGGGACATGGAAATTCAGGTGCGTCTTGTGTGGAAAACCTTTGAGTGCAGATGCAAAGTGCCTTCCTTTGGGGTGTCGGGGGAACGTACCCGGTCTGCTGTATCAGCAGGCTTCAGTGAAGCACGCTTGCACACTTCACCTGATTTGTTAGTTTGTGACGGGCATAGCGCTGTGATGTTTTGCACGCAGGTTGACAACACCAAGCTGCTTCGTGCCATCACCACCATGCGGACCCATTACAGCAACGACGACTTTGAGCGGCGCCACCAGGAGGAGAGCATCCTGGTCAACCGGATTTCCAACTACCGTGGGCCCGAGACTGCGCGGTAAGTCGGTCGGGCACGTTGTCGCTGAGCATCCCCTTGCGTAGGGCATCTCGCGCTCCCGGCAACAGCAGTGCGGCCCCGCTATCCGCGAGGGAGAGATGGTGTGATGTGTTTGCGTTTTTTCGCTCAAACGTGCTGCAGGCTATTATTTTACGTTGGGAACCGAGCACTGCATGGAATCGGGAACATGAATGTGTTGTACTCTAGGGTCAGCGCAGACGTTAGCTTTCTGTCAACATTGCCTTCCGCCGGGTTGCCTGTTCCCCTTCCACTCCGCGGCCCTCCAGGTATCAGCCGCCAGGCCGCAGCATCAGCGCCTCCCGTGGCTCGCCGTACCTCGCACCGCTGCCAGGCCGCGCCTCGAGCTCCAACAGGCCGCCTCGGCCGGCGCCGCCGCGCACGGGTTGGCCCGTGACATCTTCCCCGGTCAGCCAGCAGCAATACTACGAAGACGCCCAAACACGAGATATTCCGCTGCCCCGGAGTGGTTCACGACCGGGGACCGCTGTCGGTGGGACCCAGGAGGGGCTAGGGGAGACATCTCCGCGGCAAAGCGCTTCGTCCCGGCACAGCGGCTCTGCCCGGCAAAGCCTGTCATCCCAGCACAGCGCATCTTCAAAGCACAGCGGCGATGCGGAACCTCCTGTCCAGGCCACGTACACACCGGGCAGCGCGGCGGGTAGCCGACCAGCGTCGGGTGGCGCAGGCATCGAGTACGGCAATCGGGCCGGCTCGGCCGCCGGCAGCCGGGCGGGCTCTGCTGCTGGAACCGGAATATCCTACGCTAAGCAAGAAGCAGCGCGCAAGTCTAGCGCGAGCAGCGAGGGTCGCAAGTCGTCGGCGTCTTCATCACGCTCCGCTTCATCGAAGCACAGCGGTGGCGGTGCGGCGGCAGCGGACCCTGGTCGGAGTGCGGATGATTACGCGGATGAGGAGTACGAGCAGGATGAGGAAGACCGCCGGGATGCCGAGGATGAGGCGGCGAATGAGGAGGAGCGCAGCCGACGTGGGTCACGATCGAGCTCGATTGCAGACGGCCGGGGTGACGACGCGCCGCCGACGTTTAGTGGCGAGGACGAGGAGGAGGCAGCCGAGGAGGAAGCAGCCGAGGAGGAGGAGGAGGAGCCGCGTGACACGGCTCGCGATGACGCCGGGCGGTCGGGCAGCGATGACGACTACTCGGCAGATGAGGAGCCCGCGGCGGATTCGGGCGCAACGGACGAGGATGGCGGGTATGAAAAGGTTGCGACGCCGAAGGGCGGTGACGCCGACGAAGAGGAGCGCGATGCTGATGAGGATGGTGATGGTAATGGCGATGGGGAGGGCGACGCGGCGGGGTCCTCGGGAGTAGATGGCGACGGCGACGACGGTAAGCGGCCTGCCAGCGCAGGCGGCAACGGCGGTGACGCTGCAGACGAGGAGGCCGAGGCGTTTGATCCCGCCGAGGCGGAGTACCGTGCGGAGATGAAGGCGGCGGAGGACGCTGAGATGAAGCAGCAATATGAGGCGGAGCTGGCTGCGGAGGCGGATGATGGTTACGGTGTGGGGGCCGGGGCGGATGCATCGGGCCAGGGCGGCGCAATATACAACACAGCCGCGTCGCCAAAGGTCGGTGGCTTCGCCGACGACTGGTACTGAAATGGCCGGCAAGGACTGCTGTCGGCTGGGGTGGAGGCACCAACAGGAGTATGTCGCGCGGCTCTTGGGGAACGGCTTGGGTCGATGGGCTGGTTCCGGTTCTAAAACATGCGAAGTATTGGTACTGTTGTTTATTCCAAGGTGGAGGACGTGATTGGGATTATTTTGTTTGCCCGGCCATCCGGCAAGCCACGGCGCCGGTGGCTGACCCTGAAGATGATGTGATCTCGGTGCGAGTTTTGTCTCGAATCAATCTGTCAAGTCCTTTCGAACTAGGCACGGGCCCAGGTAGGGTAGCGGGGGCATGACCCCTGGCGGAAAGCTGTATGCTGTTTTCGTGGACCTCTTGAAAGAAGAGCAGGAGCCTTAGGTGCAGTGGTGCGCTTGTGTCGCGCCTTTGCGCGCGTCGGCGAAATGTGATGTGTGATCCAGGTGCGTAAGCAATCGCTCGCTGTAGGCGGCGCCATTTCTCTCCAGTGTAGCTTTGTGTGCGTGCGTCATGAATGTATCCGCTCTGGGTCGCTGGATTTGCGGTGCGTGCATGCGCTGCCTCTGATTGCGGGGTCGACTTGGACGGACGCACTCGAAGGGCCCGCAGTGGGTCTTTGCTGAGTGCGGCCTCTCAAGGTGCCGCACGGATGTGGGTTGGGACGGGATCCGAGTTCCACCTAGTCCGGACATCGGTCACGGCGTGTCAGGTTACAAGACTGCCAGGGCATGGTCATCGCCTGATGGCTGTCCGCCGGTGCGCAGCGACGGACCTTTGGTGTTACCCGCCGCGCCTGCACAACCATGGAGGGCTTGCGAACATGTGCTGTGTCACCGTTGACTTGTACCACGTTGGTCCAAGCGAGCGAACCCCTTTGGTGACGATTGCGGGAATGCGCTTCGCTGGAAGTTGGACACCGGCAGTTGGATGGGGGCAGGAGTGTGCTGATGGAAGCGAGGCAGCGGGTGGGTCTGCGGGACTGGGTCTTCGGAACCGGGTCTCGCGCGCCTTGTATGGATGCAGTAAATGTGGTCGGGTTAGGGGTTTGGACTGAAAGTGTCGATGGTTGTGAGTGTGTGTTTCGCGATGTCGCATAGCGTGTGCGTTTCTCGCATGGAAGCCGGGCATATTCGTTCATGGCAGAAGTAGAACCTTGACGGCCCGGGCTTACCCTGCCAACGTCGGCAGCCCTGGGTGTAGCTTCACAGCCGCCCTGCAGGGTGGGCTTTCATTGAGAACTTCCTTGGGCTTATGGCGGTCAGGACTTCTCTAGAGCAGGTGTATCGTATTATTCATGGCTCTATGCAGGCTGCTGTAAATGCCTCAGATCGGAACAGTTGGCTCCATCTGTACGATCTTGTCCAATCAATCTGCGGTGGCTTCTGGTTTGTCTCTGGTTTTGGCCGCACATTGTTCGGCACCCCAGGAACACTCAGGTATTATCAGCAGTTCTATGATTTCCGGCAGAGTGCGTTGATAAATGACGGCAGGCCCTCAGAGTTGATGATTTCGCAAGTAACTCTTACGAATGGCGAACTACTGCTGCCTTACTACAAGGACAAGCGTGCATGCCACCGTACGATAGGCTGTTCTGGGCTGTTGCAATGGAAGAAAGTGTCGGGAACACATCATGGCCGGGCGCCACTTGAAGTTCTCCCTTGGCCGATATGTCTAGGTCTATTTCTGGTGCCCCAAGGTCGTGCAACAGATGTACCACGTACCTATGAGCAGGATGTCGCGGACATTATGCCAAGAAGGTCTGCTGCACTTCTGAAATACGTAATCCTCTCCGTATTCTTTTGCAACACATCGATGTGATTGCTTGCCTTAGCCTTCTGCATTGGTTTTGACACTTTCTGCACTCCAAACTTGGCGCCGACTGAAACCCGGGAATGTTACTGTTGACATGTCTTTCTGTGTCTTGGCAAGATCATACCAAGGTCGCTGTATAATGTAAGCCGGCCGTTCCGTTGAGTTCAATGTACGTATGCAACCGGCTTCCTGGAACCTTTCTTATGGATGCGTGGGGCATTTTATACCGTGTAGGAAACATTCGACAGGAGCTTGTCAGAGACTTCCATGCTGTAGTTTTCTGACTCACCCGCTGGTCTCCTCAACTCTCCTGCGTTTTAGCGCAAAACGGAAATGTTGCAGGGCCATCACACAGGTATAGCTCATTGATTACCATTTCGTTCTGTTGGGAAGGTGCGGCACTGCATCATCAGCTCGTTGACGGTCTCTACGCCTGTGCCTAACCAGGCTACCCCACGGCCGGGCTCTGGAAGTCGACCGCAGTGGCGAAGAAGGATTGCGCAAGTACCGCAGAAGACGACGCAGAACCCAAATCGATCCGGATGGTCTGGTCCTGAAGGATGCGAGCCAGGGGGACGATTGGCCTTCCGTGCGGTCCTGCCGGGGGACAACATGCCCGGGGAGCTTCTTGTGCAGTCTGCAGAGGCGGCTGTGGCGACGAGTACCCTGGTGCTCGGCGCCCTCTTCTCCATGCTTGGCGCTCCGCCAAAGGTGGGATGGTGTCCATTCATCCTTGGCCGGGGCTTAGTGGAACGTGCGTGGGTCGTTACAGCATCCCTAGGGTCCGCACCGCCTGCCGCGTACCAGCAGAAGGTTTCCCGACTTCAACCGATGCTTGGACGCTGGTTGTCGCCCAACAGCGCAACAGGGCGTGCAGCCCCCGCGCATGCCGCCGCCGCTCATCATCCGAGGCCCTGCGCTGCAAATATGTAACAAGCATGGTAAACAGTTGGTGCTTACGGTCGTTCCGTTACTTCCACTCCTCGAGTTGCTCACCTCCGAACTTCTCCCTCCACGGGTACTCCCCTTCATCCACACCCTGATCCTCATCCTCCTGCCAGGGCCGGAGAGCTTCGTCGCAGAGGTCACCCCCTCGCACGGCCGATACGATGTCCGCGCCAGGTCTGCAGCGGGGCGGGAAGCAGTCCTTCCCGATCCAGAGGACAGGAGGTGCGGCGGCCCCCGGGGGTCCCGGATCCGCTCATAGCAGCTCGGAGAGCGGCCCTGGGGAGGAGGGCCTCAGCCACCCAGCCCTCGAAACCAGCAGCTGCACCGGCGGCAGCCCCTGCGACGCGAGCAGCGGCGTCATCACGCCCCGAACCGCTGACCAAATGGGTGTCGTGCAGCGCGGCCATGAAAACGTACACAGCCCCATCCGCCCAGTCGTTGACACTCCTAACACTCACGCCGACGTCAGTTCACTGGAAACGTTCAACCGGAAAGACTGTCACGACCAGGCCGCCGCTGAAGATGGGGCGTGCGAGCGCGGTCGCGGCCTGCCCCACGGGATTGTCACCAGCCGCCGTGGGGGTGGCCCGGGCGGTGTGTACCAGGACCACGGACGTCTGGTCAGCGAGTACGAGGTCAGCGGGGAGAGCGTCGAGCGCGGCCGCTGGGTCGGCAAAGCCCGGGACACCGGCTACAGCGATGACAGCTACAGCGGCGACAGCGGCAGCGGCGACGACGGCTGCAGGGAAAGTAGCAACAGCGATTTCGCGGGTCAAGGCAGCGAGCGCAACGCCGATTGTGGCTGTAAGGAACAGGGTCTCGACAGTGTGGTATCACAGGGGTTCAGTGTTGATCACCAATCAGGGGTTCGGGACAGCGGCGAGAGCCGCAGGCGTTTTGGGTCAGTGGCCAACAGCGGTCTGAGCAAGGTCCGCGGATGTGATATCGCCGGCAACAACGGCATGTTAGCGAGAGGTGGAGGTGGAGATGGCGGCGGTGGTGGCCATGGTGGCGGCCGGCGGCACGGCTTCGGCGGCGACAGTTCGGACGACAGCCAGGCGCGCCCTGCAGCATGGGCCTTGCCCTGGGGCCTTGGGGCCGTGGTCGTCGGCCTGGTCACTGCAGTGGTGTTTCTCGCGCGGCAGCAGGTGTGGCTGCTGTCCCCGGGCAAGCTGCTCGACACAGCCAACCGACACCACCACCCGGACCCACATCCGCTGTCGCCGCTGCGGCCTAGCGAGGGCCTTCCGCAGGCCCTGCTGGTGCACTCATGCGGGCCCTATGAGGCCTTGGCGGAAGAGCAGCGGCCTTACCAGGACAGCCAGCAGGAGGGCGCGCAGCCGGCAGCGGGGCTCGAGGAGGAGCGCGAGCCGCAGCATGTGCAGCAGCAGCAGCAGCAGGGGGCAGGGGCGCAAGAGGAGTCCCTACAGCAACAACAGCGACAGATGAAACAGCGACATCAACAAGAGCACCAGGAGCAGGAACAGGGTCAGGAGCAGGCGGTGTTGCCGGGAAAGCAGCTGCTGCTGAACGCGGGTGGGGATGAGCAACCCGGAGCAGGTGCGGCACCGATCTCGGCGCCAAGTCACCGCCGGCCCGAGGAGGCGCGTCCCACAGCGGCCGACCCAGCCTCAAGTCCCACAGCGGCCGACCCAGCCTCACGCCCTGCGGAGGCGGAGACCCCTGGCGCCGCGCCCTCGACGCCGCTCCGTGTCTGCTGCTGCTGCAGCGGCCATCCCGGCACCGGGCCCGGCGGCCGCAGCTTTAGCATGGGCTGGAGCGCGGCCTCGGGGTTGGCTGCGGCGCCGCCAGAGGCCGCCGCTGCCGCTGCCGCTGCAGCCGCCGTTGGCCGTCCGAGCTCGTCCTGCCCCGTGCTGTCGTACCACAGCGTTGACGCGTACCACAACGGCTTTCCGGCCGCGGGGCTGAACGTCAAGTCTGAACAAGCGGCACCGATTCTGCACAGCCTGGTCCTTCAGCACCACCACGGCCAAAACCACCTGCTGCTGCTACCTCCGAGCTATCAGCTCCCGGGGAGCGGCCATTGGGGCACCTCTTCCGGGTTCTGGCACGCCGGCAGTGGCGTTTCTTGCTATTACATCGGGCGCCAATCTCAGCCCAGGACGTGCCACCCGCGGCGCCGCCCTCGGCCGCGGCTGTCGGGTCTTGGTGCGCAGCCTGCGTCTTCCTGCTGCGCTGAAGCGGGTGGTGCCGCAGAGGCCAGTAGCCGCAGCGGCGGTCCCTCAGGATACCGTCCGATGACATGGGGGCTAGCTGAGGTGCCGGAAGCTAGCTGGGTGGAGGCCTCCTTCACCGAGCTCGCGGTGACAGGCAGCGACATCGGCCTCGGTGCGCGACAGCCCGAATCCGCGATTGCGCAGTGGCTTTACCCTGGCCCTGACCCGTTGAACTCTTTGCATGATGTCGCACGGCAGCAGCGCTCGCCGCGGGCGCGTGCGATGCCCGTCGTCGCCGTCGAGGCGCAGGCTTCGACTCTGCCGGCTGCGCGGGCTGCAACGACCGCGGCGGGCCAGCCGCATACGGCTGTACGGACGGAGGCCGCCGCCGAAGCCGCGCCGACGGCTGTACGGACGCAGGCCGCCGCCGAAGCCGCGCCGACGCGGCAACATGCCCCAGTGGGTGTGACGACGGTGTCATCCGGTGCCGCGGGTGCGAAACCGCGACGACCGGATCGCCGGAGTCCTGCCGCTCCCTACTCGTCCTACACCTCCGTTTCCGTCTCCGTCACCTCCGCGGTGGGGGACCAGGCGACGCAACGGAGCGGCGCTGGCGCCGCTGACGCCCCCGGGGGTGCCGGGTCCGTGTCGGTCCTGTTGGGCGACGAGATTGCGAGGCTGGGGGCGGTACGGAGCGGCCTGGAGGCGACGCAACGCCGGGCTGACATGTGGCTGGCGCAGAGCCGGCCCCCACCGGGCCTGGGCGGGAGTGGGGTGTCCTCTGTCGTATCTCCGGCCTAGTAGGAGAGCACGACCCGCTTGGCAGCAAACTGCTGGCGTCTGGGGACGCGGACGTAGTTCCTAACCACGCGGCTTGGGTGAGGCCGTTACACTAGAAGAAGGCAAGGTCATAGAACTGCAGGTTCAGTTTTGGAGGCTGTGCGGGAAGCTGTGCAACTGCAGGAGGGAGGGGCCTTGCTTTGCGGCAGTAGCCTCCGAGGTCGCGGAGGGCGCGATTGGGGCTGCCAACTGGTTTTCCTGTCGCTAGGGTACGGTAATGACCTTGAGACACAGGTTACAGGCCGCCGCGCGGACGATGTACGGCGCGTGGTATGACGCATATTATGGTGCTGCTGGCAGATGGGCGTTTGCACGCGCGGGCTCTTGGGCGCTAGCTGTGGGAGCTCGCACTGAAGGCGGTTCAGTGCTCATGGGTTCGTGACACTCCCGCTGTGCTTTGACGTTCAGCTTGCACTGCACGCCTGCCTTCGACACGGGGCTGTCCTTTCTCTGAGTGAGACTTGTCGCGCGCTCTGAGGTGTAGCTGCCTGCAAGGGCGACGGCATTCATGATTCAAGGGGTGCCGATTGCTCGCGTTTTTGGCAATTCTTGTCTCTCCCCTGCGGGGGGCCAGCTTGTGGCTGTGTGAGCCCAGAGGGACGCAGAGCGGATCCGTGAGGGTCAAGGGTTTACTGAACCTCTAGGGTTGGAGGAGACGGGCAGACTCGCTCTTGCAGTCATATCCTGGCCGAAGCAGTGGGGCTTCGGACTAACGTTGTCTGCCGTCACGCTCGGGTGTAAAGCCGGCAGTGCTGAATGCCCCAGGCCGTGGAGAAATGATCCACGAGGACGCGGAGCACCCTCGGTGTAGGGTAGGTAGAGGTACCGCGGAAGTCCACTGCATCGGCAAGACGGCATGCGTCCGGTGCGTGTGCCTTTTAGGCGGTGCAGGTAATGTTATCGACCGGGCACGGGGGTGGGGAGGAGGCGGAGTCGTGCTCTTGCGTGCGAAGCGAGCTCGCAATGACTAAGTTTGGGGGCCCAGGTGTTGGCTGCAGGTATTCCGTCCACACTGCACGGGCATGCGGCCACGTGGGGGGGGGGTTCGTATGTCGGTATGTGGCATGCGGCGAGGCCCGCGTGACCGCGCGGTCGGGGAAGGCCGTCTGTTGTACATATCTGTACATACCCGGACGATCGATTTTGCGTCGAGTCCCTTCGGAGTGGAGCAAGGTTTGAAACTTTTGACCTGCCGCTGCTTTCATGAGATGGGAATCCTCTAACAAGCAATGTAGCAACCCGGCGGTGGAGGTAGTGGCTGGGCGGCTAATTGACCTGACGTGGCACTGTCTCTGGACAGCTTTGTACGGTGGTGTATCATTCTCTGTTTCTCCACGCGACCCATCAATGGTCCTCTTCATATTCGGACTGTCTACTTGTTCTTTTGGTTTCATGGAACATTTCTTCTCCTTCCTTGTCGCCTTGTACGTGGTAGTGACTTGTTCCTGACGTGGCCAAGACCTGCGCTTTGTTCCCCACAGGAGTCGTGTCGCCGCGGTTACACCAGTTCGGCGCGTCTCGGTGCTGTTGATTCTCATGTCCATGGTACTTTTCCTTGTGTCGTATGTGGAGCTGTGGCGGGTTGCACATCGCAGAACCCCATCGGGAACCCCAACCGGACTCTGGCGCTTGGAAAGGTCCGGATGCTGGCCGTCTGCCCCCGCGTGGGTATGTGTGGAGGGCGGTGCGGTACATGCAAAAGGCCGAATCCAAGGTGGACACGTCTGCGGTCATGGAGACACGGGACCCCGGGAACATAACAGAGGGTGATTGATCTTGGGCGGTTCCCTGCGCTGGGTTTCCACCACCAGTGTATTGAGAAGCAGCTGTATGCGACTTTTTCGAGGAAGATGCTGCGCGGCGAGGGGACCAAAGCCGTAAGCGTGTACGGCATTAGCCCACATGGTGCAGAGAACTTGATGGTCGTTTTAATCTCCTAACGAGGCGGCCATAGCGATGAACTTCCTTTTGAGGGCGGCCAGAGGTTACGATACTGCACCTGCGGCAGTTCGGGGCGTGTGCGGGCCCCATCCGGGTCATTTCGTCGCTGCACCTCTGCGTTGCACCGCCGGATGCAACGCACATGATCCTGATGGACGGCGCGTTGGACGGCTGCCGGCCCATGCGCCCTTCGCCAACGCGATTCTCTCGGGGTGCTGGCGGCGGACCCTTCATGGGACCATGTCTGAAGGGCCGTCGCACGGAGGCAGCGGCTGCGTGGCACACGAGCACGCCGTTGTAAGGGTTGCTTTTACATCCCCCATAATCTGCGACGTCGCGCACACCTGCTCTGCCCCCATGACACCTGATCGCCCCAGCGTCGTTGCTGCCTACACCCTAGGCCCCCCGTTGCCCAGGCACACCTCTGCGTGGTAGAGGCCACCGCTTCGAAACCCAAACCTCAGCTCCCCCCCCCCACACACACCCATCGCTCAAGCCCGTGGGCCCCCTTCCCGAAGCCCTCGCATTCTCTACTTGTAATGCCTTGAAGTACATACATATGTACGGGAATAACGGGACGCAATTTTCATATACACACACACACAGTCGTCGTCGTGCTCTTCGGCGCGCACTCTTGATAGGTTGAGCACGGGATGGGATGCGGCCCATCACGCCCCTCTCCTTCATTTTCCCGCAAGGGAGGATAGTGCCTCGGTGGTCTTGCCGGTAAAACAGGGTTCCGTTTGCAGCCCTTGCCCGGCGTTCGGCCTGGTAAAACATGTAACAAAAATCACCCCGCCCCAACCACCACCACACACACAACCCATGTGCGCTCGCAGCACACGCTCCGTCCCCCGCCCCGCTCCTCCTCCTCAATCAAAAGTCGTCGAGCGTCTTGTGCACCTTGGACTTGGTGACCGCCGTGACCAGCCCCGCGCTCTTGGGTGCCGTCACCGGGAACGACTTTGTGAAGTGCTGCGAGGCGGCTGTGTACGTGAGCGGCATGTCCGCCTGTCCCGGCTTCTTGACCCCGTACGTGTTGTTGGTGGTGGTGTACACGGGGTGCTGCTCCTTGATGTTGTGCCGCCTCGTGCCGGCGTCCGCGAACCGCACCGGCAGGGCGCTGCCCGCCTTGACGCCGCCGCCGCTGTGCCCCGTGCCGCCCGAGCCGCCCAGCAGCACGGACGCGCCCGTGATGCCGCGTCCCGCCATCGCCGCCAGGTCGTGGTGCCGGTCGCCCCGCAGCCACGAGTCGTAGAACTCGCCGAAGAGCTTCCGCAGCTCGGCATCCACGCAGGGCTCCGGGGGCCGCGCGGACGCCCTCTCCGCCATCAGCTTGACGCCGCCGGCGGCGGAGCCTCCCGCCGCGGTGCGCGCCTCGTGCAGGGCCTGCAGCTTGCGCGCCGCCTCGAGCGCCTTGGCGGCTTCGCCCTTGTAGCCCGCCTTCTCTTTGGCGTAGAAGGCGTAGAAGTTGGAGGTGAGGGTCACGTGGTACAGGTCGGAGAGGCGGAAGAAGCAGTCGAGCGGCATCGCGTACACGGGCGAGTGCGCGACGTTGCCCGGCTGCAGCGCCGCCACCAGCCCGCCCAGCGTCGGGGACGGCGACGAACTGCCCGCCGCCGCCGCCGCCACCCGCTCCAGCGCCTCCGGCCGCAGCACCGCCACCGGCGCCAGCACAGCCGTCAGTGCCGTACCGCTCGCCACCCCGCCGGCCTCCGGGTCCAACCCCGCGACCCGCTGCGACGACGTCTCGGCCGCTGTCTCAGGCTCCTCCAGCCGCACCACCGCCTCTCCGCCGAGCTTCATGCCCTCCGGCGCCGCCATGTACAGCAGCGTGTCCTTGGCCCGCATGACCGCATGCTCCACAGCGCGCGCCACGCTGAACCCCGGGCCGCACAGCGTGTCCGCCTCCGCCACGAGCAGCGACGTCCCCGCCAACGACGGCGCCGCCGCCAGGAAGGTCGCCACGTCAGCCGCCATGCCCAGGCTGTCGTCGGCGCCGTTGCTCAGAATGTTGGCCTCCGGGAAGCCGCCGGCAGAGAGGCGCGGGTCGGCAGCCCAGGCGCGCACGTCCTCCATGTTGTTTTCGTTGCAGAGGATGAAGACCTGACACGGGTCGAGGTGGGGGCGGGTGTTTGAATCGCGGCAGACCCCTCCCTGGGAAATCACCATTGGGGTGCGAGAACGGGTGGGTCGGGTGCCAGGTACTGCGAGCAGAAAGATATGGTTGGGGTGGGGAATCATCTCAGCGCAGCGCTGGGGCCGGCGAGGAGGGCCTGCCTGAGTGGCTGAGAGGTCCGGGCAGGACAGTCCCCGTAGGATAATGAGGGGCCCCTCCAGGCTCGCTCGCTTGCGTCGTTCCTTCGGCCCGAACGGTTAATGGGGCAACATCATGCAAGCCATAGTTCTATGTTGGTCGTACAGCAGCACCGCAACCATGGACAGAGGTGCCGGGAGGTGGGGGTCGCCCATTGGTGAACAGTGCCGCACCCACGTACCCGGTCCTCCAGGGGTGATAACCGCGCGCATTGCTTGATGGCTGCCAGCCAGTGGTTAAGTACTGGCTGCCCGTTCACGCCAAGGAGCACTTTGGGCACGCCATCAATCCCGCCGACGAGGTAAGTATATGAGTCTGTGCGGGGAGGAGGACAGGGGGAGGGTGTTCTGGGCGCAGGTTTGAGGCTGGTCCTGCTCAGGCCTGGGCCGTGCGGCCGGACAGCTGCGTGGACGTCACGTCCTTTGTGCCTCAGGCGCACATCAAAGCCTGGTCGATGAGTGGTGGTGCGAACTACTTCATGTGGTTTTCGGCAAGGACCGCCGCACCTGCGGGGTCCGATGACTTACTTTGAGAACTTAGCTCTTCTGCTAAAGCTCTCCCTGAGGAAGTGGCGACGAGAAGTGCTGCAACCTGCGGTTGTTCGGGGCGGGTTGGATGCGGTAAAGCAGCCGATGGTATCCCGGCTGCAATACGTAAAATGCCGCATGATGACAGTTATCAAAATCGTCTGTGTACCTGCGCCATGCTTGCAGGCGTTGGATCGGGCAGGTTTCGCAGCTAGGATTAGCAGCGCGGACGCTGAGCTTGGGAGTTGGGATTGATAGTTATGTCTTTCTTCGTCTGTTAACGAAAGCCTTCCTCTAAGAAATAAACAACTCAGTATCGAACCATTAGGGTACATTAGGAAAAAACACGCCGTACAATTGAACTTCTAGTCGACACTCCTTTTATCTCAGTGCTCTGCGATCTTGTGCACATCTATGACCTTCTACATCACCAAGGCACTTTTTGAGACATTGCTGACTTGCAAAAACGTAATCATCCACTTGACCCGTTGAGGAGCGGCGCTGAAAGCCTTTCCGTAGATTACTGCAGGAACACCGCCTGATAAGTCTGATACAATACTAAGCGTACGGACTTTTAGATTGTAAATAAGCTTTTCATTTCTTCGGGTCCACTTGCCGTGTTCGTTTGGCCTTACCACCACCGAGGTATTGGTCGTGTCACGAGTTTTGCAACGGAGAGGATGGGTGCCGGTGCAAGCGCGCCTCAGAAGGATGCCTCACCAACTGTTACTCGGGTTACCCCAGTTAGTCAGCAGGCGGTGTCAGAAGCGAACACGGTGAGCTAAAGTTTTGGTTGGTTTCGTTGTCTCTTGACCAATGGGAACTAGATGGGCTAGCTGTTTCGGGGTTGGAGCCGCAGCTCACAGGAAGGAGTCCCTTCAATTGCTTCAGGTGACTCTGACGGGCACAGAGGAGGGTGGCAGAAGCAAGTCGTTTGAGAAAAGCAGACAGTCTATGGAGAAGTCCTTCTTGAAGGTTGGGTCACTAACGGATAGAGCGACGTGCGAAGAAGTCCTTCAGGCACTCTTGGAGGGCAACGAGCGGTTTTTGAAGGGCGCCAGTGCCCACCCGCACCAGGACTTTTCACGTATCGTCCAAATCAGCGATAAACAGAAGCCTGTGGCTGCGATCCTCGGGTGCGCCGACTCCCGTGTGCCGGCCGAGATTGTCTTCGACCAGGGATTCGGGGATGTTTTCGTCTGTCGAGTTGCGGGCAATATTGCAACCCCGGAAGAGGTCGCCAGCTTGGAGTACGCCGTCCTCGACCTCGGCGTGAAGGTCGTCATGGTGCTGGGCCACTCGAAGTGCGGTGCCGTGAAGGCAGCGCTGTCAGGTAAGCTCGCCGTCGCAGATCGCCTTCTAAACATCACCTACCCCCACCCAGTCAACCCCATGCCAAACGCACCCAGTTCCCTGCCGCGGCTATGCTGGGTCACGGCCCAGCAGCCTGCACTGCCGCCGTCGAAATCCTGACCTTGGTGTTGCCCAGTGCGGATTCGATTGCTTGCTTGCGGGCGCCTTCTTCGCTGACGTGTGCAGGCAAGGCGTTCCCCGGCTTCATCGACGCACTGGTGGACAACATTGACGTCGCAATCGCGCGCGTTGACGGCACGATGGTGAAAGGGTCGCACGCGGTCCGGGAGGGCACCAGCGATATGCTCGACCGGGTGGTCCGGGAGAACGTCAAGTACCAGGTGCAGCGCTGCGCGCGGTCCACCATCATCCAGGAGGGAATCGCTAAGCGCACGCTGCTACTGGTGGGTGCCGTGTACGACCTTGACACTGGGAAGGTGACGGTCATCGTCACCAAGGGCGGCCTAGGCACTGTGGAGGCCTGATCGGTCCAGGTCAGTCGCCGGTTGCCTCCGGGCGGAGTATGATTGAGGGAGTTGGGAAACACGACAATATCCTACGAACTATACACCGAAGAAACAGCTGATGTGATGACGATTGTGGCGCGGTCAGGCAGCGCGGCGGCACCGGCCGGCGGTTACACCAGGACCCGGCGCGGGGCATAGTATGTCAAGTGATTGCGGTGTTGTGGCCACGGACTGCCGGCGACTATCGTGCGAGTTGCGGCGGACCTTTCCGGGTCACGTGCTGACAATCAATAAGTCTTCAGGCCGCAGGTGGCGTCAGGGCTCTATAACAACAGTCCTGGGCCGGGCGGCGGGTGCAGCAAGCTTCTTGGAGCCACGTCGGTGGTCTGGAATTCAGGCCAGCGAGGTTGTAGCGACGCCCGTTGTATCGGGGGCTGACATCCAGCGAGGCACTGCTGTACAGTTCGGACCAGTCCCCTTGTGTAATAAACGCACGAAGGCGTTTTGGAGATAGTGTGTAGCGAGGGAGGGAAGGGGGTAACGATTGGTCGGTTGGCGGGTTGCGTCGCGACATCGGACACGGAGCCTTGCAGGGACGGAGGACCCACACGGATGGAAGTTGGTGATGACTCTGGGGAAGGTGGGTGCGCCCTACATGACGCACTCGTTCCATGACGCGCCAGTGGCTAGCGTGTCTCCATGAGTTGCGGATTGTGGGGAGGGCTGGGGTCACGCGTTGGTCGTACAATGAAGGCTCTGGGTTGAGGCTGTGACGCTCTGTGCATAGCCCGAGAGCCGATGGGGCGAGGTGATATCGGTGGACAAAATGTCGTACGCGGTCTTGACGAATTGATGCGCAGGGCCTGTGAGGAGTGAGCAGCAGCTGCTGCTGCAGCAGCACATACGTTGCCGTTGGCATTTAGTGCCCGGTGCTTGTTTCCGAGCGGCTTTACGACAGCAGTGCACAGTCGCTGAGCCGGAGGGGCAACAGACGTAAGTGGGTGGTCCACGGGCCGCTAGTTGATAATCGCCGGGCAGGGCAGGTTCGGGGCTGCAAACGACATTACCGTTGACATTTTATGACCCGGGCGTCAGGGACGTGGCTACTGGCAGGCATTCCATACGCCAAAGCGAACGGATCGAAGGACCTGACTTTTGACAAATAATACTCGGCTCGGCGACAGCAGTACGGGCGGCACTTGCGGTTCATGCATTGGTTCGCTTATTGTGATGTGTCACTTCCCGTGTGTGTGTGTGTGTGTGTGTGTGTGTGTGTGTGTGTGTGTGTGTGTGTGTGTGTGTGTGGCCAGCTGTTGGTCTAGTAGCGCACCGAGGCAGGCGCGCTTTGGCAGTTTCACTTGAAACCTTGCGCCGACAATGTGGCCGATTCTGGTGGGACAGCGACGAGTTCGAGCCCAGAACAAACCGCCCGTCTTGTGTTGGCGGAGAATACAAGACTGGCGGGGAGCAATCGTGCAGCGCACCCCAATGGCTCGCATAACAGATACTGAGTGGGCTTTTCCCCCCGTTGGTACGGGTCGGGTCTCTTTTGTGCACTTTTGTGCCTATTCTTGCATATGGGCGGCGGCGCGATCGCGCCCCCGCGCGCATCCGCGCGGTGTATTCCGTGTCCGCTACAGGTCCTATGCGATGTAAGTAATCTACTTTGTCAACGAGTACTGGGCGTGACCAGGGTTGCTCTGGGCTTGCTTTTCGCCTCAACCCCCGTGGACTTGGCACGGCAACATGATTGAGCGGGGCCGTATTTTTTTCTGGGCCTCGGTACATGCATGGGCTAGAGTCGCGTTACGGGAATGCCTCCCCGAGGTGCCTAGATGTGTTGAGAGATGTGCGGGTTAACCGGTGGGGCAGGCTGAGGCTGCCGTGACGAAGCCGCTGACTCTGCAGGGGTTTACGATCAAAAGACCTTTGCTTTCGCATTTTGATACCGTACGACGTGCGGGTCGCGCGATGGACATCTTGTCGTGAATGATCTGGTGCGGCTGATTCTTGAGGGTTGCTTGGGAGAGGCCTTCCTCTGCCCTTCCGTCGCGCGTACTTGTCGCCGCAATCAGCGGTCGTAGGGCACCCCATGGTGCAGGTTATGGACGTTGATTGACCGGCCCCTGCTTGTTTCACAATATTTTATGCATGTATACCTAAAGCACTGGCAAAGTAGGTCAGTGCACGTATTTGCTGTCTTGCGGGGTACAGTCTGCAGCCATACAGTGCTGGCCTTTGCCTTTTTGGTGGATTCATTTCTGGCACGGCATTTAATCATCATAGGTATTACTTGTTTATCAGTTGGTAGCGAGACGACCATGTTCGAATCGCCATGGCTGCTTAGTAATCGATGATTCTCCTTAATATATACTCTCCTGATAATATGCCACACGAGGACGTTCGGTCTAAGTGGGGGAAACTGGTACGGTAATTAGGGTTACGGCTTGCGTTAAAACGCAACAATGATCGCCAACGCGTGCGTGTTGCCGACACGAGTAGAACCAGCGGATAGTGGTTCACTGCCGCGGCTGTGCTGCTGAGCAATGCTGGCTGGTGTTTGCTGGCTGGCGGAGACGGAGATACGACAGCTCTTGGGAGGTATCGGAGCTCTTTTTGCTTCTGGTTTTTACTTATTTATCATACCGTTCCAACGGTCTTACCTCGGGACTGCATTTGTCGTGTTGCTGTAAATCTTGCAGTGCGTTGAGCAGAGTGGCTGAAGGTGTGTTCAAGATAGTTGTCAGTGCGCCGCATCCCCCAATATGCTCGTTATCCAACGAAGATAAAGATATATGCTCTATACGAACGGCCTAAGCGGCACAGACACGGCACCTAGAACCTTTCCGGAGGCGCACACAGATTGCTTCTGAGCCGTATCAATCAAGCCTTCAGCCCAAGCGTCAATAGATCTTGTGTGGGGACAGGACTTCGTGTCGATGGGTCTTAGGACGCAGTGCGTTATCGTATCCCCCTGCGTTCACCCTGGTATCACCTATGTGCACCCATCAACCAGTATGGTTTCAGACGCCACCACATTCATGTTGGTACACATAGTTCGGTACACTGTCTAGACAATACAACCCTTGCAAGTGCTAAAGCCAACATACACCACTTCCAACCCAGTTATTCTCAGTGTCTTATGTCGCACGCCAACCTTCATCCACAGTTGCCCTTGGAGGGCTCTATCTTCGGGGTGTGGAATTTTCCTGTAATCGTCGCCACCATTTCCGTGGTCGAAGTACTCCATGTTCCCAGCGTTCCTTGTGTGACCCTTCCCTTCTAATCCTGAAACACAACTCTTCCCCTGTGCGGGAACGCAACCAATCCTTCTCGCCCGGGTAGCAGGTGACCTCAGGAACGTCCCGTGTTGGAGCCGGTCCCGGATACCCCGGACACGGTGGGCGACGCGACGACAGCCGGGCTGTGCATGTGCACGTGGATGTGCCTCGCCCCAACCGACATGCTGTTGCCGCTGCCGACCGGCCGTGGCGCGGGCTGCTGGTGGTGCGGCGCCTGTTGCAGCTGCGCCATGGTCATGGGTGTAGCCGCTGAGCTACCCGGACTGCCGCCAGGCGCGCCCGTGCCGGAGATGGACGCGCGGCCCACAGCTCCAGGTGGCCCCTGCAGCAGGGAAGATTGCGGTTGCAGTCAGTCAGTCAGTCAGTCAGTCAGTCTTACGTACCCACCCGGATTCCACACCAACGCAAGGCAGTGCTCGATGCGCTGCCATGAGAATTGTTGTGAGCACCAGTTTGTTCAAAACCGAAAGGGAGAGCTGCGGCGCTGTGCAATGACAACTGCGTGGTTGCGTAGGTATGTTCGAACGTGGCGGACCTCCGCGCTGGCTGAGGGATCAAACATTAAAGGATATTTCCGGGTATCCGCAGCCGCTTGCGACCGAGCGCGGATTTCTGCACCCTCACCTGCAGCTTGCGGCGGAGAGCCTCGATGGTTCGAGCCTTTTCTGCAGCATCTTCCTCGTGGCGCTTGCACCGCTCTAGCAGCGCAGCGATCTGCGCATCCTTGCCCAGCCGCATCGCCTCCCAGGCCTGGAGCATGGAGTTAAGCTCCCTGCAATGCGCAGGGCGTGACCGCGTGCATTGCATTCGCTTGCCGCAAATTCCGACAGTCCTGCCGTAAACACTATTGGCCCTTGAGAGCTCAGCAACGCCCATCAAGCGGCTACGCTAACATGGCAGCCCAATTACCGTATACGGCGTCAGGACTATGGCGAATCAGCTTCACGCGACAGTCCACACGCACCTGACTTCGTTGTTCCGCAGCTCGAGCTGTTCCCGGTAGGCAGCCGCTTGCTGTGACGCGGCGCGCAGCTCGGAGCGCGCGGCATCCAGCGCCGCCGTGGCGTCCTGACGGGCCAGGGTGGCCGCCTGGCCGTTGCGTTGCAGCGTCTCGCATTGCGTGTCCAGAGCCCGGACACGTTCCTGCGGTGGGCCAGGGCAAGGGGATAAAGATGCAGGATAAAATCATCAACGCATTTCCTCGGCAAGGCTTGCATCCACATAAAAGGGGGTACCATGTCTATCACAGGAACCATGGTGAGACGACCCAGCAACTTCAACGATGCTGGGAGAACACCGCACCAGCGCATCCGAACCATCGGGTAAGCGCGTAACCAACGCCCGGTCGCGGCTGCGCCCTCTCTCGCACGCATCAGCCTACCTGCAAAGCCGCCATTGCGCTCCGCCCCGCCTGCCACTGCTCCTCCACTTGCGCGCACTTCTTCATGAGCAGCGCGCACTCCTCCTGCTTGGCAGCCAGGGTGGCCTCCAGCTCGTCGCTGCGCCGCAGGAGGGCCTCCTGGTCGGCGGACAGGCGGCTGCTGTCGCGTTCCTGCGGGACGGGTGCCACCACCAAGACACACAGGCCGAGGGACGGGTTCGCGGGCCGATTGAGCGCAAGGGAGCAAAACGGTGCAGTTTCGGAAGGCAGCATGGAAAGGAGCGCCTCGCATCGGGCGCAGGCATGGTACCGACGGTAGGATAATCCAGCTCAACAGACTCCAGTTCGCACCTGCTGCAGCAGGCGCTGCTTGAGGCGCTGGTAGTCAGCGATCTGCGCCGAGATCTCCGTCTCCACCGCCTCGCAATCCGCCTCCTTGCGACGGAGGGCCGTCTGCAGGCGAGACACCTCGTCCACCCGGGCGCTCAAGCTGTCTTGCGCTGACCTGGCGGCGAGGGTGGGCACAGAGGGAAAAAGGGTCCCCCAGAATCAGCCCACCGTCGGGTGAGCCCATGCAAAGCTGCAAACACCCACCAGCCAGCGCCACCGTCCGACTGCGACGCAGAGAGCAAGTGCACCCGTCCCGGTTGCCCGCTGTTGTAACACCCCTGGCTCACTTGAGCCGGGTCTCCAGCCGCTTGACGTCCTCCTCGCGCGCCACCAGCCGGGCTTGCAGGGTGGTAACCTCCGCCTCGGCCGTCGCCGCAGCGGCATTACGGCGCTGCAGCTCCTCCACCAATACCGTCGTGAGCTCCTGCACGTTAAGGGTTTTAATCCGCGATCAGCATTCGGTCACAACGGAACCTCCGGCAAGCCCGCGCGTACGCCGCACTTCCCCAGACGGCCCAAATGCATATGTGCGGACCAGGACGCGACGCATCGCGTCGTGCGCACTTCCCCAGCCGAACCCGAACCCAGATCACCTCCAGCAGGCGCAGCGACGTAGACAGGTTGCTGGGCACACCGCTCCCACCGGCGCTGTCCAGGGCGCCAAGGTCGGCACCCTTGGCAGCAGCGGCAGCGGCGGTGGCGGTGAGCGCAGTGCGGACCGCGAACACCAGGCGGCCCACCACCGTCTCAGAGCGGCTGAGCTGCTCCTGAAGCTGCTGAACCTGGCCACGGCGAGGACGGGGCAGGGAGGGCGTGACATGGGTTAAATGGCTGGAGTGGGAATCCAGTGTCAATAAGAACATGGGAACAGAGGCGTGTACGTATCGACTCATTGTCGAGCCTGCGCCCTCTGCAACTTCGATAAACGTATATCAGGTTCTTCTAGGTCGCCTGCCTTATCCCGTTTAGGGCCCTGTCAGCATGTTGAGCCAGTCGTGTCGCGGTTGTCCTTATTTTGCCCTATACTGCTTTGCTACGTGAGTTCCTTGCCGGTATTTGTGGTGAGGACTCCAGGGTCCGTTTAGGAAGGGGCCCTTAACGCAAGGATGCCTACCTGGTCGGTCATGTGCTGGGCGCCCGTGCGAGCCGCAGTGCTGCGCTGCGAAAGCTCCTGCACCTCGGCCTGTGTGGGCCGCGGATGAATGTGGCCATGCGTGGTGGATGATGTGGGCCAAACAAGCAGCACTTGCAAGACGGATGGTGACACGTTTGGCACGTCCAAGACGTCACAGGCATCAAGAGAGGCACAAGAGAGGGACACGTTATTTTGCATCAACGGGTTGCGCGCAGATGACTGCAACTCCGGGGCCAGCAGTGCTTGCAGAGTATGGCAAGGTCGCACCTGCAGCGCCGAAATCTGCCGCGTTGCGGCCGCTAGGTCAGCCGCTGTCCTGGCGGCCGCGTCGTGCCGAGCATCAGTGTCGGCCTACGTTTCAGAAGGTTAAAACTGAACGTCAAGTAAATGACCGCAAGCGCGTGCATAGCTGTCCCTTAGCTCCACGCTTCTTAGGCACAGGGCGGCGAGCATGGTGTCAGCAGCACTCAGGCTATGTCCGGACAGCACTGTTTTTTGTTACGAGCTGTCCAACATCGCCCCATTCACTCGTCAATGCGCACCTGGAGCAATAGCAGGCTGCGTTCTGACGCCTGCAGCTGTGCCCGGGTGTCCCGCAGTTCATCCTCGCGCCTCTGCAGCTCGTCTTCCACAGCTGCGAGCTGCGCGGGCTCGCATGAAAGCACGTAGGTTTCACGAATTTGCGGACAGACAGACGGACAGACGGACGGACAGATGGACGGACGACGGAGGCGGGGGTGGTGGTAAGGCCTCCGCTGCATTCATATATGGACAAAGCTTCAGCGAAGCACGTTGGGCATGGCATTCCATGTTTCCCTGGACACGATTCTCGACAGAGGGGCATCACAACCAGGTAGCTCTGTTCCCGGGACTCCAGGGACTCAACCTTCAGGGACTCAACCTCAGTACCTCACCCGCTGCGCTTTGGCCTCCAACTTGTCCTCCGCCGCCCGCAGCTGGGCCCCCAGGCTGTCACGTGTGAGCTCCAACTGGTGCTGACAGGCAGTCAGCGCCTGCTCCCGCTCCAGGACCTGTGGAGGGGATTTGCAGGGCCGGGGGGGGGCGAGCACGGCCCGCAACAAGGCATGCAGATGGCTTGGAAAAGGGTACCGGCGCGCTGGTACCCCGCGACCGATTAGCTGGGGACCCAAGAGTCTCATGGGAACTAAAGCGCTCCTGGCGGCACCTCCGTGCGACGCACCAATTGCAGCAGAGCACGCGAACACTGGTGTCGTGCAACATGCAGCACAGCGATTCTGGTGTCATCGGTCGTTCATATGGCGCTGCACGGGAACCCCGTCGACCAAAGCCGCGAGTGAACACGTACCCAAGAGGGTATGCAAATCAAAAATAGCATACACTGGCCCCGGGCGCACCTTGGCTGTTAGACCCGACGCATCGGCCCTGGACCGCTCAAGCTGCGAGCTGAAAGTGGCGAGATCGGCCTGCGACCGCAACGAGCAACACAGCAAACGGCATTTTCACACGCGCATACAACCAAGGTTAATCGCTGTCCAAACAGTACGCTATGTGACGTAAATATGCAGCAACGGCTTTACGGGCTGACGCCGGTGCACGCGCCCCTTCCTGCCAAGCACCAAACTTAGATGGCCCTAGGTTTCCTAGAGTCCCTCGCCACATCCGTAAGCACGCTCAAAACTCTTGCGTATCAAACCGGGACGGAATCCGGGCGGCTGTACAGGCAACCGGTAAACCATGGCCCGTCAACACGTGCCACCGGCTCCCCACGCACCTGCAGCTCCTGCACCCGAGCGTCCTTAGCCCTGCACGCGTCCCTCCACATGGCCACCACCCGGTCCAGCTTGGTGGCTTGCTGCTGGTGCTGCTGGGCCAGGAGCAGCTGGTGCTGCGAGGAGCCGGAGGCGCTGCCCGCGGGCACCGGCGCTGACCGGGTCGGCGTCATGGTGAGGGTGGAGTGATACGGCCGCGTTGCCTGGAGGGAAATCGGGGCGGGAAATCACACGGTTAACACGAAAGCGACTGCGGGTTCGTACGACTTCAGGAACGAACGAGCGCAAGCCGAACAAGGGGGTCGTTATGGACGCTGTCCCAGGAGGTGACCGTGCGCACCTGGGAGCGGGGACTGGTGGAGGTGGAACGCAAAACCTCGTCAGGTTCATCGCCCTCGCCGGTGCCGCGGTCCCACAGCGCCTGTGATGCGCTGGAAGGACTGGGGGGGCCCAGCATCCCCACGATGTGTTTCTGCCCCTGCTGGTGCTGCGAGGTCAGCTGCTGCAGCATGACCTGGCGGCTCTCCAGCTGCTGCTGAGTGACCGACAGCTGCTGCCGCAGCGTCTCCGAGGTGGCCGCCAGTTCCCGCTCCTGCAGGGTAGCAAACAAACGACAAGTTACAAGTCCGGCACAACGTGCTGTGCATCCGTAACAGCCGAGGAGGCCATGGAGGCCAAGGCGGGAAAACCATATCGTTCATGCCCTCCCCGGTTCACGAGCCACAAGGGAGCGACGTTGCTGAATGTAGATAGATTTCCAAAAAGGGGTTGCTAAATGTAGATAAGTTTCCAAAAAGAAGTGTATATCGAAAATGAGATGGCGAAAGCGACGATGGCGCGATTCCTGTGCCTCCGCAGACAGCCTGCGCACCCGGATCTCTGCCTCCGCCAGCCGCTGGTCCAGGATCGCCGCCTCCTTTGCGAGCTCCGTCCGCTTGGCATTGGACGCCTGCGTGGGTAACATTGAGGTAGGGTTATCACTTTTCGGCGTCATTGCCAACCCATGGGTACATGGACGAGGCCGTAGACAGCAGCTGTCAGAAGTGCGACAACAACGGCGCTGGTCACCTGAAGCTCTGACGCCAACGTGTCGATTTCTGTACGCTGAGCCCGAACTTTCTGCATTAACGCCTGCAGCGCATTCCGGGTGTCGGTGTCGTCGGTGCCTGCGGACTGCTGCTGCTGGTGTAGCCGCTCCAGCATGCTGGGCGAGGAGTGCTCCACCGCACGGATGCTAGCCTGGCTGTGCGACGCCCGCCGCTCGCCATCCTGCTGAAGCCGCTGTGTCAGTGCTTCGCATCGGGCCTGCGCTTCGGCAGCGGCAGCGGCGCTGGCAGCAGCTTCCTCCTGAGAAGCCTTCAGCGCAGCCTGCACATTTGGCGATCAAACGGTGTTGTCCTACATAGCTTATTCATTTTGCAGCTAACGAAGCAGCAGAAGTGCAGCGGCACTGGCAGACAGAAGACCCACCTTATAGGCTTGGAGCTCCGACCGCAAAGCCCCAACAACTGCGTCGACATTTTCTATTGATGATGATGTTGCTATCGCCGCACCGCCTGCACCGAGGAACATGCGCATGTCGATAGCCTGAATCATCTGCTCGTTCTAGCTAAATTTAGTCACAGCTCATGGAAATGAAAAAGAAATAACATATTGAACATAATAAGTTCATTAATGCTTTGTGCCTGTACACATGACTTTGGCTGTCCTGCCGTTTTGAAGGAACGACAGCCCTCACCTGTGACTTGGCCGCCCGCCGCTGCGACTTGCGCACGTAAACGTTCAACCTGGGGTGAAAAAGAAAGAAACGGGGACATCTCACAACCGCGATGCTATCGATAACTTGATGACGCCTATAACCGCTAACTACTGACACGTACCTCAATGTCTTTACTGTGAAGCTCCTGTTCCCATTGGGTCAGCTTTGCTCTTGCTTGTTTGAGCTTTGAATGAGTCGTCGTCAGCTTTTCGAGCAGGTCTCTGTTCTCAGAGAGCATGCCAACAAGCTGCTGCTGGGGCGCCTGCGAGGCGGATGACACGCTGATCCCACTGATGCTGCCCGAATCATGGAGCTGCTGCGTGAGGCGACGACCCGCATCCATGCCCTCCTGGACCGTACTGCAGGAACAGAGAACAAGGGCGCAGAACAAGGGATACCCGCTTTGCAAAGACACGATGTAGTGTACAGCATACCCGCTTTGCTCAGCTGTCCATTGAAACAATCAACCAGCATGCCACAAGACTGGTTCCTCTTACCTCTTACGCACCTAGCGGCCCAACAATTACTACATCCCGGGGCTCTTGCGTCCCCGTACGCACCTTGCGAGCTTACGCTGCAGCGCCTCGTTCTCCTGCGGGGCATAACATGCATCACATACTTCATCGGACGAAGCGCTTGGGTCCCGGTAGCCGAATCTCGGGCTCCTACACAGCCATCCGCCCAGCGCGACACGGTATATGGGTAACAGCGGTCATGCAGTGCCTCACCTGCTGGGCTGCGCGCAGCTCCTGTCGCACCTCCCGCAGCTGCGCCTCGAACGCCTCGGTGTGACCGCGCAGCGCTGCCAGCTGCTGACTGACGCCCTCGAGCCGCGCATCACGATCCGCGAGCTGGCGCTCGCATACGGACAGCTTGCCCTGAAGGCCCTGCACTTGAAGCTGAAGCGCCGTCGCTTCCTGGCGATGCGCCTGCGGGGGAGAGGGTGTGGCGATGTCATGTTAAGCAGGTACGCTGCATTGGGACGAACAGACAGCCCTCTTTCCTATGCACTCTCGCCTCCGCAGAAGGAAGGAACGGTGCTTCATCCTGATGTTACCTCGCGGTGTGCGGCCAAGGCGGCAGCCGCCCGCGCCTCGGCGTCTGCTGCCGCCGCTGCGCGTGTCTCCGCCTCCGCCAGCGCGGCCTCCAGGTCCTGGGCGCGGGTCTCCAGCCCAGCAGACCGCACGTGCGCGGCCGCCGCCTCTACGACAGCGTCCTCCGCTTCTGCGGCCTGAACGGGGTCAAGACGGCAGCGGGTGACGTCGCGCAACATGCCATAAAGCCGTCGATCCCCCACATGGATGCACAGGCAGGGGCGCGATGAGCCCCTGCGTTGTGGGCCGAGGGGATTGATTTGCGGTCTTCTGACAAGTCCTTCCCTTCGGGGGCCGCTCACCTGGTGCCTGGCCGCCACCAGAGCTTGTTCCAGATCCGCCACTCGCTGCACCCAAAGCAGGTCAGCCCCTCGGCCTTGGCTTGTAGCCGCCTCCAGCTGCCGCCGCAATGACTCAACCTCTGAGCGCTCCTCAGACAGCCGGGCCTCGGCAGCACGCAGCTGCAGCGGGAAATCAAGGGGTTACTAGACGTATGGGAGGCTTGGCCATGGCTCATCTAGACGTACGGCAGGCTGTCAGACGATTGCACGCTACGCTGCGGCAACCAAAACAGTATTCCATTCTTAACACAGCGCTATGCCGAATCGGTGAGCCAATAATGGCAGTTCCTTGCACGTCTGGAGCAACTAATCAACGGCGTACACCATTGCAACACCAACACCAAGTTGTTCAAGATCCCACCTGCGCAGCTGCCCTGTCACGTGTCTCCTGCGCCTCAAGCAGTTCATCCTACGAGGCGGTAATGCGGTAATGCTGAATCCATGGCGATCGAATCAATGCATGTGGGCGTGTCATATAGCTTAACAATTTCTTGGCATGTCGAATGGCGCGGGCCTACGGTACACGCCGCATGCACATGTTTAGCAGGGAAACCCGCCCCGACCCAAATCGGGTCATGCAAGTGTTTCGTACCTGGACTTTAGACAACCGCTCAGCGAGCTTGCTTGACTCAGCCTGCGTGTGTCATGTGCACCCAAAAGGAGGTTAGTTCGCAGGTGCTGGAATACTGCATCGCCCCTCAACTTCCGTCGCCGAAAACACGTGACTCACGGAGACTAGAGCGCGGAAGGCTCCGCGCGAGGCGCCGCGGGGCGTTCCCCGTCTCTCGCTTACCCGTACACGCGCGCTTGCATCAGCTGATAGCTGGGCGTCCAATGAAGCATTCTGCCGTTGCCGCTCTAGTTCTTGGGTCCCACTTCGCAACGTCTCCACGAGCGACCTCTGCTCGGAAAGCTCCTGCCCACACCCCACCAGCATATCCGAGCAAGCCGTCAGCTCCCATTTCGACATGGCCTCTCAAGGAACAAGACAGACAACTTACAATCGGAGTACACCACTCACCCGTTCAGCGGCTTCAGCTCGCGCAACAGCGGCTTGGAGATCGGCCTGGTGGCGTTGAGAGGAGCATAGTATGGCAGTTCGAGACCGCAGCGATGGGAATGTTTGTGCATGAGATACCAAGGGCCTCACCTGCAGGGCGTCGGCCAGAAGCGCCCTTTCGCGCAGCTGCACCTCAAGGGCGGTGGCCGAAACCTACACACGCAAACAGTCGGTGAGCACGGTTGGCAGCGTGCGTTGACTTCAACCTGCGTCAGTCCTCCACGGCGCCTGCGAGGCATGCCTACCTGGTCTGCCCCTGGCACCGTGCCCACTTGCTGGGCCTCCGCTTGCTGAGCTAGTCGCTGCGCCGACGCAGACGCCAACTGAGCCTGCGACGCGCAGCCACGGGACCAACGGGCGTTCGGAGTTCGATGCGGCCCTGCGCGCGCAGTGCCCCGGGAGGCATACCTGGGCACCCTACAGACCTGCAGCACGCCGACCTCCAGCTCCTTGTCTTCGCAGCGGTGCTGCAGCTCCTCCGCGCGGCGCTCCGCGTCCGCCAGCGCGTCCTGCAGCTCACTGCACCGCTCCGCTGCACGCGCCAGTGCGGCCTGAGACGCCTGTGGGCGTCACACACACCACCAGCGTCGTTGGCGCCTAGGGTGAAGCCCTCGCAGACCCCATCCACCCCTCCCTTGTCACCGGTGCCCCGGAAAGTGTTCCAAACGAACGATAAACGGCCTCGGACGTGGCCACCTGGTGTGCAATTAGATAGATTCCGCACCTGCTCACGGTCTCGCTCCTCGTCAAGCTGCAACTCCAGCTCCAGAACCTTCTCCTTGAGGGCGCTGACACCCTGGGTAGAGCCGGAAATGGATGCCTGCACACGGCATGTATGCACAAGTGCCCGACATATTGGCAGCAATTTAGAGCTCAAATGAGCATCGAGACAATAACGGCAAAACATGGGCCTGCAGCTGCGGCGCCGTCCCTGACCCACGCCTCACGGTTACCTCTAGCCGGCTCTGCAGCTCCGCCGTCTTGGCCTCCGCCGCGCGCAGCCTCGAGGTTGCCCCGTCAAGGTCCGTCCGAAGCAGTTGGGCGTCCTGCTCAGCCTGACCCGCGCGCATCTCAGCACTGACGAGTTCCGCCTAGGAAGGAGCGCCCCGAGGAGGGAGCGCACAGGCTTAGTGAATGGACCATCGCAACGGGTCGAACGCAGTCGAACCCATCGGGAGCGCCCCATCACCCATGCATGGAATTCGCAAGTCATGGTCGCTGAAGCTCCGGGGACGCAGATGCTTGGCGTAGAACGTGTGACTGCCCACCTGGAGTGCCTCGAGCTTTGCTTGCAGCTCCGTGACGGCCGCCTCCAGCAGTCGTGACTCCAAGTTGCCCGAAGCGGCACGGTCGGGCTGCGCGTCGGCTTCGCCCCTAGCCGCCATGTCGCTTGAGGTCCGAAGCATATTCCTGGGCCCAGGAGAAGCACCTGGGAAAAGGGACACGCCCAAGACCACGATGTAAGACGACATCCACACACAAACGGGACGGTGAATGCCCTGCACTCAGGTGCAGAACAACCCCACGGCGCGGGGCTCATCAGTATGCCCAAATGCCTTGTACCTAGCACCCCATGCGACGTACTCGATGACGCTGTGCGCGCGGCAACCGCTGCGGCGGTTGCGGCTGCAGCCGCTGCCGCACGCCGCTCCGCAGTCAGCTGCGCAAGTTGCCGCTGCAGTTCACCGTATTGCTCGTCCAGTCGCTCGTTCTCGGCCTGGACCTGCGAACCAGTGGACAGGCATTGCCTTACGTCATTGATCCCACACTTGGCAGTGTCCTCCCCAATGCCGGTCTCTCGCCCACCTATCACTCTTACCTGCCGTACCAAGCCCTGCTGACGAGACAGGGCCGCTTCTGCCTCCACAAGCTGCGCCTCGCTGTCCACATGCCGCTCCTCGGCAGCCGCAAGACTAGCCTGGACAAAAGAAGGACGAGGGATTGCAATGTGAGCCAGCCACAGACACCCTATCACGGATGAGTACCCGTCCGCGCCTACCTACTGAACGCCCTTGCGAGCAGCCGGTGGACATGGTAGCTGCACGTCGTGCACGTCAGGGCTCACCTGTAGCGCCTCGTTGGCCTTCCGCAGGGTGTCGGACTCAGCCTTCTGATCCACTACTTCCTGCTGGAGGACGCCGATGCGGGTGCGGGCTGCGGCCAGGTCCTCGCTGAGGGCCTGCACACGTCACGCCAGCAGGCACCCAAATCCGCACACTCGTCATCGACATCGGCACACGAAACGGGCACGTGTGGGGGCGCATTCACGCCCGGGAGATTTGTAACGGAAGCGGGCCAGTGAAGACCCAAGGAAACACCCGGAGACATGCACGCCGTGGTCACGCTTGCCTGGAGCTGCGATGCCAGGGACCGGGCCTGGGACGCGGCCGCCTCGTTCTGCGCCGTGAGCCGCCGGATCTCCTGTGACGGGCGCACCAGCGTGGAAAGCAGCCTGGGACTTGGCGGCATTGACGCGGCATAGTTCCAAGTTACCCACGGTCTACGGCTCTAGGAGAGCTGTGTCATGTGCATCCGGCCTCAGACACCGCCCCCGACCCACCGCTTCCTGCGTCTCCACTGTGTCCTTGGCCAGGGCCGCTTCGAGGCGCAGGTTGTCCGCCGCGACCTGCAGCTGCTGCGCCTCCGCTGTTGCTGCCTGTACCTGGCTACTGTTGCCCTGCTGCAGCTCCCGCAGCTGTGACGACAACTGCCGCACGGCTTCCTCCGCCGACGAGTGCAATGCCTGGTAACGACCGGGGAGGGCAGCAGACAGCTTCGCACTGCGGGCTTCCGGAAGATCGCCATACCCTGGGAAACAGCTCCGAACCGGTGTCCCGTGTCCGTTAGGAAATGCAGCCGGTCCACAACGAAACGCCGCGGCGCAGCCTGATAACTCATATGCCATTTTGCCATACCTGCATCTGGGCCAGCTGCTCACGCGCCCGCTCAGCCTGCGCGGGGAATTGCGGAACAAAGAGAATAGCCTAACGGATGATGTCTTAGCTCGAAAAGGAACGGCAACAATAGATCAAAGAAACCCATACCGTACCGGCAAACGGTCAGGTGCTTACCGTAAAGCCCCAGGCGCCCGATGATGTCTTAAACCTTGTGGAGCTTAGTGCTCGCCTACCCACTCACCGTTGGACATGTGCCGTACATATGCGATTGTGCATCTGCATACCGGTCCTACCTGCCGCAACCGCTCCTCCCCGCGAGCATTGGCGTCCGCCACAGCACGCTCCGCGTCCCTCGCGCGCTTCTCCAGAGCAGCGGCCTCCCCCTGCATACGCTCCTCCAACTCCTTCATCTGCGCCTGGGCCTGCACTTCGGCTTCCTGCGTACACACCGACGACCGGGTCTCCTCACATTATGATGTCGTGGTGCTGGTGACCCCACAAGTGTGCAGCGCGCCGGGCCCCGGGCATTAGATGCAGCGCACCTCGACCCGCTCGGCGGCTTTCGCCTCTGCGGTCTGCATGGCCTGCCGCGCGGATTCCGTCACCTCCTCCAGCTGCTTCTCGGCCGCCTCCAGCGACGCCGCGAGGCGCTGCACCTCGTCCTGCGATCGCCACCCGCCGACGGACGTGGATTAGAAAAGCAACACCCGCAGCAAACTTCAGAGGAAAACAGGTATGGTGCGGCCTGCGACCCAGCGCGGCACCGAGCCGCCTACCTCCAGCATGCGGACCGTCGCTGCTTGGGCTTCGACCTCCGCGGTGTTCTCTTCCCGCAAAGAAGCCAGCTCTCGCTGCAGCGCTGCCCGGTCCGACATCACGGATGACAGCGCGGCGCGCAGCTCGTGGATTCGCTGGTCCTTCGCACCCGTGAGCACCGGGTCCTGGTCTGCGTCCCCGGCACGCAGGGAAAGACACAGAGCGTGGCGTGACACCGGTCCAAGCTGTACCGTCCATGACATGCAGGGTCAGATGGCGGCCGCTACTTTAAAGATTTAGAGTGACGATCCAACACAAGATGACATCGATTAGGATGGGCTTAGAAACGAAATGGATGAACCGAAATGGAAATCAATGAACTCATACATACATGAGCTCTTATCTAAACATACATGAGCAGATGCCGACCCACCTCGCGCGTACGACGCCCTGGTGGACTCGTCATCGCGCAGGGCGAGAGCCGAGGCGGGGATTGCGGCGCTCTGTGGCGTGACTCCCGATACGGCAGGTGCGGCAACGTCGGCCAGGGCTCGGCTCAGGGACTGCGTCGCCGGGTTGGCCCCGGGCCCTATGACGGGCGTCATGGCGGCAACATTGGCGAAGGCTGAGGAGACGGCCTCCGCCCGACTGAGGCGGACCCTGCGGATTAGCAACAGCACGAGATCTTGTATGCTAATCAAGACCAACATTGATAGTGACCCGGGGGTTGTCAGTCCACGATTGACGTGCGTATGGGCAGGCACTTCACCAATGCAGGAAGCCCAGACCCGATGTTCGGATCCGCAGTCATATCCCGCCTGTTAGCCCTCGCTGCAGGAGACGCAGGATCACGACCATTGGTGAGAAACGCGAGTATCACCTGAGCACCTCCAGCTCCGTCTCCACGGAGCTGCGCCGGGCCTCCAGCTCCGCATTGACGGCCTGCAGAACATTTCCGAGGTGCAAAGGCACCGGCGCATCATTCCCACCCGGCCTCTAGGCAGTTTCGGCAGTTGCGACAAGGCTGGCTGCCGACGGCACGCGTTTCGGCAGTGGACCGTACCGCCCCGCTGCCCCCCCGGACATTTCTTCATGGCCGTTAATTTGGATCGCTGGGCCTTTGCTAACGCAGCTCTCAGCGGCTGTCCGACAGTGCCGTACATACAGACTTAAACTGTGGGTAGCTTGGCTCTTGCACAACGGCTGGAATACCTGGTGCAACATCGGGGAGCGCACATAATGCGCCGAGACTGTTGTGTTGCCCACCTGTAGCTGTCCCAGCTGCCCGATGAGATGCGCCTGGACTGCTGCCGCGTCTCCCAGCTGGCCGGAGGAGATGGCGGGGAGCAGCGCGGCCGCGGCCGCGGCTGCCGCCTGTGCCGCAATGACCTGTTGCCGCAGGCTTGCGATCGTGGTATCGCGTTCCGTAACCTCCTGCGGCCGTAACCACAAGGACGCGGCCCATGCTTATGCAACCACATACCGGCACCTTCTTGGCATCATATGTCGCTGGCTTCATGGCCAAGCCTCCTAACGTGACGAAACCGTTCTAGATGCGGGCTCACCCGCGAGACTGAAGCGAGCCGCTCCTGAGTGCGCTGACCCTCCTCTTCGGCCCCCCGCTTGACCTCCTGCAGCGAGCGGAGGAGTACACCGGGAGCATCCCAGGAGCATCATGCATTCATGACGCGTTTCGAAAGCGCCAGTACGGCCGGCTGGCTCCACACCGAGTCGTCTGCCTCAGGGTCTGGCGCAGACTGTTATCGCTTCCCACGAGTTTCTTAGGCTTTGGTGGCGGTCCCCCGCTTGTGCCCAACGGCCATTGTACGTAAAGTGCAGGCGCGGTACGCGACACAACACGTGCAACACCCAAAGCCCATATTGAAAACCGATCCCTTACCGCCAGCTCTGATCTCAGGGATTCGCCTTGCTGCAGCAGCCGCGTCGCATTCGCCTGGCTCTCCTGTGACGCAGGTGCGGCGGAGCCCCTGTCAGCCCAATTCGCCTTCGCATTCGCTCAGCGGCAAGTACATTCGCTACGGCGCCACGTGCTGTGGCGATGCGCCCCGTGTCATCTTTCGGCTCGCATGAACGTACCTGCAGCGCTTGGGCCGCGCGCTCCAGCTCCTCTAGCACGGTCGACGTACGTCGCTGCACGCGGGAACCCCCAAGATTAAGGATGCGTTGAGAGGATGTATGCAGCTACGCATGCGCTGGACTAATGCGACCCAAAGCAATTGGAGTTCAGCGCGGTTGTACGTCTCGTCCATTGGGTTCCACCTACCTGCTGTGGCTCCAGCTGTTCACGGATCACACGGTCCATGTCTTTGCGGGCAGCTGCCTCTGCCTTCCGGGCAGCTTCCAGGGCCTTGTTCGCGTCCGCTAGTTGGCCTACAGCAAATAGAGGTGGCTCTCCTTACTCTCCGAGCACCCAGGGTCTCGACAACAAGCTTGTACGCGTGCCGGTGCCGAGACCTCGCACACGCAGGTGTGCACGTCGCGAGGTGGCCAACGAACCCACCTGCCAGTTTAGCTGCTTTCTCCGCTTGCGCTTTGCGGTCCTGCTCCACGTTGATCCTGCGGGTGTTGCAGCCGAAGTGATAAGAGACGTTACCAATGATTGGAACGAGGCACTCTTGAGCGGCCCAGGTGTGCATCAGGACTACAAAGCTCACCTGCGCTCTTCCAGCTTAGACACGAGGGCATCGGCTCTTGCGGCGCGCGTTTCAGCTTCCTGCGAAGGATCGACACCGTCAAGCTCCCAGCAACCCAAGCGGGCGTGATCCAACACAACAGGCCTAGACATGTCGCGGGGTGAGTGGAACCGTCTTGACTTGCCTGGAGGCGGGAGCTGAGCTGCACATTGTCGATCTGCAGCTGCCGCAGCTGCATGGCTCCATGCTTTATCCTGCATAGTAGGGCAGATTAATTGTACTGAGGTCACCGTCATCGTAGAGGAACATGCCGCTCCTAGGTACGCTGCTGGGAGGTTAAGATGGCCCTACCGCTCACGACGCGTCTCCACGGCGGTGCCTAGCTGGGAAACACGGTGCTTCTCCGCCGCGAGCCGCTCCCGCAGCTCTCCACGCTTCCGGCGCAGAATCCGAATCCTGCACGGTCACCAGAATGGCACACAGAGGCACACATAACAATGAAACCAGCATGATACACGGGCGGGTTTCCGCGATTGATATCAGGAAGATGGGAGCGCAGACGGTCCGCGCGTGAATCATGCACGCCGCAGTCTGCAAATTTTCCAGCTCACAACCTGCAAATGCTCACAACCTGTAAACCCATGAAGGCACAACCAGCAGCTGCACGCACGTTGCGAGCATCACCATCCTCTCCCGAGTGCGGGGGTTAGCTGCCTTGCGCCACTTGACCATCTCCTCGCCCACGCGGCGGATTTGCTCGTTGAGGCTGGCGATGTGCCGGAGGCCCGTGGCCTGCTCGTCCTGCATCGTAACAACAAGAAGACAATTCATTCAGTACGAATGTCAATGACAGGAAAGCCAGCTTGGGTCTGCGACAAGGCTACCAGGGTGCCATACCTGCATCCCTTTCAGTTCATTGCGAGCTCCGTCGAGCAGTGACCTTGCATTGGCAAGCTCCTCCTGCGCGGCGCGTGACCAAACATGGTTTTCGATCGAATTCTTTTCCACGGCCGTCCGCCACATCAGCGTGCTTGGTCCGGACCAAAGCCGAAGTCCCTCTGCACTTCGTCCAGTTCCTAATCTGACTGAATGAAGAATGAATGAAGCCAAAGGGGATCATCGGTGCCTACCTACAAGGAGAAATCCTAGCACGAGCCCCGACGACACTAACGAGGGCCCACCACCACCACATCGCCGCGGGTTCCCCGCCTGTCGATGACACGGGAGGTGTGGCTGACAGCTGTGGAGCAAACGGACGTCTGATTCGCTTGCAGGCAGCTCCAACGCACCCACCTGGAGGGTGGTCACCAGAGCCACGGCGGCTGATTTTGCAACCTCCGCGTCTTGCACGCGAGCCTCCGCCAGGGCCTGCGCCTTTGCAATCTGCGTCTGCGCCTGAGCAGCTGCATCAGCTGCGGCCTGCTGTGCTGCATCTATGCGCGCTTCCGCCTCCGCCAGCGCATCTCCTTTAACCTGTTCGGCCGCCTGCAACGGGGGCAGGTACCAGGCCACAACCCATCATCCCACTTGAAGCTTACGCTTGCCATGGATCGGCCCGTCCATACAACAGCACCATACAACACCCAACTTCAATCCTTATCCCCTTGCTAGAGGGCGGGAGGTGCTCTTCTCCACAGCGAAGCAGTGTTATTTATTTCTCACGAGCTTCTGGGGACCCACCATGAAGGCCTTGGCGACCTCGTCCTGTACGCGCCCGAACTCGGCCTGCGCCGTGGCCTTGACGTGATCCAGCTCCGCCTCGCAGGCGGCAAGGCGTTCCTAGGAGGCGGGCACAGGCGGCGGTGCTGCTTGGCCATGGCGAATACTACAAACCCCGCAAGAGGACAAGCACTTGCAGAACCAAGACCTCAGGGCTTCCGTTATCCAGGCACTGACTTACACACGGATGACCGTCGTGCTAGTACGTCGCAAAAGTGAGAGACCCTGTCTCACCTGGAGCACTGCCACCTGGGCCGCTTCCTGGCGCGCCTGATCAAGCTGATGTGTGAGCTGCAGTGGGGACAGGGGCGCACGTCACATGGGTTACTGCCGTCCACGCACTGCACCGCCTTGCTGCACTTGAGGGCGGCCACTCACCTCATCCACGCGTTGCTCGGCGCCCACGCGGCGCTCCACCAGGTCCGCTAACGTCTGCGGGAGAGTACCAACAAACCGATCGGACAGCGCAGCCAATACTCCCATTGGAGAGCGCAGCGGACCTAGGGGACTGATGGAAATCCC
The DNA here is from genome assembly GCA_003117195.1 of Eudorina sp. 2006-703-Eu-15. Lineage (NCBI taxonomy): Eukaryota > Viridiplantae > Chlorophyta > Chlorophyceae > Chlamydomonadales > Volvocaceae > Eudorina > Eudorina sp. 2006-703-Eu-15. The sequence continues at coordinate 276,152 of BDSI01000118.1, forward strand.
CGGGCTGTCCAGATGCCCGTGCGGTCGTGGCGGAAAGTGCAGCTTTGAAGTACATGTGAAAGACCTTGGATTCATACCTGGAACACCTCCTGCGACGCAACGGAGACCTTCTGGGCCAGCTCGTGAATCGGCATGGGTTCCGACACGGTTAGCGACGGTTGCGTCGTAGCGCCATCCCGGACCTTGCTCTCTCCAGCCTGAACCTGGCCCGGCTGCGCGAAGGGTGACGACCCGTCTGCGTCCCGGGCCACGCTGAACAGATGCTGCCGAGCTATCTCCAGGTGCTGCTCCGACAGGCTTTGCTGCACTGAGAGCTGCTGTATGCAGCCAACCAACAGGCGTGTGCTGACCTATATGGAAGAAAGACACACGGAAGGGGCATGGCTTCAGGAAGGCAAGCCACGTCAACACAGGCACATGCATCCAGCGGTCGCAGGGACTAGAACGCAAGGCTGGAAGACAGCCCGTCTAGGACAGATATTAAGCCCTTCATTGAGTAACATCCGGCTTGCGCTTACCTGTGGCAGGCCCTGGTCGTTGATGTTCACGAGTCCGCCCCCCTCGCTACGGGATCCGCGTAAGGAGGCCGTTGGCGCGCGTGATAGGCGCTCCAACAGGGACTCCAGCGCTGTCAGCTGCATCGCGGAATCTTCGGCCGCCCGGGACAGCTTCGCGGACATGGCCCGCGGTGGCGAGGCTTGAGAAGCCCGTCGCGATGCTCCAGCCTGGTGCAGGACATAGCAGCACACCCATCACCATTTAAACCTGAAGGCCTTGCCGATCGTACGGCCGAAGGTCAAATAAGATTCGCAAGGCGCATCCCCGTAAATTGTCTACGTTGCGTCACGCGGTGAGGAAGATAAACCAGGTGGATGGGAATCGGACCCAGCTGACCCGACCCTGTAGTGTCACACCTGGTGGATCTCCTTGGCTTTGACCGCTGCCTCCTTGGCAGCGCCCACCACCTGCGAGAAAAAGGGCGGCCTGGGTTCATGCCCTCACAACAAAACCACGAGCTTCCTTAACGCGGCCATTGAAGCCACCTTAGCTCTTAGCGGGGACGTAATCCGGGCGATAGGACCCCGAAGATGTTCCCGTAGCGATTGTGCATCAGCCCTTCCTGCGATGGGTACCCACCTGCTGGCAAAGATCCCGATACGATGCCTCGACAGCGTCGGCCCTGTTTCGGACCTTTTCAAGCTGCTGCTCCGTCGCCTGGCAGGCGCAAAGATACAGCAACGCGTTAGCCAGTTCAGTCGCGGCCAAGCACTAGGCACGCGCCACATGCAATCACTGCAAAGGACCAGTACCACACCGGAACTTTCTACCCGATGCGCCATGACATGTCCTACCACTACTGCCAAATGGTCTTACCTCTACAATGGCTTCCAGGCTCGCGCAGCGGCGGCGTTCCGTATCAAGCGCCTCCAGAGCCTGCGCATAATCGGCAGGCGTGCAACCCGCATCACAACAGCATCGCCTGACACGGCTCGCGTGCGCTCAAGACCAGTACCCATGTGCCACACCTGTTGCTTCTCCTGAACCAGCATGCCGCTCTGCCCCGCGGCGGCATTGCTGTTCTCCATAGCCGCTGCGAGTGCCGCACGCAGCTCCCGAACTCGTTCGTCTTTGATCTGCGCCATAAGTGAAGACGAGGTCACCTTATGCACCGTTCGTCGTTGACTCGTCGAAAGCCTAAGCGGCTGCGCAATAACTCCTAGTTGCGCCGCCTGCACCCACCTCTGCCGCCTCGGTGCTCCGCTGCGCGAGCAGGCTGAGCTGCTCCACCTGCTGCTGCAGCGCCACCGCCTGCTCGCGGCTCGCGGAGAGCTCGCGCTCTGCACCTGTGGACGGGACAGAAGATGTATCCGTGGCACGGGACTGCCACGAGGCTTTTGCGCAGTTCATAAATGCGAAAGCTGACGAAACTTACCTTCCGCATCTGCTGCCCGCACGCGCAGCTTCGACACCTCCAGCTGGAGCTCGCCCAGAGAGGCCTGCAGCTCCTCACATCGCCGCCTTTCTGCTTGCTTCGCCTGCTGCGCAGCCTCCAGGCTGCTCTCCAGCTCGGTGCAGCGCGTGCGAGACTCCTGCAAGTGGCCAAGGCAGAAACGTGTGCCAGTACGTCGTCTAGGGACTACCGAGCGAGGGACATCAGTGCGCGAACGGGACCTGAAAGCAGCTTCGTGCGTCCACATATTCTATTCGCGTCAGGCAAAAACATTGCGCATTCCCAAGCACTCGACGACGTAATTTCGAGGAACGTTCGCTGCCCTGCTGGCCCAATGTCACGTCTATCCTCACAACGGTACATTCCATGACCCTGTCTGGCCCACCCAAACCCACCCACGATCTGAGTATGGGTCCGCATTGTTACCTGGAGGTGCATGGTCAGCTCCTCCACCCGCTGGGTCGCGGTGCGCAGTGCTACATTGCAGCTGGCCAGCCTCGCCTCCGCCTCCTGCAGGTCAAACGCGACGGCCCACGGCACCATGTAACACTGCTCCCATGTGTACCTTCGGGGTATGCGGTTTGATAGCTGTTAAGGCCAACCACCGCATTACCAGCTTACCGCATTGGTCTGTCGCAGCGCATTCATGGCCTGGTCGGTTTCCGCCGTTAGCGCCACCTCACGCTTCTCGGACGTCATGTAAAAGTTGCGAGTCTGCGGTGTGGCATACGATGCAGTAGGACGGTATGTCGCAAGACGGCACCGAGGTCATCACCAAACGGTATATCCGTAGTACATCCAAAGCTTATCACCAACAGAAACACGCGAAACGAAGACTCGTCGAGCCGAAACCAGGCACTCATAAGTACCCGCGCGCGTAGGTTCTTTATCAACTACATGACAGCTCCCATAAGGACGCGTGCGCACCTGGGTAACAAGCTCTTTTACGCGCTGCAGTACCGCCCCCGCGTCCTCCTCAGAGACCTCCCGCTGGCTCAGGAGTCGGTCCGCCACAGCGCCATAGTCCGTCGCAGCAGCACTGAAGCCACTCAGAAGATCCTCCGAATAGCCGAAGGCTGCCGCCAGAGCCTGTGTGGAAAGCCAATTGATGATACCTGATATCCAACAAAAGGCTAGGGTGCGCCCGAAAGTGTCGCGGGTCCTTGCTGCACGTTTTTCTGGCTGGCACTCGTCACCCACGACGGCTCACAGAAGAATGGCCGGCACAACGATGGCCACACCGATGAACTAACCCGCTGCTTCCCCCAGATACCTTCTATAGTGCCTACAACAAATGAAAACTAGTACCTTTGCTCCGACGTTACACCTTCAGCCTACCTGAGGGCCCAGCGCCTGATAGACGGCAGCCGTGGAGGCCCGCAGCGCAGCGTACAGCCCCTCCTGGCGCTGAAGACGGGACTGCACCGTCGACAGTTCCGACCTCAGCGCTGCAAGCTGCGTTTCCTCCACTTCCTGCACACGCCGACGCAGTTGCCCGGGATTAGCAGGACCCACACAAGCCCGCGGCTTGCTCTGCGCCCTCACGCGCTCCAACCGCGGCGTGCTGTCGAGCAGCCTTACACGCACCTGTACGTGCTTGAGCAGCTGTTTGTCCCGCGCGGCCAACTTGGCGTTCAGCAGCTGTAGCTCATTGCGCATCGCCGTGACTTGCTCCGCCGCAGCCTGCCGCAGCGCACGATTTCCAGCATTTACTTTACATGAAGACGAACGACCCTGACGGATATCTTCGTGATGTTTACGAGATACGAAATACGACCGCCCGCAACTCATCACGAGCTGGTGCCGCCGGCGCCGCAGGAAGGGCTCTGCCCTCCCAAGACTCACCTCCAGGCGCATCTCCTGCTGCTGCCGCGCGGCCTCCGAGGTTCCCAGCTTCTCCATCAGCGCCTGCTCCTGCCGCTGAGCGTCCCGCAGCTGCTTGTGCAAACCAGAACCGTGCTCCTGCGGGTTCCCATGACCCCGGCCACAGCCGCACCAAAGATCGTGAACGTCACATGAACGGTTTGCTGCAGGTTGGAATCTGCGTCTTGTTGATATTTGCTGTAATTCTGATAGCAACAGTACCAGTACTCCTCCCAAATGTTTTGGTACATACTGAAGGCGCCCCGTAAACTAAATTTCGCACGCAAGCGACCGAGGGGCCTGGTGACCTGCTCTGACCCGGCTCGCACCTTCTCCTGCAAGAGATGCTTTTCCAGACCGGCCCGCTCCGCTTCCAGTGCAGCAACGCGACTGGACAGGTTGCGCGCCGCCTCCGCCGCCTGATCCGCCGCTTCGGCAGCCCGGCGCCGCTCCAGCTCCAAGGACTGGCATTGATGAAAGGAATAGGTCGGCCAGCCGTACGCAGCTATTCAAGTGCCAAAACAGAGGAACAACCGCGAGCCGCGCCCCAACGCAACTATGCAAATCCTCCGCCACACATCTCACCTGGTTGGAAGCAGCCAGCATCTCCTTCGCGGCCGCCTCCGCGGAACGCGCGGCTGCCTCGGCCTCGGTCGCTGCACGCAAACGCTGCAGCTCCCCCTTCAAGGAACATAGCAACACCGAACGCTTCCACTGTCAACTGGGCCCGATGGACATCGTAGAAGTTATCGTTTGCAAGAACGAGAACTGGTTGGCCTTACCCTGGAACGTGTGGATGACAGCTTGCGGACCCAACCTAACCCCAGTTCATGGCCGGCCCTCGACGCACCTGTAACTGCTGCTGTAGCTGCCCACAGAGCTGTCTCTCAGCGGCAAGGCTCGACTCAAGCGCAGAAATACGGTTCTGCGAGCATCAAGCCGGGCATGTCACCGTGCAGCAGCTCGCTGCTCGTCCCAAACAGCACCACAGCACGGTGGCGAACGACCACGCGTTCGCCTGTCTTGCATGGCATCGGAGGCGTCCCTCTGCGGGGACGGGCGCCCAGCTCCCAGCATCCCGGAAGGCAGCATCCGTTTTCACCGAGACCCACCTGGAGCCTGTCCACCTCAATCGCGTGCCGCCGCTCCGCATGTGACAGCGCCTCCTCCGCAGCACGGCTCCGCGCCTCAAGTGCAGTGCGCTGCAAGGCACCATGAGAGTAACCGTCAAGGCATGCCTTCGAGGCGGACAACTTTTTGTCGGGACGAGATTTCGTCACAGACCCAAATCCATGTAGCTTCCGTGCAGTCGCTCCTACTCGGTTCAAGTCATGGCTTGCAACCCTCACGCTCTACACTGCCGCCGAAGCTCACCGACCTCTACGGTGAACGCCGCCTGGGCGTGCTGCATACTGTTGACGTAGCCGGTGACGGCCGAGGCACCGCGCCCTGCAATCCCGGCCGATGTCACGCCGGCGCTGCCAAAGCCCGGCGTCGGCATGGCGTGTTGGTGCAGCATGGCTGCCACATCGCCCATCGCCCCGACGCTAGCTTGGAAGGCATCGGCACGTGCTGAAGCCGGGGCTGGTCCCTGCAGCGCTGCGGACGCGGACGAGAGCCGGAGCGGGTGCTGTGGCGCTGGTGGCGGGAACCCCTGACCTGGTGCACCGCTGCCAGCAGTCTCCGGGGCCCCCGACCCAGGTGCCGGAGCCGCCTGAAGGAAGCTGCCCTTGGCCTGCAGGTTGCCCCCGCCTAATGCTGCGGCTGCAGCAGCGGCGGCGGCACCGAAGCCCCCAAAGCTGGATTCCCTTGGTGTCACTCCCGAGCGCGGAGCCACTCCGCCGCCCACAGACATGGAAGACGATAGCCCTATCAGATCGGCCTGCGCTGATCCGCCTAGCGCGCCACCCGCGCTTTGCATCGATGTAGGATTGCCCACAGGTGCCTTAAGTGCTGCGGCCGCGGCAGAGATGGCAGCTGCAACGGATGAGGTGCCGCCCGGCCCTGCCGCAGCTTTCAGGCTGGCTCTTGCGCGTTCGAGCTCCAGCTCCAGCAGAGTTGAATCGATGCTAGCGGACACATCCAACTCCCCGGCGTTCGCGGGCGGCTCGACTGCTTGAGCACCAGTAGCGCCGCTGCTGCTGGCGCTGGTGGCCCCCGTTGCGTTGGCGCTATCTTTGGAAGCCCAGTCTCGAATGCGCTGCCACTTGTGACGCGAGTCGATCACGCTAAATGAGGGATAGTATGTGAGAGGACCCTCCTGTGCAGGAGCCTGCATATCCTGATCGAAAACCGCATGCTGGGGAACGGGCTGGATAGATATCTCAGCACCCGTTATGACGACGGCTTGCCGCGGCGAGCCTCCTGTTCCGGGCCCTTGCGTCGGGCTGATGCCTGGACTTGCCACTGTGGGCGTTGCCAAGGGTACCGGGAGAAGGAGTTCGAAGCATGAAAGTCAGCGGACGGAACGTTGGCCCCTCCTGGCCATCTCCCATGGCCTGCGGCCACATAACAGTGTCTTACCTATGTATCGACCGGTTGGGTCTGGAGTGAAGACACTGGGATACGCAGGAATGCTGGAGTTGTGGGCCGTCCATGGCGTCCCCATCGGTTCACGTCAGCTCAGCCACCTCCAAGCCCAAGCTCTGACTCATCAAGTCTGCTTATCATGTGCAAATTGGTGCATGGCATTCGGAAACAGGAACTGTCAGTCACGACAGAAAGCCTTCAAGTTGACTTGGTGACTGTTAGGAAATGCTACTGTATGTAATACTTATCATAAGTATGACATTCTTGTTTATCCTATCATTGCTAGTCGCACAAATGATGCGTAAACCGTGCCCGGTCTTTGCAGTTCAGCTGTTGGATCAGGCTGCAGTATAAACAGTCCTCATTCAAGACGATATACTTCGCTTTCAATATAACCTGCAACCTATACTTACATAATTGGTGTTTTACTTCTTCTACGCCAGCGATGCTACTTCCACAGCAGACTATGCCTTCATCTGGGACTTGTTTCAAACCAGAAGGCGTGCGTCGTGGATTATGGCTCGCAAGGGGTCGCGTAGTAGGCTATAGGCGAGCGTTTGTTGAGGAGAAAGTCTCCGGCGGTCACGGCCAGGGCCATGTAACACCATGCGCGCCAGAGCGCAAACTGGCCGTAATACAGTTTGGCGACCTCGCAAATGGCGCTGACCTTAACGCTCAGATTGAGCAGGTTGGTTCCGTTGCTGTGGATGTTTTCCGCGCAGCTTGAGCCTCGAAAGCCTATTTCCCAACTGCGATTCGACAGGCTTTGGGGTCGCATGGACAGGGCGCGTTAGTCGTTTCGAACGTCCCGCAGTACAGCCTTCTCAGGAAGCGGCTTCTGCCTCTCGCAAGGGAGTTTGCTGTAAGTTCTGTCATAGGGGCAGGGTTTTAGGCTGACCAGTTCGACTTGTCCGACCCGTCTTTTGCAGGGGTTGTATGCGAATGCACACTGTAAAGTTGCCGTGTGCCGGCTGCGTCGTGAGGAAACCGCATTCCAAGCTAAATGGTGGTACTGCGCAGGCGCTGCCCGATGGAGTGAAGGCAAAGTACGTTGATCCGAAAAGCTACTACAGCTTTGGATGGAGTCATGGCAAGGAGTCTCTGGCGACAGGGGTGATGGACACTCTCAAAGGCTCGTTCTACGCCAACCCTCTGGTGGACGATCAGCTCAAGCTCACCCGCAGCGACTCGAAGCAGCCATGGGCCCATGAGGCACTGCGTGACGTACCTGGAGCGTCGGCTACCCATCCTGAGCAGCAGCTAGTCTCCTACGACAACGCCGGCATATGGTCTCGAGCGGGCCTCGGAGAGGAGGAGGTGGAGGCGCTTCGACGACGCCACCCAGCGTACTTTGGGCAAAACCTGTGGCCGCGGGAGGAGCTGCCAGAGCTGGAGGTCGCCTTTAAAAATCTGGGCCGACTGGTGTGCGCGGTCGGATGCCTGCTTGTGGATCACTGTGACAGGTGCGATGGCGCATACTGAGAACGGCCAGCGCCCTTCACGGTCTAAGAACTGCATGACGCCAGGACAGGAATGCGGGAGGGGACTGGGTGATCATCCGGTGCAAGCAAACGCGCTGACCGCGCCACAGGTACATTACGGCGAAGCTGGGGACGCCGCGCGGGCAACTGTCGGGCGTGCTACACCGGAGCCTCAACCCAAAGGTTCGCATGTCATGGAACGGATCCGCATGGCGAAAAAAGATCTGCGGGAATAGACCTGCCATGATGAATTTGTGGAATGTACGGTTTGCACTCATGCATGGTAGGAACGGGCCGCATTCAGTGACTACGCCTCATGTGGCATGTTGCATGTCTGGCGACTGGCTGCATTCTGTGTGCCCTCGAAACAAGTGCCCATCGAAGACCAATCGCGGCAGCCATGACCTGGTCCGCGTCCGCTAACCTTGCGATGCAGGCGCGTCTCTTACACTACTTTGCGCCACAGAAGATCGTGACCCCGGCAAAGCAAGCCGAAACGGAGGACGAGACGGCGTGGTGCGGGCTTCACACCGACCACGGCAGCCTTACCGGTGCGATCGACAGTTCAACATTGCTGATGCCTTCAACCGGCAAGACCAGCCACTTCCCAGTTTTTTAATCGCGTGCCGCCTCCGAGGGCTGCTGTCATGTCGTGGCCTTGTTGATTATGGATGGGGCATGCCCCGTAGTCATCTGGGCTAATGTTGCCGCTGCTGCCGTTCGTTGTCATGCCTGCAACGACGACAGGCCTCACGGCTGCGATGTACCTGGACGACCAGGGTCGGGAGGTGCCCTGCCCGGACCCGCAAGCCGGCCTGTACATCCGGGACCGGGACGGTACCTTCCACCGGGCGGCCATCCCGCAGGACTGCATCGCCTTCCAGGTAAGGATGAGCATCTGCAGTGCATGTCGGGGCTGCTCTTCTCCACACCAAGGCTCGGTGACGATCGGTTTGAATGGGAATTTCAAAGAGAATTCCACAGGGAGCAAGGGAAGGTCGGCCACGGCTCATTGTTGTGACAGCGTACACGACATTGGCTTCAACGTTGAAAAAGGCATGTCGCATCCCTCAGCACGTCACGGGGTGAACACTACGGTGGGCTCAATGATGACGGATAGCTCAGGGGTACGGACTGGGTTGTCTGCTTGGAGTACTGAACGTGGCGCAATGTCTTCCCGAATTACTTCAGCAAGTTATCTGGCCGTGTCGCATGTCCATGCCATGCTGCTGGTCCTTAGGTTGTCATTCATCAACGCTGCTCCTCGCCTGCCCCGTTGCTTCCCTGTGGCACCTGTATGCAGGTGGGCGAGGGCCTGCAGGTGCACTCGGGCGGGCTGCTCATGGCCACGCCCCACTATGTGCGCGCCCCGCGGAACCATTTGGCACAAGGCATTAGCCGGAACACATTTGCCGTGTTCATGCAGCCCGACGTCAACGAGCCGATGGATTGTCCAACAGGTGCGGTGCACAGCGCCGAAAGTGGTCATGAGAGCCATGAGCGATTCCGCCCGTAGGGTGCCCGTAGGCATGCTGCGGTAGGCTTCTTGGGCACGTGATTCCTGGCCGCTGTCGGACAGGAGTCAAATTTGGATGAGGACTAGGTTGCCACCGAAAATCCGCGCATTTGCCTACAGTGCAATGCTAACCTGTGCACTTGCTGTCATTGCAGGTGTGGACCCGCGACAGGTGGCAGTGGGACAGTGGCGCCCGGGGCACACGTTCGGGGACTTTGCAGAGGCCACTTTCGAAAAGTACTACACGCGTACCAATTGGTGAGATTTGGGTGGGTGCCTGCATCGTTCACCTGCATCAGGGTTTAATCGCGGGTCTATGATACAAAAATGGTGCGGATCTCCACTACCGCCTCTGCTCGCCAGCGCTCCAGCGGCTTGGGTCATGCTGGAGTCGCCGGCACGCACGAATGATCATCTAGAACCTATCGTAATATGTGCCCATCGTCCTCCCGCCCATGATATGGTTTTCCACACACATTGCAGATCGGCCCGCACGGAGCCACGGTGTTGCAGAGCCAAGTTTGCTACCAAGACCTTGTGGGGCAGGTCTGACTCGATAGCAGCCTGCATACAGCAAACGACCACCACGCGCTCACGACCGTTACTATGCTGCAGCTGGCCGCACACCTACCGTTGCATAGCTGAGATTGGTGAAGCGGTTGGTGTATTCGGCCGATGTACGCAATGGGCAAAGGCAATAATCGAAGCTATTTGCGAGCGCAGGGCACGTCTCGGTTGTACATGTATGGGGGTGGACATTTTGTCCATCCGTATAGGAAGTGATGACAAGGCGCTGCTTGAGGCCGTCAAGCCGGTAAAAGCATTCGCCTAAGCCAATGCATGCGATTTTCCGACATGTGCGGGAGTTTGAGAGGTAAGGCAGTTGTCGGTTTGTCCAGGGAATGACATGTGTGCACTTTTCTCTAAGTGAGGCTCTAAGCCCGGCCGGCCCCGGCCATCTTTCCTATCTGTATGTGTGTATGCAAAGGCGGAAAGCGCCGATGATGTTGAGAGGCAGGATGGTGGGCATAAAATCTGTTGGGTATGTGTAGGTTTGGCGTGGCGGTACTGGTGCATGCAGCGATTTTCTCAGGAATAAGGTAAGGCGCCGAAAATTCGTTGCCGTTGTGGCACCAAATCACCAGGATTCTCCTCTGGTTACTGCAGCGGGTAGGTCCTTGGCTGCGGAGCGATAAGTCTACATGTCCTGCAACGCGGGTGGACATTGCGTCAGTAAGCGCGACACTCCGAAACGCATGGGGATGATGGGGAATGTGTGGTTCGGGGGAAAGGGGGGGGGGGAGAATTGGCCCCAACAGGCTCCTTGATTCAAATCGAAAATCCTCACCGCCGAAAACTGATTTATCTGGATGTGTACGGCAAGGGTTACGAGAGTACTACCAGTACGGTACGGTACGTACCAGTGGGTGGGTGGAGTCGTTTCGTGTTAACAAGTCCCATTGGTCAAGCATTATAACCCAGCATCGAAGCCCCGACCCCGACTTGAAGTGGGAGGTCGCCCTCGTCCGCTGTCGGGCACAACACTCCATCACGAAAGTGACATGTACGCCGAATGACTCTACGAAGGACGCTTCCGCACACAAGCAAACTAGCTGCACCGACGTTGCTTGCCGGAAGTCGGGGGGCTCAGGGGCTGGCAGTGAGCCGGGGGGCTCAGGGGCTGGCCAACATGTCATCGGCTTTCCTGGCGGAAGTGTTTTAAGGAAAAAGAGATAGGAAAGATAGCGTTCAGAAAGATAACATTTCTTTGCCAGCTCGATTGTTCAGGTTCAAGTTCAAGGTATGTACTATACATACGCCAGAATAAGTTGGTGGGCCCGTCGGGAATTTATCATAATGGGATATGACCTGATATCTTTATTAATAATACATGGGCCTCTCGGACCCGCCGACTTATTATATAACATATGTTCCATAACAACCGGGATTCCCTTAACTCCTGGGCTATCAAACTCAGCGTGCGAGCCCTGCCAGACAGCGATCCACTGGCTCTTTTTGCAGCTCATAAGACATTAACTTCGACCATTTCCAACCGTTGCCATCCGAATAAGGCCCGACTGCCTCAACAGATATGTACCAAGGGCACTATAAGGTTTTTGTGCAAAAGGCATTCAAATCCTACTAAATAACATGTTCGCCCAGTTTTTACATTTTGAAGACGGGGAAGCCTAGTCGAGTGATGTAGTCACTGCAGAGCGCGCTAACACGACGTTATATTATTGTCACGTTTCACGGGCACTTCCTCTGATGATGAACGCGACACGCATAATGGTAGGTAAATTACTGCGCACACGTTCTTGGCTTAACCAATCATTATGCCACCAAGTTCACCGATCTTGCGCCACAGGAAGACGCAGGCACAGAGGCGGCTGGCTGGCCGCCCATGTTTCTTTCTTTACCGGCGTAAGTCGAAATGAACAAACTTGGTGCTTACGCAATCGTTGCGGAACCCCAGCAGCCCCGACATTGCTAGTGGATAAAGTTCTATGACTTAGAATCACTCGCTTCTTTATTTTTCAATGGGCATTCTGTGCTTGCATACCGGCAACACATCATCGCGGATTACTGCGAATGCAGGTTTGTGATGGGTATAGTCAGCATCGCTGGGGTCGGTTGGAATTTCTTCCTGAACCAGGTGATAAGCTGGCGGTTTGAGAAGTACCGAAATGAGCTGGAAAAGGAGCTTGAAGTCTACAAGGTAACTGTTATTACTGTTCTTCAAGGTACCTTCGTGCGCATACGAAATCGATGTCGCGCTGTCTGTGCAGTAGCGATAAGTAACTCTTACGTATAATGTTATTTGGGGTTGTGAGGAATTATAATGCAATCGCGTGTCGCGTGTGGTGATGGACAGATAAGTAAAATGGCTTGCAGAGGGCCTGGTGAGTTGGAATAACACGCGCACGCTGACATGTCAGCGTGCGCGTGTACGCGCGTGCACATGTACATGTGCCTGTGTGCGCGCGTACGTAAGCGAGCGAGGGTAAGCGACACGACTAAATTACCCTTGCGTGGCGTGTGCTGAATAGTCGACACTACTTTCCACACTTTTCGTTCGTTGACGGTTGGACGAACGGCCCCTGCGGGGCCGTCATCCATTTGTCCGGCCAGCCAAACAGGCCTTGCTTCGGTCGTTCGTCCAACACGGCCCTTCGGGCCGCTAGATCATCCAGCAGACGGCTACACTACTATGATGAATGATATGCAAGGAAGACATTATTTACCATCGCTGTTCTAGAGCGAGTTTCCATCTGCAATGCGCGCGGCCATATGTAATGGCCGTACATTATGCCATTACAGAAGGCATCACATGCATGGATCGATGTAAGGGATTGCGGCGCACAGCGTTTCAAGGCGACTTGCCACGTATTTTGTTGGTGATATTTCGGGCCATGCACATTGAGTACTACCAAGGCGTTCGTATTGCCCTTACATATATGACCGCTGTTGATGCTATCGGAGGTGTATGAAGTAGAAGCCACGTACAAAATCACTGTTGAACGCACGCTGATGAGCAGGTCAAACGATCCCGGGAACAAACCATCAAAACCATCGGTAAATTCCTCAATTAGCAGCGCGCGAATGAACTAATGATGTTGATAATGATAATATGGATAAAATAATATGAATAATAATTAAAATATGAATAATAATGTATGAATAATAATAACAACAATAATAGTAATAATATGTATATATAATATAATATAAAATAATAGTTATACGCCGGGCCAAACCCTGGCATGTGTCAAGCGGACAGAGTAGGCAGAGGCGATGATGAGGTACATTTGAGCCTGTTGCTTGGCCTGTACCTGCTCATCCGTGGAAATAAAACGTGTAACAGCATGGCCAATACCGTAATAACAGTAATAATAGTAACAATTTTGATACAGTATAGCCCATGTTATTTATTGTGTTATGTTCATTAACAATGCTAAGTTGTTGGTAGAACTCCGATTGTCATAATTATTGACGCAACGTATGTGTGCACGACAGGCAGAATCAGCTATCATGGGACTACCTCATGATGGAAACAGCAGGCGCCGCGACTTCTGTTTCCCTCTCATCTTCCGTGCATATATCAACAATGCGTTTTCGCTGATTGCCATACGTCCACAGATGGAGCTGGAAAGTAGGAATAGGCGGCTTGTGCGTTACGAAAACGTCACAGACGTAAGTGCATACATTATTAATAAAATGATAATAATACTAATACGAATATAATTCTACTAATGCTAATACTAATATTTATAATAATAATAATAATAATAATAATAATAATAATAATAATAATAATAATAATAATAATAATAATAATAATAATAATAATAATAATAATAATAATAATAATAATAATAATAATAATAATAATATTGTGCTAGCCCCGGTGTTGAACCGAGGCGTGTGTTGAAGAGGCGGGGTCGGAGAGATTATGAGTTTCCCCTGGGCTTCTCAACTGCCGCTTTTCGTCACACGCATATGCCACTGCTGCTACGACAGTGGAGAACATTATTGCGACCCTTGTACATGCAGTTGATGAAGCGATACAAGAAGCCGCTGGTGCAAAGCGCGTTCGACCTGCAATCACGGCTGAAGGAACAGGTAAATCATGCGTTTCTTAATAAGTTGTAGAGGTTGCGATGTAGCTGTCGTACAGTGCACGGCCCTCGCAATAATAGAGTGCATCGAGGCCCTTAGTCCCGCACACATGCGTTCGTTCCATGGCCATACCGCTGATGATCGGACGATTCTAGTTATACATTGCTTGCTTTGGTACGCACGTGCGTTTTCAAAAGCGAACTCATCGTGTTTCCATGCACGCATATGCATGCATTCGATACAACTGCGAGGTTGCTGAATTCGCCGCTGACATGGTATTCTTTTGTCCATCTGGCGATGTTTGAAGGTTCACCGAGACCTCCTACGAACATTTGCTCAGCAAGAACTGCGACGGAGGATGTACATCAAGCTAAGCACGGCGTACCTGATCTGCGAGTTTCTGGGGTGGCTTGAGGTACGTACGTCTTGCTTCGTTGGTCATCAACCGTAACGAACCTATCTACGCATACGTACGACTGGTACGTAGTTTTGTTTGCTAACTGACCGCTGTCACAATATCTAAGAGCGAGCCAACACTCAGTCCGCCATGACAAAGTCATCATGACGACTGCATTGTGATGTGTGCGCGCACACCTATATACCGTACTGCCTCTAATTGTTTGCGGAATAAATAATTATTTAATTACGAGCTCGCAAAGCTCTCTTGCCGGGGGTACCTCGCAAATAATATTAAATAAATACGTCGACAGCCTCGCAAAAATAACTCGCAAAAATGATTAATCCATGCAAGCGCACCGACGATATGCTAGATGGTTTGGTTTAAAATCAACTAGACCGATGCCGTTGGGTACGCAGGGTCAATGGTCGACGCTGTCTGCCTAGGACCATCCACCTACGGTACTGCACTCCATGCGTTCGCTTCTGTTCCGCCTGGAGGGGCACAGCAACCTCGCAAATCTTGTTTTACGGCCGGGGTGCCTCGCAAAGCTTTACAGTTCCTAGAAAAATTCAGAAACGCGCCTCGCAAATAACTACACCTTCTAATTTCAATATAATATATATATAATTATTTTCGGTCCTCGCAAATAATTACGCTCGCAAATAATTAGAGGCAGTACGGTATATATATGCGTACGCCGCCTAAAGGCGCATATATGTAATGCTGCACACGAGGCGAGGGCCGCTTGCGATGGGAAGGGGTGTACGACAGGGATGCTTACGTGATGATGTGCTGCCTTGTGCTAACCATAGCCCCATCATGGAGCGCCCGACTGCATACCCGGACCCAACAAGGCCTGACGCGTGCGAGACGCCCCGCTGGGACTCAGCTGGGCGGGCAGGCCTGCCGGAGGGTGCAACCCTAGTTAGTACGATTAGCTAGGTTGGGACGCGAGACCAGGCTAGTTTTACCGCACCGGGCAGGGGCGCGCCTCCGAATTGCTGAGGGGCGGCGGGTGCGTAACCACATGCCTACCTAGCTACACACCTGCGTGCGTGCATAAATGTATGCCCGCAAGCGATGTCATCGATCGATGTCGCTGCGTGCGTGCGTGCGTACGTACGTGATCGTCAGTGATGGAGGACCTTCTAGACCTTCGTTGCTTGGTCGCAGTGGTCCGTATGCATGTGAACTACAGCGCATATTGCCGAAGTACATACGTATGTATGATGGCGTTACTATCCTTGAACATTCTGCGCATGATGAAATGCATAGCTGTTTTGCGTGAATGAAGGCGTTTACGGCAGGAGATGGCCGCCGGTAAGATGGGTCTGTACTCAAATCGTCTACACTCATCAGCGGCGACTGCTGATCATCACATCCCCATCTCAAACTTGATGTTTGCAAAGTATCCACTGGCCTGCATCGCATAAGTATTGCGTGCGTGTATACTTGCGTGGCCCGGCGGGCTGTGGTCACACCTGGTCACACGGCCACAAATGCAGGTCATCCGCCAAGAGATTGTCTTCGTGACGGGCAAGTCCGCCGCGTGCAAGTTCAACCAGATCATTGACGCCATCAAAATGCAGTTTTCCGGGGAGAGGGATTTCCACGGCGTGCCCAACGGTATGTATGTGATCAGGAGGTATTTCACCACTGAACTAGCTAGCTAGATAGGCATATACGTACCGGCGGGTCCTAACCGGCCAGCGGTGCGGATGTTTCATATGTACAAATGTACAAGACATATGTACAAGACATAATATTACAATTGCCTTAATTTTAATTAATTTATGCCTTTAATGCCTCATGGGAACAGCATGCACCCGCCGTCCGCGCATCGAGCAGGCATAAATCCGCCCCTAACCGTCCCTATCCATCCGCCGCCATCTATCGTGATAGACGCATATCGAACCACGCAATGGTGGCACGGCTCGCTGCTGGGCATCGATCGTCATCCTATCGATCCCGCCCCTCCCATCTGCACCTATTCTGTTTGGACAAAGAGCCTACAAATATACGATTGCGTGACAAGCAAGCAATCAATTGATTGCAAGCTCGGCCTTTCGCTCGGCCATTCGCTCGCTTGCATGATGTGGCCGCATCTGGGGCGTGTATATATATGTTTGCCGTTTGATGGTCGCAAGTAAAAAAGCGTTGCTTGCGTGATTCGTGTCTTAGTGATTTCCAGACATACACACGCTGATGAGTCGCTTGATCTCGATCTCCGTCGATCTCGCTCGCCCGCCAATCGCTTTCAGACCGTGCAAGGGCATGTGGTAATACCACGGAGCAGCCCTGGAGTGTAATGCAGCTTTTCGGAGGTAAGCATTTCAAACATATTTAATCTTCATCAGGCGATCGAGAACGTACGTATCCTCCGCAGGCGCTGCTTGCACGCATTCGCTCTCTGCCGAACTTGCGCATCTCGTACACACCGACTCAACTAACGGTACCTGCGTACGTGCAGCTTAATAATTTCGCTCGTAACGGTACCCAAATAAAGCATTATT
The DNA here is from genome assembly GCA_003117195.1 of Eudorina sp. 2006-703-Eu-15. NCBI lineage: Eukaryota > Viridiplantae > Chlorophyta > Chlorophyceae > Chlamydomonadales > Volvocaceae > Eudorina > Eudorina sp. 2006-703-Eu-15. The sequence goes on from BDSI01000118.1 coordinate 293,025, forward strand.
TAGTGTTAGTTGGTGCGTGCCGGACATTTATTTGCTTCGTCGCTTGCTTGCTTGCTTGGACATCATCTGACATGGTCATCTCCGTATATATTCATCTCCGTATGTCGGTCCTGCGTCGAAATCAAGCCATTGCACCACCCTGCGGATACGACTTGCTTGTTGCTTCGTTCATGTACCCTACGTATATACCCTAGCTAGCGCTGCATTCCAACACTGTATGCGTATACCGTTCTGACGCTAATCATTTGCGACGGCTGCTGCGCGTGCTGATGCTGGACTGAACGATGCGAGTTCGCAAAAAGGCGCTTGAGGTCTCAAACTTAATTCTAAAAATAATTCCGACCGATGCCTCGCAAATAATCGGCGTCGCAAATATGAGAAAACTGAATTTTCGGGGCCTCGCAAATAATCAGCGTCGCAAATAATTAGCGTCAGTACGGTAGTTGTGCGTTTAGTCGTGTTGCTTCGTTGAAGGTTATATTGAATATTCTTGTACACATTGCAAACACACACTCTCTCTATATAAATATTATATATATTTTTATATTTTATATAATATATGAACATACATTCTCGCTCTCAGGCTCTCTCCATCGATCCATCGATCGTACCCGCCTGTCTTGTTTATTTTTGCTACCCCAGTTGAGTTGCGGGCAATTGGTGAGGCCATGATCCTGCCCCGCGGCGGAGGGGACAAGGCAGGCGAATGTGCATCTGATTTGGCAGTCATGGGCTTCGCGGAGTTCACTCGCAGGTATGCAAGCAGTGGACGAGAATTAATTCGTATGCATAATATGAATGCATTCGTATGCATTCGTATACATATGTATGCATGTGCAGCAAAAGAGGCAGCATGCATGCCATCCTTACTTCGCCAGCACGCAATTCTAACGCATTACGTACTTACCATAGAGCTTCGCCTACCGTATCTAAACGTTTGCGATGATGACTCTTAAAACGAAAGAAAGACACGTGTGTGCGCACATGATCACTCCTGACCGAAGCGTGTGTATGTGGAGGTGACCGCCGATGTGTTAGGTTGGGAGTCGGCATTGGTCAAGGTATCCGCCTGCGGCCCCTATCCGTATTACCAGCAGGCCCCGAAACCATCTCCTGATATGTGCCATACAAGCAAGCCCTTCACGTACGTCTGCGCTGCTAGACTACTCTTGGTACCGGTGATGCCCGGTGATGCCCATGAACCCCTGCTGTCGGACATTATCGATACAGTCGGGAATACCTCCCGGCCTGCCTTGAAGATTTTCCTAGCACGATTTTCCTGCCCTGTCAAAGGGTTTTTGTTGGCGACAGGCCGGAAACCTGCGGGATTCTATTTCATTCCCGTTTTGGAAGATAGCAACACTGGATTGTAATGATAATAATTATTATATTAAGAAGATGAAGATAATAATGACAACAACAATACGCTCAGACATGCATCATGGTCTGTGGAATGCGTCAAGGGGGCAGTACGGGCGATGCGATGGGGCTATGGGCTTCCCTGGGTTACGACGCATACTAGTTGGTGTACATTGTGTGCATGCATACATGCACATCCTCATGCAGGATTAAGAAAACCAGCCTACTAGGCAAGCCCGAGGGTCAGCAGGACAAGGATGGAAAGCCGTCGGCATCCGCAGGCACAGCAGGTGGCAATGACAATGACAACGGCTGCGTTGGCATGGGACCTGCTGCAGACCTGCGGAGTACCGTGAACACAGCGGATGTCGACGAAAGCGTCGAGAAGCTGGAGGTAGGTAAGGTGCTTTTGTGTATTTTTTAAATATGCGTGGGCGGGTGTGGTTAGTGTGGTACTGTGAAGGTACGTGCGTAGACAAGTGGCACCACTTCTAGTTTTATTTCAGGCAATTCATCACACAGTTTAAACAGTTATTTTGTATGTGGTTGTGTGTGTGTGTGTGTGTGCGCGCACGTGCAGGCTGTCTGCGGACCATTGATGGACTCAATCAATCGGCTTATGACATGGACAGAAGACCAAGGCCGGGTACCCACCGCGCGACTGGCATTGCTGCAGGTTGGTGCTATCTAGATAAATTGATACTACGGTTTAACACCTACCGCTAGCTGACAGATGATGGTTCACCGAACGACACGAGGATGTGAACCGCATCAGCTATATCAGCGGATGAAGGTAGATAGCATGAGAATAAATAAGATTTGACTGTATGTGGATTTGAGTACGCACGATTGCTCATAAATAAATCGACTCCGATTACTCCACCTCCATTTGCTGGAAGCAATTTTATTTTTATAAGGCTCTATTATAAGCCACAAAATTACCGGATACGGCCATCATTAGAGTAACAATGACATAATTTGACATAGCGCGTGGTAATAGTCTACACCTGACCTGTTCTTACTAAATTATAGGGTAACGTTTTTACGCAACCGCACGGGTTATCTGCAGACTCGGGTCACGCGTTTATCGTCAGCAAAGTTCGTATACGGTACACGAGATTCAAATCCTGGATTGTGCGTGTGTGCAGTACCCTACCAAAAAAGAAGCGGTTTAAGAACAGTCTTAAGAACGTTGAGAATGCTAAGAATGCTAAAGAATGGCGCTGCAGCTTGAGAACGTTCTTTAACATTCTCAAGCATTCTTTAAGTTGGTTTAAGTAAAGAATGCTGTTAAGAACACCCTCTGGCTGTACTTAAGGCCGCAGACTGTTCTTAAAGCAAAGAATGGTTTATTATGCTCACGCTTCCAGCTCATTACACACAACAAGCCAGATCAGATGGACCGAGATTTACACGCTGGATTGGTGGCAACCACTGAATCCTCTGTCTCTATCTAAGGATGTGCGGGGGGAATGGATGAGGAGGGATCCTTGGCTGGCAGGATCAACCGCCTGGATGGGACCACCGGTTCGTATGGTGTAGGTGTGGTGTGATGATGGTGCACGGTGCTTTAAGGCTGAAAATCTGGATACAAGTATGCTTTAAGAGACTTAGGCAGGGCCCGGAAGCCCATCAACACACGCACTGTAACAACAACAACAACAACAACAACACATACAGCAAGCTGTCGTGTTCCTGGCACACCCTCGCACCCTAGTACCTTGTTCGCTGCACAATCCGCGGCCCCCACAGCACCCAGCCAGCCCGTACGTAGGTAGTCGCTCGTCATTCCTGACGACAGCAGATGTGGACCTGCAGGCCTGCACAGTAATGGGTGCAGTTCACGCCGGTGCGTGTTGTTCATTCAGCGTCAGTTATTTTTGGGCGGGGCCCCAGCGCGAAGCGCGTTCGGGGGGCCCCGCCCCCTAGGATTGCCCATGTCCGTGTGTGTGTGTGTGTGTGTGTGTGTGTGTGTGTGTGTGTGTGTGTGTGTGTGTGTGTGTGTGTGTGTGTGTGTGTGTGTGTGTCCGGTAACGGCAAAACGTTCATTATCCGCTAAACTAATTCGCTATGTTTGTCATATTAATTGTCCTCTATTGCAAGGTAACTTTGGTTTGGCTGAAAAAAATTCTTTGCGCACAAACGGTCAAAGTAAAGCTCCGCGGTCCCCATGGACCCGAGTCAACATCCAACCAACGCCTCTCGCGCTCATATTTGTTGCAACGGGTGCCGCGTGATGAATACTTGAATTAGGAATGGGCGGCGCGTGCTAAATTGAACTTCCATAGTGTTCTGATGTTTGAACATCAAGATGCCACCAACACCAAGATTCGCCTTTCTGTTTTGCCAGATGAATACAATTCCACATTATGTATTGAATCAAAGTTTCAAGATGCAAAGGGATAGCATGCCGAGTACATGCCGAGTTCTCCAGTTCCGATGGCCGAAGTCCAGGTCTCCCCGCGGCTTTTTTGCACCCTGTTTTTGCCTTACATTGCTATGTACTATTGATATCAAACCTTAGAGGTTCACGTCTGCTGCGGGCGTGCAACTGAAGTGTTGCATGCTTGCCGACGGACCAAACAACTACAGTTTCACGGCAAAACAAGAATGCTTCAAGCTTGCTTTGTCATCAATTGCTTGACAGACGGATGCGGTAGTGCATAGGCGTTTAGCGTTACGATAATGCCATTCGGTGACCGTTGGCGGCGCGTACTGCAGGTTGGTTTCGGGGCTACCTACCTGCTTGAGCTTGCACGCCAATCAACGACACCCTCAATGGCACCTTTTCACTCTCTCACACTCTTGCGCGGTACTAGAGTTTCCCTTGTAAAGCAACCGGCCCATACGGATTATAGGGGGCCCCGCCCTTTTCCGGCTTCGAGGAAGCCGACCCCCTACTTGTCGAATCTATTTCTACCCGGAATGAACCAAGTGTATCTATATATGGCTGGGCTCGCTTCTATTAGGCATGTTTGACTGCTTTTATGTGTAGGTCCTGCTTTGCGTTCTCATCGACTTCCTGGACGACGGACAAGTCATCAATTCCAGCGGCAGTGTCCTGGAGGGCGAGGACGAGCGCTACCTACCGAGAGATCTCCGGTAAGTCGGCAACAAATTCATCCTACCTGGAAAGCTCGGTATTCTTTCGTTCGTCATACCTACCTCAGTCGCTCAGTAGGCGCGAGGCATCGGTCTGCGGTTGGTTGTGTGGTTCGTTGGTCCGTGCCAGCAAGGGCGAAAATAATAAAGCACGGTGAGCGTGGCTTATTACCCCTTGCTCCAGCAAGGCTAAACACTTTTTCATTTCATCCATTCGATAATTAACGAATGAATCACATTTACCCAGCAGGAATTGTTTGGATTATATATATTCGCGCGGACAGAATGCATGCATGGTTGGTATATATGTAGGACAAACAGTCCGGCACGCAGCAGCCTGCTGCTAAGCAAGCAAGGGATCTATCGTCCACATACATCCGATCCTTTGGTCAGGGATCGATTAGGGCGCGACTCATAAGCAAGGCCCCCGACACGCCGTCCGCGTAGCCCCGACATACAGCAGGCACAGCTGTAGCAGATTAGCGGCGCCCAGGCGCTTCCATACATCCGTGTAAGTGCACATGTCCCCAGCCGTACATTTCGCATACCTTGCGACAAGACCTACCCCTTGCTCAGGACCGGGCGGGGCAGCTGCTGAGCCGCCGCCCGACTAGCTAGCCTATGGCTCCTAGCTACGGACGTATACACGTCCAGGTAGTCCAGGCCCCGGAATGTCGCGGCGGAATGAATGAACGTGTACCCTTGCTCGAGCGAGCAAGGAGTAAGCCACGGCTCATCAACGTGCTTTGTTTTTACCCTTGCTAGAACAAGGCAGGGTCATCATGTACGGGCTGCCGTGCTTGATTGCTTGCCGCAAACTGTCTGTAGACGGCGCGCGAGGCCAGCCCGATCTGAAATTGTTCACATACAACAGTACTTGGTATGACAACCTGGACATATATATATATATATTATATTATATTATATACGCATGTATCTACAGCAGGAAACACGTGCGACGGATGGAGTTGGAACGAACGTCTTTTCATGATTGTAACCGTTACAAGGTGTACCCGCCGTATCTTGACCGGGTGTTCCAACGGGCCCAGATACCTCGAAGGCGCCTCATCTCATCAACCCCTAGCTTACCTAGCTACCAAGGACTGCGCGCCCATCCTCCATCACCCGCGGGGGGGGGGTCATGCAGCCACATCGGCCAACACACCAGGTTACCAGCGCGCCAGGATTGCCTCTCCTGGAAACCGCGCCAGTCATGTACGTATGCGACCTGTTGCTGCAGTCATGGAATCGCCGTCATTAACGACATATGTACGTACTGGGCTTGCACACACCCGCATACAGCACTGCGTGTATATACATGGCACCACTACATTTTTAAATCAGTGATTATCGCATAATGGACTGAACAATGGACGGACGACCATCGGTGACAGCTAGCCAAAGCCTTCTCAACATCGAACACGCACAGTTGTACGTTTTGATTCTACTGATAAGTGAATAATATCACGATAATCAGTAACGACCGCCTGACGACTGCGTGCTTGCGTAAGTTCACACGCAATGCATATGTACACGCAGCATCACGCCCGTGGTGGCGTACCTCGGCCCTGAGGCAGTGGAGTGGCTCGACAAGCAGCCCTTCATGGCGGACTGCAAGTACGCAGTCCCAGCGAAGTTTCGGGCCGCCTGGTGAGTGTGGTGAGGCCTATTCATGAGCAAATGAACAAACACATTTACATACATTTGTACATAGCATTTACTTGCATGTTGTCTGCGGTTGCGGATATGCAGTGATTCTCATGGCCATAACTTCAAACGAATTCGTTCGTTGTGCCTATACATCTGACCATGATTTCGCCTGATCTTTGACGATTTTCAGGGAGAAGGAGTTTATTAATGACGAAACTCCTTACGAAAACGCGCTCGGGCAGACCGTCGACCGCAAGTTTTACCGGAAGCTGTCTTTCCCCGGCTTTCGCGAGGACTTGACGACAGTTGATGACGGCTGGCTCGGGTTTGCAGAACGCGATAAGGCGAACACCCTGGGTAAATCCCTCAACTATCCTGGTGAGTAGCAGGTCTATCTTGTACGTTAGTTCTATCTATGCGTACCCTACGCTTAAGGACGCACCGACTTCATTCGTTCGATGAGGCAGGAGCAACCGAACGGCGGCTTACTTACATGCCTCTACGAATCTCTATCTTCGTTGAAGGCGATAGCGACGACGTGCGTACAACGTGTTAGTCATTGTAGCAGGCGTCGTACAGTACGGCACTCGCTATAAATAGAGTGTGAACACTCTCCCAGCATCTCGAGAAGCCTTTGCAGCTCACGCCTGCTACAGCCATAGACAGATGAAGCGAAGCATTCACAATGAATGAAGTTGATAATGATTACCCAGCAGGCCACGCACGCAGCACTTTTGTACAAATTTGTAAGCACGATGTAAGAACCTCCACGGAACGGCGGACACAAGCAATCTGCGCTGATAACCTCGTTGAGCTAATCTTTTATTTGCCCGTGGCTGGATAGATGGTCAACGGCAATCACGGAAATAATCATCTATCACTCGTCCATGTTGTCGTATGCACGTGCAGGAGCCTTTCCTCCAGCACTCACTGACAGCCAAGGGACCAGCAGCAGGGGTAAGTCCGTCCTAGCTACCGGTATCTAGGCGAACAGTTCGGACACTGCGGGCGGGTTCCGGCTGCTGTTTTTTCCTGCAACAACTGCCGAACTGCTGGACTCCTCCTTTCTAGCTCCTCAGTTACATTCGTACCAAACATGCATGCGGGGTGAACACCAGTCCCACCAAAACACAACCTGCAAGGCAACACACGTTAGCATTTTGTTCGACGCTGGACCCGTAGCCGGTTGTTGCTGACTCGTCCAAACCGGCAGGTGTGGACTCTCGCCGTTGCAACCCCACAACATCCCACAACCGCACCCGTTCACCGGCTGCCACCCGGGTCGGGAGGGCGGGGAGTATGCCCTGGCAGAAGGGCAGTAACATTAGATAATTAGCAACAACGGCAGATACCGAGCACAGTCTCGGCCGCCGCTGAACAAGCTGCCACGGCGCCACCCGCGCCGCAGCTGGCCGTACTGCCGTACGTAACTAAACAACTAACAAACATTCCACTCGTCACTAGAACCAGACTTCTCTGCTATTCCTTCGTCATTGCTAGAGAAGTCAACGTTTCTCACTCGCGGCTCAGTTCTCCATCCAGCGGCAACTTAGGAACTTGACTGTCGCCAGCCACTTATAGTCTCAATCTTACTGTATCGCGTATGTATGTTTATTTACCACAATTTCGAGCGATCTTGCTTGAGCGATGTCTTGTCCCCGTAGCTAGCCGAGCTTCCTCCAGCAGGGGTTTCACATACGGTATATCAAGGGTGACGTTACGTGCAGGCAGGTTCCCACGCAATTGATGTGCTCAGAGGACGGCGGAATACCCAGCCCATTTGACAAGGTATTCGTGCACAGTGCACTTACGCCCACTCTTGCCCACGCGTGCGTCACGCGCGGTAATACAGAATGAGCTCAACAGCATAGGTGGTTTGATTGCCCTTCATCCAGCCCGTCAACAGGCGCAGGCTCCGTGACAACAGGCGGAGGTCAGCAGATTCAGGTTCAGGATCAGAGCCTCGGTACGGCCGGATCAGAGACACATACAAACGTACATAAGACTGTAAGTCCGAGACGAGGCATTCTGCCGTCCATGATGATCACCTGCTGCACGCCTGCCTGCAGGTGGCGTCGGCGGCGACAGAGGTCACCTAGGGACGCCTTCCGGCCAGTGGGCGAGGCTCATCAGCTGCATGGCCGGCATGGGCGGGAACGGACCCGCCAGCCGGAGTGCGGGCCTCAGCCGGAGTAGCCGGCGGAGCCTCAGCAGACACTGGACGAGCCGACGAGAAGCTGAGCCATTGCTGGGCCATTGCTGATGAGCCTTGTATGTGTGCATTGCCGAGTCGGCGAAGAGCCGACGCGAAGCAAGCTGAGCCATTGCTGATGAGGAGCGGGCGGATACACTAGATAATAATAAATAAACTCCTAGCAAGTGGGCGATGCATGAGCCGCGCACGGTATGACTACGTACTCTGCTATAAAATATGTGCTCGATCGGCGTATATTTTCCGGCGTTCATATGCATGCGGCTTTTGGTTTTGGTTTGGGATCGAACGAGGCTGACCTGTATGTCCAATAGTATTGCGGCTCAAATGTGGCGTTATGGATGGCGCCGCAGTCAGCATGCCCTTCAATTGCACGCTTGCAGCGCTACTGCAGCCTTCTACTGCAGCCTTCCACGCAGCACTTACACAATTGCGTCGGTATTCCAGCAGCAGGCTGGTATGAGCCGCAGCAGCTTTATTCAGCTCCGGAGACCCCGCAGGATGTCTGTATCAGGCAATCAATCAACATGGGGGAGCCGGGTGAGGACTGTCTTGGCTCCCAAGTGAATGTGGGTCCAGCAGGTTGAATCCTGGTAGGATTTTGATTTTGATGGGCCTTGGGCTTTCCCCCTCGCCGTTGTGTGTCGTGCACTATATATCTCGCTGGCGGGATATATAGATCATACGCCTCCAGTCATTCGTAAGGTCGCGGCCTCGAGGCGGGCTCGTGGCTGGTACGGCATCACTACTCCGCAGCTGTCTAAGCAGGGCGCAGTATTGGTGTCGGGTTGCGTGCAAGGTGGCTGGGGTGCGTGTGCTCGCTTCTGCCTCCAGCAGCTGCCACGCCCGCCCGCTGCCCGTCGAGCAGCACAAACTACGTCCTGCGCGTTCTGGGTTACGCTCATCTGCAGTCACAGTCCCTCTCTTCAAGCTGTCGTGTGATTGACTGTGGATGGGCCTTGTTGGTGGGTCCGGTGGCGGTACGGGCACTCAGGGATCGTCCACCAGTTCCCGACCCATTGCCGCGCACGGCATGAGTACGTATTTATATATGACAACAGTAACTATATACAACCGGTCATGGACTATGGCATGTGCGAAGGGGGCATGAGTGATGAGGCTAAGGGTTTCCTCTTTCCTACACAACACCCGCCACAGCTACGCACTGTGATATCAAGTGTACAGAGTAGTGTGTTTAGAATTGCAACCCGCCCGCCCGCCCGATCCCAGGTGGCAATATACGTACCATAGAACCTGCGAGGAAAAACTTACCAGATGCAGGCGCTCGGACAAGGCAGCCGCGCCACCACCGCAAGGCAAATCATACCGCAAATACTAAATACGGAGACGCACGACGCACGCAAACGGATTGGTTACCGACCTGTAAAATTTATGACGAATATATGGTGACGGTCCCCACGGAAGCAGCGTCGGTCGTCCATCATGCGGGAACGCGGAAGGAAGCAAATTATGAGGCAAAGCGGAAGGGAGCAAGACAAAATACAGTAACTAGACAAGGTGAAAGCAAACAGGATGAAAGCAAACAGGTTACTATGGTGGTGGCGCGGCTACGGGTGAGAATCGCGGAAGGAGGGATTTGTAGGCAGGGACGCGTACGAACGCGGCATGGGTGCAGTACGGCAGTGTACGGAAGGGACGCCAGTGTGCCAGCGGCCGATGGGGTAATGACATATGTGCGAATAATGCGGGTGTGATCCGGGTAGCGGGCCAGAGGAAAAGTTGGCTCCCCACCGATCCCGGTCACGGACGGGATGCCCGTACGCATGCGGGGCACCGGTCCAAGCGCTGTGGGTGGGGTTGGAAAGGCCGGCAGAGCGTGAGAGGTGGGGGAGGCGACGGAGTGCGTTGCGGGGGCGGGGGCGGGGCGGCGGGGATAGGGGCGGGGGCTGGAGCGGGGACGGCGGGGGCGGGGACGGTGGGGTTGGGGGCGGCGGGGCGGGGACGGCGGGGACGGTGGAGCGGGAGGGATGGCGGGGGCGGGGCGGGTGGTGAGGGTGTGGCGGGGCGGGGGCGGGGGCGGGTGGTGAGAGTAGTGTGTGAAGTTCCTGCCGAATTGTCTCCTACGGGTCATCCTCTTGATTATTTCCAGCTTGCGTCGAAATGCAACGATGCCGTTCAGAATGTGTACGTACGGCATGGTTGTGCAGATCATTGCAGCATGACTTGGTTGCTTGGTTGCAGGCCGCATGCTTGACCAAGAGGGGAAGGAGGTCTTTTTGTATGGCTCACCGAAACTCAGGCTGATGGCGTCCTGTGTAATGTAGCGCACTTTCCATCCGGCTTCTGCGAGCTCTTTGGCCAGGGCCTCGTGCTGCTGCACTTTGTCCTGCTGTTAACAGTAGTGTGCATGGTTGGCATCTATCTGTGTATGTATGTCTGGTCTGAAGTTTAGGCATATTTCGGTAGGTGCGTGTATGTGTTCGGCATCACCCACTCCGGTATGCGGGTGCTCGCTGCGTTGTCAGGGAGCTGCTGGCCCGGCAGGCGTCCATGATCATGAAGCATCCCACCCAAGCGCCTTGTAGCGAGCAGTCGGGCGATCTGCCTGACGGCGACATTATGCGGTTTATTTATGTATAGGGAGGCCATGTCGGGGCGGGTGTTTACAACCACCCACACGCTCGCGTCGGCGCTTGTCATCGGTCGATCCGAAGCGCTGGGTCTCCGGGGTCTCTTGGCGGCGCCAACCCGGTACCGTGGAGCCGCCGCGATGGTGCAGGGTGCCGAGACGCTGCCGCGCGAGCTGGCCATACGGATGGCGTCGAAGAACACGACCCTCCTGGAGGAGGTTGCACACAAGTTGACGCCCCGCCGGCGATCCGTCATAGAGAACTGCCAGCGTCAGGTGGCCGATATCCTGCTCCCCCTGGCGGCGGCTCCGCAGCCAGGCGAGGACAGCAGTGACGTGACTCCCATACGCAACCGCGGCCTGTTGGCCGCTGTACAGGGGCGCACCCCGTTAAGCACCGACAGCCGCAGGCTGGGCGACACCACAACGAAGCCGTTGTACAGCAAGGAGCGGCGCGGCGGCAAGCGCAGACGGGCGGGGTCCGACAGCGAGGCTAGCAGCGGCGCGACGGCGCTGGAGGATGATGTGGGCGAGGAGGAGTTCCGGCCGGCTGGGGGTCTGGTGCCCGCGGCGCGGACGAGGAAGCAGCGCAAGAAGCAGGGGTTGCGTGGGGCCAGCTAGCAGGTGCAGACAGACATGCATCGTAGTTGAATGAATGAATGAACGAAGCGGACCCCGTGAATAGTTGTACATACATGTACATAAGACAATCAGATCGTCCATCCTGATGGATGATTGTGGCGGTGCGGGTGGTCTATTCGGGGCCTATCCGGGGCGACAGACAGGGTGGGAGCTACCTAATGTGTCACAGGCATCGAGGCCGAGCAAGCGGGCGTTCATGGCGCGCGTCGTTTCTTCCTTAATATGTATAGGTGACGGCGCTACTGGAGCATGTTCTGGGGAGACATGTTGACATCGCTGCGCACGCTCTATCACAAAGGCAAATCCTCGATACAGAACGACGACGTATTGCCAGAGGAAAATAAGTTCATGTTTCTTCACCGGTGTGGCATCACTGAGACGTAGGCGCGCATCCGTACACTCCGAAACGCGGTGAAAAGGTATATGCTTCGGCATTGCGGCAATCTCCCAGACATACACAATCTACCGCAGTGGCGTAATGCCGTGGCCCGACGTGCTCGATGCCGGCTGTCTGGTGCGAGGGACAATATGGCCTCATGCTCAATGGCCGCGCGTTCTCGCAGCCGCACACTTCGGTTGGTGCTCGGCATCTTGCGACACGCGCAACCATGGAGAATCTGAGGGATAGTGCAGCGGCGGAAACGACCAGAGCAGGACAATGAATCCATATCGAAACGGCGTCCCTGACACGTAGGCTGTGTAGCACGTAGCACCGCCAACTGAAGTGGCTCTCGACGGGCGGCCTTTCATCCAGCCGCCGCAGATCTAGAACACCTGCGGCTGAGCTAGCCCTGTGCCCACTTGCCAGGAGGTGTCGACAGACACCGGTGCTTCGGCCGGGGAGCCCGTACCCGCGTATCCAGCCACCGGGGGAACCCCGATGCTTGCGGAGAGGACTCCGCCAGGCGTAGCAGCCTGCAGCAATGACGGATAGCCCCCGGGCAATTGATCGCCGCCATCCGAAGGTGCCACCCGCCGGGAAAGACAAGCGCTCCACCCCCCTCACCGGAACGGAAGCGGATCCGCCCACAGATGCTCCCACGAGGGGTGCGCGCAGCAGTCCGCCGACCAGACCGACGCCGAAACCCGGCACCGCGGAAACCTCCTGCGGAACAGAGGGCACGCGAGACGGAGCGTAACGCTCATTCTACACAAGAACACTGCAGCGACAGACGAATCAGAGTAACATCGCTATTGACCCAGGAGAACAGAGGGCCGACTCTGATGACCGGTTGTAACGCTCCAGGCAAGCAGTAATTATTGTACTCGACCGCGAGGCGATGCAGATAACAAAAATGTCATAGTCGAGCTCTTTCGACTACTCACCGTTGCTCCGAACCCAAGGCTCAAAGCTTGCGGACCCTGTCGCCGTACTTAATCTGCACTTTAATAGTTTGATTCCGTCCTTGTAAACACGTGCAGGATTAAGCGTTGGATTAACGCCGATTGGCCTGGATTAATATTTGCCTAATCCGCCGCCTTAATCCTAAGTGTAAACACCCTCAAGGGCTCTGGGGGAACAGTAGCAGCACTGCTGCAGAAACTTCACGGCCTGGCGCAGAAGGAGCTGGGCCCGCACCAGTTCATAAGGCTTAAGGAGTGCCTCGCTCTGGCGGCCAAGGCCCTGAAGCAATTGCTGGAAGAGAGCGCGCAGATGAAGGAGACCATTCAGGCTCTGGAGGTCAAGGTGGAGGGCCTGCAGAAATCCATTCTGGAGCTGAAGCAGCAGCAGGAGGAGTCACGGCAGTCGGTGCTGCTCGGGCAACTGGTCTACGGGCTCGACGACATCGTGCGCATCCAGGTGATGGGCCCCAACTTCCCGCCGGCGAGCCTCGCTGACATCCAGGCCTATGTTAACGACGGGTTTGTCAGCGCGGAGGGCCAGCGGAAGTGGGGCAAGTTCGTCGACCTCCTCGAGGAGCAGGACCTGAGCGTGCAGAAGGTCGTGACGGCGTCCAAACCGCTTCGCCGGCAGCGCTTGATGGTTGCTCACGGAACGACGGAGGAGCGGGCGTCGGTCTCGACGGCACAGATTCGGGAGTGGGCCGCCGCGCGGGACCTGCAGCCCATGGTGGAGACCATCCTCAAGGTCCTATCGCCTCTGACGCGTGACGGACAGCCGCTGCTGCCACGCAACAACATCAACGACCTGTTTGCCTAGCAGGTGGGATTGTTGTACGGGGCAGGGTACCATGCGTGGTGTAGTCTTGAGCCTGGCAGCCTGGGTGGGCCTGGGTGGCGGGGCCTGTGGTGGGGGCGGGGTCTTGAAAGTCAGGAACAGGGGGCGGGGGAGGCAGCTGAGGGGGCGAGAGAGGCGGCTGTGGGCCAGCTGGAAGGAGGGAGGCCAGGTGGTCGAGATGGCCCGAGATAGCCATGTACGTTCACAGCGCCGCCCCTGCCCCAGTGCCACTGGCTCACCCACCCACCCATCACCCCTGCCGCCCACCCACCCTTGCGCTCACTCGCCCACCCTTCCGCCCCTACCTCTGCCACCGCTGCCTCCCCTGCCGCCGCCCCTGCCTGCAGGCGAGCTGCGGGGCGTGCCGTCCGCCCGGCTGGAGTCGCTGTTCGGCTAGGAGGCGGCGGCAGGGGAGGCAGCGGGCATGGACAACGGCGAGGTGACGGCGCGGGTGGCGCCCAAGAGCATCGGCTGCGGCAAGACCTTGCACGGCTGCAGTGCGCTCACGGGCATGGAGGTGCCCCGGGGGTGGTGCAGGTGCTGAAACCAGGCTTCAATGTTTGCTCAGCTGCAATTACACGCACCCAGCCGCCAGGTGCAATCCAACGTTGGGACAACGTCGGGTATGGGCGTGAGGGCTGTGGCAAGGCTATTTCCGTGCATGAAGGGCAGGTGAAGCTGGGACGCGTGTGGGAGGCAACCGCCGGGGCATATTTTGATGACTGAAATGTTTCACGTAGCAATGAAAGCATAACATGGACCCATTTGATTCTGTTGGAAGAGATGTGTGTCCGTGACATCCCGAGCGCTCGGGATGTCACGGACACATATCTCTTCCAACAAAACGTGGGCCGAGTGGGCGCCTCACGTCGCCAGCAACCGGAAAGTCACTCCCCGCCAGTGCTTCCGTGATGCCAGTACCCCAGTCGGATGTCACCCACCATTCCTCCACTTGGGGATTTCATCCCGGCAGCGCCCCGCGCTAGCACCAGGGATCGAACAGGCGACTCTCTCGCCCCTTGTGGCGCCCAACTCGGCCCACGTTTTGTTGGAAGAGATATGTGTCCGTGACATCCCGAGCGCTCGGGACGTCACGGACACATATCTCTTCCAACAGATTCACATTAGCGTTAGGATGGGCACGTGCACGAGCCGATTTGGAGGTGGATGCGAGGGCAAGGACTGCAACATGCTGAATGGCCAGGGGCAGTTTGTCCACAGAGCGGGCATGAGTTTGTTGATCTCTACATGGCAACCTAGGCAGTAAGCGCTGAAAGATTGGTCGTCAGCTGCACCAGTCAACTTGCTTAGGTTACATTCCTCGTCCTGCCGCGGCGTTGGCACCTGGCTGGAGCTGCTCTGAGGCACCTGCACTTGTAAGACTAAGCGATGCATCCATGCCGTGCGTCTCGTGCCTTTGGGTAGGGGGGCTATGGCAGCCATAGGGTGGGAGCACCAGCGGCAGCAGGGACTCGGCAGGGCAGTAACTTCTTATGGTGGCTGCGTCAGGCAGGATCTGTGCTATGTGTTGGTGCATGGGAAAGGGAAGTGCTGAAGACAGTTACCCATGAGGCAAGAGTTGCGTGAGCTGCGCAAGCACATGGAGCACGCCATGACCCACTGCACCTGAAGGGGTTTAGGGTTTTAAACGTGTTCTAGAGCACAGGAGGCGTGCCGAATGCCACCTGCTCACACGCATCACGCAACCGTGGTTGCACGGAGTCTCCTGGGCTACCTGGTACGGTTAACGGATACGAAGGGCCAGCTGTAAAACACGCTGTGGTACCTCAAGTTCTGTATGTGTGAATTTGTAAGGGTACGGGAGCTAATATATGGTATAGCTGGGAATTGTGAAGGGGTATGTAAAAGGGGTTTACAGGGATAGAAGGGGGATGCGGGTGTGTGTGTCGGTTAGCGATTTTACAGTCTAGGGCATTCGGGCTGAGCTGTAACGCGTAAAAGGCGGGTCAGTGCTGTTACGTTGTCAGCACTGACAAGCTGTTACTCTTGCTAATAACACGTTAAACACGTAGCGGTACCTAAAATTCTGTTTGTGTGAATTTGAAGGGGTACGTAAGCTAATTTAACGTATAGTTAGGAGCTGTGAAGGGGTATGTACAGGGGTTTTACAGGGATGTGTGCCTGAGCTGTCTTATCCTGTAAACTAATTAGTTCTGCCTTGAAACCTATCTTTTCTAGGTTTATAGCTGTACGTCGTGTGCCTGTAAGGCTGTACGTGTGGTAATTATAGGTAAACACGTCGTTGGTACCTGTCTGTGTACTTGTGTGAAGTTGATAGAGTACGGAGGCAGTTATATGGGGTACGTGGCGGGGTGACGGACAGCTCGGGCGGGTAGATGCCGTGCAGGTTGCCAGTAACCGTGGCGCGGGAGAGCTAGGCGCCGATATAGCGGTTGTGCAGGGACAGGAGGTCACCAACATAGCGGAGGGAGTACCGGGGGAGGGGGAGTGACGGCTGCACGCAACGGCGTACATAGTAGTAACATGCCTTCCAAATCCGGCCTTTGACCTTCCCACGCATAGGTTTGGTTTGCAACTGACAGCGTGCAACGTTGATAATAAGTAGTAGTACGATGTACGGTAAGTAACGCCTGGTAACGTCGCATACATACAGACGGCATATGTTCAGTGCACTTATTACGGTCCTGCATGCTTCGATCACACTTATTTGAGAGAATGAAGCATTCACCTAGCGTTTTCGCAGCTACTGCACGCAGTTCGTTTACTACGCTTGCCCGGCACGCAGGCAAGCTCTACGTTGACGTACTGCGTTCCTTGTATCTAGTAACTACGTAGTAACGAATGGGTGAAACCGGCGCCATTTCGCGCGCCAGGGAGCAGCTTGTGCGCGGGTGCTACGTTGGTTGGTGCTGAGCATGCTCAGGATTTATTTTCGACCGGCTGGTCCGGCGCCGAGCATGCTAATGAAGGCAAAAGGACCGACGACGTGCTCCAGAATTGAAACGGCGCTTCAGAATAGTACTTGTTTTTATTTCTATGCATTTAGGTTCACTCGCTCTCCATGACGGAGCACGCACACGCTACGCAAGCTGCCACCAGCTGCCACGCACGCACCAGCGGGCCCGGGCTCACCGGCGCGCATGCTCATCAGGAAGGAACCGGTGGAATCGGCGGCTGCATGCGTCCCTGCTCAGAAAGCAAACGGACGCGCTCTGGTATTGATCGGCACATTGCGCAAAGTTGTTGTTACGGTATATGCATTTACGGTAGGTTCACCGTTGGGGGCCCCCGTAATCACGGACAAATAAACACGCAAGCAAGCAAGCTGCCACGTGCCACCCTCTGCCACCGGCTCGATCGACGCCGTTATACATGCCGCCCCGCAGAGCGAGAACCGGCGAATTGACCTCCAAGTTCAGCAAGAAATTGAATCGAACGAATGCCTTATCCAGATGTATGCGTTGTATGAACGGCCGATCGGGGACACGGCACGGCGGGGCAAGCGGGCAACAAAAAGCGGCACATGCACACACGCAAGGGTAATCGGACGCACGTAAAGATGAACATAGCGGACGAGGAATCGACCTCGGCATTTGCAAATATATAAGCTCTGTTGCGGGTCTGGTAAAAGGCACTGGGCTTTCGTACAGCAGGGTGCCCGCCTTTCCGTACCAACCGGTACCGCACCCCTTTCGACCATTCTGAACCTTTCATACTTCCATTACCTCTGCGTATCACTGCTTCACACGGCAATAATGAGCAAGTATTTTGCGTTTCTGTTCGTCGCGGCTTCTACTTTCGTAGGCAGCTAGCTCTAGAGCTAATTGTAACCGTTTTCCCTGCCTTAACAGCGTTCCCATCCCGAGCCTATTTGCTGCAAATTTGTGTGCCGGTCAATAGTTATGCGGTTAAACCAATGGTGCAAGAAATGTTCAGGGCTCTCAGCATGATTACACTACCTCCATCAATAGTTAAAATCACGGGAGATAGAGAAATTCTTCTCGGACTCCTTGCGTAACTGTGCGATATGGCCGTGGCCTAGCCGGACTTGCATGTGCCACTAGATTGTCACCTCTGATTGTCACGTTGTATGCCTTTTATCATAGAAAAGGAACTCTGTAGGTGATCCCAATGATAAATTGAGCAATCGTCATTTGAGTTTTGCTTGCATCGTCGGAAGCTCGGAACAAACGGTTGTACGACCTCGGAGCTGAAATTCGGGAGTTCGGACTTGACCTGGTCAGCCATTCGCCGCCACCTGCAATCCTGCATTCCGTTTTCACGTAGTTGCTGAATACAGTGAAAAGCAGCTCAGACACTCGAAAGCATGGGTTGACCCACCATTAAAAATGTTCGAGGCACAAGTAGCTTATTACCTTAACAAGTACTTAGGACAGTATCTACAAGGCTTAGATGCAGACTCCTTGCGAATTTCAGTGTGGCGTGGCGATGTTGAGCTGCGCAACCTATCCCTGCGACCCGAGGCTCTTCAGGAGTTAGATCTACCTATAACTGCGAAAGCAGGCCTCCTTGGCAGGCTAACGTTGAAGGTGTGTCGTGGTTTCAGTTGACCTCCTTGATAGGTGACACGGCATGCTTCCTATCACGGAAGTTTATAGATGCGTACGATCGTTGGCAAGCGCTGGTGCACATCCGACATGACCGATACTGGGCCAACGCTGTCAACGGTCGTGCTAACCGGCAGCCACGACACGACAACAGCGATAGCAAGCCACTGCAATGTCGTTCAGACTTCAGAACGTGTTGTTGTGGCTATAGTTGCCTCGTGGCATGGCGCCATGAGGGGGGTTAGCGAACCATGGTTCGTTAATGAATGACCCATGACTCGGTGATGCGCCGGTGACCTCAACAGCCAACCCCTCTTGTGGGTAACTCGCAGGTGCCCTGGACGGCCCTGGGCAGGGAGCCTGTCGTCGTGGAATTCGACCGCCTCTACATTCTGGCATGTCCGAAGGAGCAGCCTGCAGCAAAAGGGGCCGATGTGGGTATGGGGTTATCCAGGAACCGAATCAGGACTGGGTTGGAACTGTTAGACAACGCTTCAGTAAGGCCTAAGGCAGCGTCAGAGTCAAGTAAGGGGGGTTTACGAAGCCGTCTGACGTTACCCTGCGTAGGTAACGGTCAAGCCAGCGAGCCCGTCTGACGTTCACAGAGTAGGTGTGACACCATGCGAGGATGGCGGTCCCAGGACTGTCCCAATCCCATTTCCCCGCCGCAGGTGGACGTGGCAAAGTACGAGGCGGATGTGGCGGCAGCAGAACTGGAGGCCAAGCGGAAGCACGTGCTGGCAGCGGAGACGCAGTGGCTGCAGGTGCGCTGGTGGCGGAAGCGTGTGCTGGGACGGAGGTTGCGCGTTTACAGTGTGCGCATGCCGTAGCAGGGAAGGGGCGTTAGGGAATTGCAAACCCGCATATGACGTGGTGAGGAGCCTGTGGCAACGCTCGGGTCTTCGGTTGATGTACAAGTCGCGGCTGCGCAGCCAGCCGGTCTGCTCGTCCGTTTTCGGTTTGGGCAAGTCTGCGCACAAGCGTTTGGTCTCCTAGGCTATTTAAAGCTATTTCGGCACCAGCAATGCATATGGCGCGCTCCTTTCACGTACTTGCCCACCCCTTTCACGTGCTCGGCCGTCCATCACCCCAGGAGCTTCAATCGAAGATTGCGCTCAAGGCGGCTCAGCAATTGCAACGGCAACAGCAGGCGGGCCAGCCCGAGAAGAGCGGTGGCGGGGGAGGGCTGTTCAACATCAACTTCCAGGCCCTGATCCACACCATTCTGGGGAACCTGCAGCTGCGCCTCACAAATGTGCACATCAGGCGCGTGCCGGTGATGTCGGGATGTGCCAGCACGCTTATGTGGACCCAGAATGGACGACTTGAAGGAAAAGAAAAGCCAGACCCAGAAACAGACTTGGGCACACCCAAATTACTTGAAATACTTACGTGGCGAGGTATCTGCATGGCAGCGGTAACCATAGAGGGTATACATAGCACGGGTTGGCGTGGAGAGTGTGGGATGGCGTTTCCAACCAAGGTCACCGGCCCCTACATCACAGCGACGTGCCCACCCATGTCCGCAGGTATGAGGACAGCACCAGCCTGCCCGGTCAGCTCCTCTCCGCCGGTATCGTGTTGGGCCGCGTGTCCGCGCACACAGTGGATGAGGCGGGCAAGGAGGCCTTCGTCACCACCGATGTGCTCAACCTGCTGCGGAAGGTGTGGCGAGCGCGAGGAGCCATGCGGACTCCGGGGGGACTTCAGGGACGGGGCTTCAGGGACGGGGCTTCAGGGACGGGGCTTCAGAGACGGGACTTCAGGGACGGGGCTTCAGAGACGGGACTTCAGGGACGGGGCTTCAGGGACGGGGCTTCAGGGACGGGACTTCAGGGACGGGGCTTCAGGGACGGGACTTCAGGGACGGGGCTTCAGAGACGGGGCTTCAGGGACGGGGCTTCAGGGACGGGGCTTCAGGGACGGGGCTTCAGGGACGGGGCTTCAGGGACGGGGCTTCAGAGACGGGGCTTCAGGGACGGGGCTTCAGGGACGGGGCTTCAGGGACGGGGCTTCAGAGACGGGGCTTCAGGGACGGGGCTTCAGGGACGGGGCTTCAGAGACGGGGCTTCAGAGACGGGGCTTCAGAGACGGGGCTTCAGAGACGGGGCTTCAGAGACGGGGCTTCAGGGACGGGGCTTCAGGGACGGGGCTTCAGAGACGGGGCTTCAGGGACGGGGCTTCAGAGACGGGGCTTCAGAGACGGGGCTTCAGAGACGGGGCTTCAGGGACGGGGCTTCAGAGACGGGGCTTCAAAGCGGGGGGCCGGGCTTCACAGAAGGCGCTTCACGGACGGGGCGCGGGCAGGGTAGGGTGACCCGGGCAAGCTTCGACGCTGCCGAATGCGTGATGTGTTTTGCATGTCCTCCAGGTCCGAGCTGTGCTTGCATTATTGTACAAACCTTGTAACAAGCGGTTGAGACACCACACATTCGTGCTCCTGCTGCAGGCGGTCGTGCTTCAGGACCTGGGGATCTACTTCGATGTGGGCTCGCCCTTCCTGGAGCCGCCCCGCGACTGGTCCACCCTCATGGCACGTGAATGGGACGAGCTGTTCTCGCCCGCTCGGCACGCGCCCGGCAGCGAACAGTATTGCCACCACTTCCTGTTGCTGCCCATCACTGGCCAGATGAACTATGTGCGCAGGTACGGGGCGGAGAGCGCCGCATGTGTCCACGCCCCCCTCCCATCGCCCCGATGAGTTTGCTCCATCTATTTGGAAAGCCGTGATGCCGGCCCGTTGCTCCTGTTAACAACGGCTGGTTTTGCGCGCCGCGTCCCCACGCGCAAAATTACAAACGCCCAGGTCGTCGAAATTCCTGCTCGAGCACAGCAGCAGCAGCGGCAAAGGCAGCACCCGGCCCCCTCGTCAGGAGGGCCGCATCGCACTGCGCGCCCTGTCGCTGGCGCTTAGCCGAGAGCAGTACGTGGGGTCCCGCGCGCTCCTGGAGGCGCTGGATGACTACACGGCCAACACACCGTACAGGGCCATGCGGCCGAGCTTCCGGCCTGGGCTAGGTGGGTCGCAGATTGGGCACAGGGATGGACCTGGTTGGGCTGGGGCATGACGCGGGACATGTCTGTCTGTTCGCTGGATCAAAGCGCCGGGTTCCCCGGGAGATGAGGGCTTATCTCAGAACGAACCCGGGGGCGGGGCCGTCGGGCTGTGGGACCATGCACGATGTTAATGAAGATCAAGCAGGCCACCTGCAATGCATTGCAATACGGTGCAATCAATCACTAGCGCCGAGGATTAACCGAGTGAGGGAGCACTTCCCTTCGCTACTGACGCGCGTTGGCTGGCATCGTTAAGCCACGTTTCGTTAGCCGTCGTGTGCATCCGGCCGATCGCGGCGCAGGTCCCGCCGCACGTGTGTGGTGGCGCTACGCCTTTCTGGCCGTGCGCAAGCAGCTGCGGGTGCAGGCGGGCGACTGCAGCTGGGGTCAGCTCCAGACGGCGTGCCGCCTCCGGAAGGTGTACGTGCCCGCGTATGCCAAGTGTCTCATGGCGGCGGAAGCCGCCCGGGCCGCAACGCCAGGGAAGGGCGGCGGCGGCGGTGCGCAGACGGAGCTTGCGGGCCTGGGCGGGGACGCTGCCATTTCGGCGATGGACGCGCAGCTGCCCGAGGGGACCATCCTGCTGTTCAGGTACTGTGGTCGTGATAACTGTTGTGGCGGCTAAGAGTGACAGTGAGTTTCAGACTGGACCGAGAGGGTAAAGCCAGCGGGCCGCATGGGCCGGCAGGCACTGACCCAAAGGTGGCGCCATGCCTCCGGGAAAGGCACGGTCATGTCTTTGATGCAACCATGCTGCCAGGGGACCTCCGGTACCTTCCACTCGCCGTGCACGACTTGATTCATCTTACAAGGTGGACCTAGTGATAATTGCCGACGGCCCGATGTTGACGGGCTGATTCGGAGATTCGGTGCATGGCACCAATGTGCACTGCCGGGCCTTGAAATGGTCGCCCTCCCATCCTGCAGGCGGATGGCGCACGCAATGGCGCAATCACAGAGACCCAGGACCGGGACCGGTGGAAGTGCAGCCGGTGATGCAGGCACGGCGCCACAACCCCAGCCCCAGTCGAGCAGCGCATCTGGCAGTCGTGGCGGCGGCGGCTGGTTAGGGTGGCTGATGGGTGGCGGCAGCAGGCGTCCTGCGTCAGCGTCGCCTTCAGACAACACGGCCGCCGCCGGTGCTGCGCCAGCTGCAGCCGGCGGTGACAGCGCAGCGGCCGGGGTGTCGGCGACGCTGACTCCGGAGGAATGGGACCGTCTGCAGCAGCTGCTGCACCAGGTGGGTTGTTCCTCTGCGGGCGTGCGGCGCGCGGGTCCGGTCCACGTGGGAAGGGAATTAAACGCAAAGTTGCAAAGCAAGATGTGGTTGGTGGAGGTGCTTGAACGTGCCGGGCAGGGGTCAAGCAGCGGTTGGCGGAATTGAAGTGCGGTGCTGAAAAACACAGGAAGACGCCGAAAAGGTTACAGACAGAGTTGCAACTTCCAAAACCATCACTGCGTATTGCACTGTCAGGGCCAGATGTCGCCATCCGAGTCATCACCGTGAAGTCATGCCCACGTGCGCACATGACGGCGGTTGGCTCCCCGCGGATGGCATTGCAGGAGGACGACGACGGCGACGGCGATGAGGAGGCGGCGGCGCCCGGCGGCGAGGGCGCCGACGACCCCTACTGCATCAAGGCGCTGCTGGAGGTGGCCGTCGAGAAGTGCTCCCTGGAGCTGGGTGGCAGCGCAGCGGAGGGCGCCACGCCGCTTCTGAGCTCCTCCATGCAGGTGGGTTCGCAGGGCGCCACGGAGAGATATGCCGCTGTCGGGCGGGGACAACGCAGTCTTGGACAACGCAGTCTTGGAACACACATACGGCCTTGAGACACTCATGGTCCCACCTTAGGGTCTTGGAATGCGGTCTTGGAATGCCGAACGAAGTCTTGGCACCGTCATTTCACGGTGACGCCTGACCCGAGCTCGCAGGAGCCGTCGTCGGCCCTTCGCGAGTCCCTTGACGATGTGTATGCGTACTGCTGCAGGCGGTTGGCATGCGCCTCGTGCGGTATCCAGCAACGCTGGCCGTCAGCCTGCGTGTGGGCTGGGCAGGACTGGACACTCCGCAAGGGATGCTGCTGTGCACCGGCCAGCTCGGTGCATCAGGGGCGGCCAAGGGCTTCAGCAGCGGCTCACAAGCGGCGGTGGAGGCCGCGGGATCGTCGGCTGTGCGCCCGGGGGTGAACTCCGATGGGGGGTCCGCGCTGAGCACGCGGGCTGAGGCGGGCGGTGCGGAGTTGCCGCCAGCACATGGCGCGACGGCCGAGGAGGGGTCCACCTACCAGCCGAGCTGCGCGTTCGTGCTGGATTTTGTACGGCGACCGCAGGTACCGTGCGCACTTGTCCATCTGTCTGTCAGCTTGGACACCCAACGTGTGTGCAAACGCATGCAAATATTTATGTATTTTAAGGAAAGTAAAAGATAAAAAAATGTTTATGGATGTATATACATATGTGTGTGCGGCAACCCGTTCCGGCCCATCTTCCTACTGTGCTGTACCACTGGGCGCTCTCGGATCCATGTCCCTGGAGCGACAAAAGGCACTGTCTCCGGCTCAACTCGCTTTGCCCCTTCAGGACGGCTCAGCCGATGCGACGTTGGCTGTCCGGCTGGCGCCGAGTTACGTTACCTACAATGCCGCCGTGATAGCCGCTCTGGGCGGCTTCTTCTCCTCCGATCAACAGATCGGGCTGGGCAACCTGCAGGTACCGTACTGAAAGTATCTCGTCGGCGCGGGTTAAATTGGAGAAAGAAATAAACCCGAAAAACGAACCGGCGGGGGTTATGAGGCGACATGGCGGGGTAGGGAACTGCGGTTCACTGCGCGGGCACGCACATGGACGGCGGCGGGGTAGCCACCAAGGGGCATCGGGCAGGCACTCCGGGCGCCTCGCCATGTGCCAACGAAACGTTATTGCACCATCCCCCATCCCCGTCCCTGCACACAGGCCCAACCCCCCATCCCCGTCCCTGCACACAGGCCCAGCCCCCCATCCCCGTCCCTGCACACAGGCCCAGGCGGCGGCTCGCGTGCAGCGGCTGCAGCGGCTGGCGCAGGTCCGGCTGCGGGCGCTGTCGGAGGAGCGGCCCAAGCTGGTGGTGCAGGTGGTGATGCACGCACCCAAAGTGGCGCTGCCGGACGACAAGGCAAGCTGGCGGCAAGGGCGCCGGAAAGGATATGTACCTAACCCCTGACTTGGTTGCAGAGGATATGTACTGAACCGCGACTCTGTTGGCAACACAAACCCATGCTCCCAAAGCAGGTTGCTTGTTTGGTGGCCAAATCATGAAATGGGTCAAAACCAACACGCCACGCCTCTTATCAGGGTTGTTCAGGGTGTCCAGAGTCATGGGCGCGTCGTATTTTTCGCGAGGACCTGAACTATGGGGGCCCACTCCGTCTCCCTTCAAACCTGGCCAGGGTCGGGCGACTTTGCTGTTGGACCTTGGATGCTTCTCCCTGAGCTCCTCCTCACCGCAATCCCAAGGCCTCGTGCCCGGCAGCAACGAAGCGGCGCTATACGAATGCTTCGACATGGGACTCGACCGCGTCGAAGCCGCGCTGGTGGGCGGGCCCTTCGCGTGGCCCACGACGCGCCCGCCATTGCCGCCTGCGCTGGAGGAGGTGTCGGGGCAGGCCGCGGCGGCGGCGGCGGCGCCGGAGGGCGCCGCGGCGGCCGACGTCGCTGCCGCGACATTCGCGCTCCTGGGGCCGCTGCCCTTCTCGGCTGTGCGAGGCGGCAGCCCGGCGAGGCCCAGTGGTGGGGCTGTGCAGAGCGGCCCGAAGAATGCCTCACCGCTGGGTCTGGCGTATGTGGCCCGGCTGGCGATGGAGGAAACCGCGGCGGAGGCGGCGGACGCAGCGGAGGGCATGCCCGAGGCTCCTGCCGCGGAGGCGGCAGAAGCACCAGCCGGGAAGGCACCACGGCCGTGTCATGATGATCACGAGGAGGAGGACGGCGGGGGCAGCCTGGCGCACGTTGTGCGGCACCTTGTGGAGTCGGGCCAGCTTGCGACCGCCGGCACCGCCGCCGGGGCGTCGGAGGCGGCGGCGGCGGCGCCGGGGCCTGCGCACCCCGTCGTGGTGACGCTGCTGCCGCGGTTCGGCATGCAGGCGGGCCTGCAGGTGGCCGCGGCGCAGGACCCGCGGCTGCCCGCGGTGCGTCTGCGAGTCGCGGCGTCGCCGCTCCGGGTCGAGTTCAGCCCCTGGCGCTTCCACCGCCTCATGGCCGTCATCGGCAGCCTGTCCACGGGCGGCGGCGGCGACGGCGCTGCCGCGTCGTCCGCAGCTGCAGCCAGCCCCGCGGCGGCCGCGCTGCCGCTGTGGGTCACGGACGCGGAGTACGTGGCGCCGGTGCAGTTGCTGTCCTGGGAGGGCGTGGGCGGCCGCGTGGCGCGGTGGCAGCCGCGCAGCCTCAGCGTTTGGCGGGGGCGGGTGTACCTCAGCCGTGAGAAGGGACAGAGTGAGGCGCTTGAGACCAGGTGAGCTGAGCCTCCAGGGCCTGCGGGGGGCCGATCGTCTTAAGCTCTGCATGCTCCTACCGTATCTTCAGGGTCTGGCGGCCGGCACACTGCTTGCTCTTACCCTTACCTTGAGGCGTATTGATTGAGCCGGCTGCTGGGTAGGAAGGGGACTGGCAGCTGCTGGCTAGGGCCCGTTTTAGAGCACTTTGCATCGATTGGATCTCAGCAGGTCGCGATTGGATCTCAGCAGGTCGCGATTGGATCTCAGCAGGTCGCGATTGGATCTCAGCAGGTCGCGGATACTGTGGCCCGCCTTTAAGGCTCAAAGCCGAGCCTCCGAGGCTGGCCGCGACGTCCACGGCCTGCTGAACTTGAAGGCTCGGCGTTGAGCCCTCGTTCGGGGTTCCTCTCGTGTGTCGTGCCGTTTCCGCCAGGTCCTACTGGCGGGGCTGGCGGCTGCTGGAGCTGCCGCCGGACGAGGTGGGCGGCGCCGAGAATGCGGTCGCGTTGGTGCCGGAGGGCGTGAAGCGCGAGGCGGCGGCGGAGTGCCCCGAGGCGCTGGTCGTCTGCATGTCGGACATGAGGGAGGTGCTGGCGCTGCGGAGGAGCCTGAACCGCTCGGCGGCGCTGGTGGAGTCGGTGGCAGGTGGGTGTGGGGATGGACAGGTGCGGCGCGTCACCGCACGACGACCGCGTCGTAGGCCTACGACTTGAACAGATATTGCACGAGCACGCGAGGCATGTTGTGCCGAGCGATATGGCCGTGTCACGTCAAGGGGTTGACCTCCTCGATTCCGTCACCTGTTCATGGCCTTCGTCAGTTTCACCGGGTCGGGGGGCACAGTCAAGGGACGTGGTGTTAACCTTGCACGGCTTCGCAATGTGTGGCAGTGCCAGCCCCGGGCCGTTCCCGAGTGGTCCGAGCGTCCGACACTACGTGTCCGTCGTTAATGGTGCTCACTGACCTCCAGGCCTGCTCGGCGGCGACGAGGACGGCGAGTCTCCGTCCACCGCCAGCCACGACGCCTCCGGCGGCAGTGGCACTGGCGGCGACGCCGGTGGACCGACCGCCGGCCTCGGCGTCACGCGCGACCTGCTGGACGAGCTGCTGGCGCATCGGGACCTCTTCGACATGTCCGGCAGCCTGCCTTCCCTGGAGCTGCGGCTCAGCGGCCGCCCGCCGCGCGCTTGGCGCGCGGTGCGTCGGCTGGCGGCTTCGGAGCCGCCGCCGCCTCCGGGCACCGCCGAGATGGGGATCGCACCTAGGACGGGGGAGGTCTCGGGCAGTGTCTATCAACAGTCCCATGCGGGCACGGACATCGAGGGAACGTCCCACGGACCTGGCGGGTCGGTTTCGTCCTTTGGGGAAGGCCCTGGCGTCTCGGCGTCGGCAACGTCATCAGCGATGGGGATGAAACCGCCTGGGAAACCCGAGTCTGTCGGCGGGGGTGGAGGCGGCGGCGGCGATGGCGGTGGTGATGCGGTTGAGGGTGAGGCGCCGCCAGCGCTGCCAACATCAGGGGGCGGCCGCGCAGGGCCGGCGTCCATGCCCGACTTGCGGATACCGAGTGGCAGCGACGCGGGCTCGGACGCACAGTACGCCGACGCCGCCGAGTACGACAACGATGATGACGACGACTTCGGCGGCGCCGGCAGCATGTACGGCGATGGCGGCGCCGGGTCGGACTATGACGCGGGCGAGCAGCGGCGGCTCGGGGCGCTTACCCTGGAGCAGGAGGTTCCGCTGCTGGCAGTAGTGTTATCGGCAGCTGACGTACGGGTGCAGTACAGCGCGGACCGGCTGGCCGTAGCTGCGCAGATGCATGACCTGCGCATTGAGAACGAGCTGATGGGCTCTGCGCTGGGGAGTGCCTATTCGGTACTGGCGGTGTCGTCGGCGCCGTCGGTGGCTCCCGCCGCGGCCGCGGCGGTGCAGTCGGGGACGGGCGCCGCGCCCGCGGGTCAGGAGGCGGAGGGCGGCAGCGGGGCGGCTGCTCCCGCCGCGGTGTCTGGAGGCGCGGGGGCCGGCGCCCCGCTGGTGCAGTTGGCTTTCACCTCCAACTCGTCCTCGTCCGACAGATACAAGGTAAGAGGTGGGAAGCACGCGCAGCGGGGGTGCTGCCCTGTTCGCCGCATGACCACCTCGCCAACTTGCTGTAAGACGGCGCTGGCAGCTGATGACTGAAACAGACCCGGGGCGATGATTCGCGGGCAGGCAGGCAGGCACCCAGCGGGACCTCCCTTAATCCGCTCGCTGTCCTCTCTCCCCTCCTCTCTCTCTCTGTCCCTCTCTCTCTCTCTCTCCGTCTCTCTCTCTCTCTCCGTCTCTCTCCGTCTCTCTCTCTCTCTCTCTCTCTCTCTCTCTCTCTCTCTCCCCCTCTCTCTCCCCCTCTCTCTCTCTCTCTCTCTCTCCCTCTCTCTCTCTCTCTCTCTCTCTCTCTCTCTCTCTCTCTCTCTCTCTCTCTCTCTCTCTCTCTCTCTCTCTCTCTCTCTCTCTCTCTCTCTCTTCCCCCCCCCTCTCTCTCTCTCTCTCCCGCTTTCTCTCCGCTGGCGATCTGGGGCACTGTACCGTATTCCAATCGGACCGTTGCTCTGGCAGCAGCGCAGCTTCAAAACGTCTACCAATTTCCTGTATCCCCCTCTCTCTCTCGCGCGCGCTCGCTCCCTCTCTCCCGCCGTGCAACGCCACATGTGGTCCTTTCTGTCCAGTGCCTCTGCGCTCCCCCAGTACCATGTGTTTCGAACCCCTGGCTTCTCCACCCTCTTCCCTGGCCACTTCCACCCCTCGATCCTAGTCTTTATCGGATATTTGCTCTGGCGGCAGCGCAGTAACAACTTGCCTACCAATTCCCTATACCCCGCCCTACGCACCCTGTCTACAGGGCTTGGACACGGAGATCTCCCTGCAGCTGGCGGCGCTGTCCCTCACCTGCCACCGGCCTACGGTGGCGGCCCTAATGGGGCTGGGCTCGGACATGGCCTACGCGACCAACCTGCTGGCGGCGGAGCGACCCGCGTCCGCGGCGGCGGCGGCGCCATCGGTGACGCCGGAGGCGACATCGTCAGCACCCGCCGTCGAGCCAGCGCAGCACGCGGCCGACGGCCCCGTCACCGCGGCGGCCATGGCGGCGGCAGCAGCGGCGGCAGCGGTGCCGCAGCCCGGGGACACCGCTGTGGTGCGGTCCGGTGGCGAAGGCCGTACGCTGCTGCGGCTGCGGTTGAGCATGTCGCGGCTGCAGCTCGTCATGCCGTACGAGGTGCTGCTGCCGGCGCCGCTCCCTGCCCCTGCAGCGGCGGCCTCGCCACCGGCAGCGATGGGTGCACCGCGGGTTGGCGAACAGCAGCACCACCAGCAGCAGCATCATTGGGGTATGGCACGAGATGAGGGCGCGTCGCCGGGGCCGCGGCTGCTGGCCCTCGCGGAAATGGACTCGTTCGGGTGAGGCGCACGCGCGTGGCGGACATCGAAAGGGTGAAAGGGGGAAACGGGGCAGTGAGGCGCACGCGCGCGGCGGACTTGAAGCGGGAACGGGGCGGTGTGGCGATATCGCGGGCGAATTACAGTGTTGTTCCAGCCATGTACCCGTCCTCGAGCCACTCACTCATATGGTACGCAACACATGTAGCTCTGAGCGGCAGATTAGGCCGTGTTGCCCAATGTGTGGGTAGCACGGCGCTAAAGCCTGGGGTCCTAGAGCTCTACATCCCAGCAAAGCCGTCTGCGCGTACTGCGCGGATAAAGTATCTGTGAGGGCGCTAAGGTACGCAGGCACGTCTGGCAGTCATGGCCGAGAGTCACACGGCATGATTCTTCCCCGTGCCGCCCGTGTAGCTTCTGCCTGGACGTCCGGCCGTCTTCCCTGGAGCTGACCACCTCTCTGGGCAACTTCACGGCTCAGTACGGCGCGCTGCCCGCCTCCAGTCCGTACCGCACCATCTGCACGCTGCGTCCCGGGACGAGCGGATCGCTCATCGGGGTGGCGTTCAGGTGCGGCCCGGCCCCGGCCGTGTTGCACATCACGTGCTGTTGCCCCCGGGTACGGCTCAGTACTGCTCCTTGCAACATAGCCACACGAGGCGAAAATATCCACGTTCGAGTGCTCCAGGGACGGATGTCGGCATGGGCCAAACAAGCGAGGGGTGGGATTGCGACGTGGGGTTGCGGAATCGCGCTGAAGTCCTTGCGTCGATGAGTATGGGCATGTGAGGTGTCGGGCCGCCCTGCCCTCTTGCCCTCCCGCGCACAGGATGCACTCGGCGGCCGACTCGCTGTCTCAGCCCCGGGTGCCCCGGGGGCAGCCCTTCTACTCGCTGTCCGCCTCGCTGAGTGCCGTCCAGGTGGTCTACCTGGGCCGCTTCCTGAACGAGCTGCTGCCCTACCTGACGGGTGAGGCGAGCCAGGCGTGGTGCGCCTCGCACCATGCGGTGTGCGGGGCGGGGATGTGGTCTCTGCCATGGGTGGGTTGCATCACATCGCACGTGCCGACACCGGCGCTTGGGGTCTGTTCCTCTTGGGGTTCATGGCGCGGTGTGACGGCAGCGCTGAGGGGCCCCCATGTACCCCGCGGGGCCGCCCACTGGTAGACCCGTCGCCACTGCGCCGGCGATGCTGGCGGCGACGCCGCCCATCCCCAGGCCCATCACGAAGCTGCCGCCTGCACCTGCGGCCGCGGCGGGGCCAGGGCCGCCGCCGTTGGGCATCGCCATGAGCGCCGCTGCCGCGGCGCTGACGCCGCCGCTGTCACTCGTGTGATGACCTGCGTGCGCGCACCTGGGGATGTGGCACGAGTGGCGCCAACAGCCCCCCGCCTCAACACTCCGACGGCCCCACGCAGACATGCTGGCGATGCAGCCCTGCTCCCGGCCGCCCATCGCCGCGCCGCCCGCCTCTCCTCCCCCGCCTCGCCCTGCCGCTCCGGCGGCCGCCGCCGCCACCAGCCGCCCCACTTCGTCCGGCAGTGCCCCCGCCTCGTCGGTGCCGCCTCCCACCCAGCTGCCGCCCACCGCCCCCGCCAGCTCGGCGATGGTTCTCCTCCTGGACGTCTCCCTGGCCTCCCCCGTCATCACGCTGCCGCTGAACAGCGCCAGCAACAAGCACGTGCAGCTGGACTTGGGCACCCTGAAACTGGCCAACTCGGTGTCATGGCGCCGGGGGGCGGCGGTAGCGCCGCCGCCGGCGGCGCCGTCACCTCCGTCGGCGGCTGGGTCAGCGGCAGCAGCGGCTGGGGCACGAGCGGCGCCGCCGCCGGTGGCTGGTGTGGATATCGCGGGCCCAGGGGCGGAGGGCTGGCAGGTGCTGATGGACGAAATGCAGGTGAGGTACATGGACGGGACCAGGGCTCCGGCGCGAACGTGCTTAAGATGTCATGGGCGACACAACAGAGGTACAGACGTGGCAGATACATCGGATGCGTGCAAGGGTGCGTGCAAGGAAGCGATGACCTTGGGGCGCGTGCAAGGAAGCGTTTGACCGACCCTTCTTCGTGGTGGCCGCCGCCGTGCCTCCAGGTCCGTCTCACCGACATGAGCCTCCTCGTGGGCTGTACCGAAGATCCCCAGCCGTCCAGCCCGAAGGCCAGCACCCCGAAACAGAACATCATCCGCGACGTGGGGTCAGGCGTGCTGGTGGCGCTTCACCGCTCGTTGGCCATCCAGCCGGCGGAGGAGCAGCCGCCCGCCAGCGCGGACAGCTCGGCGCCGCCTCCGCCTCCGCCGCCTCCGCCGCCGCCGCTTCCCCCCCTGCACGCCGCCGTGACGCTGCCGAGCCTCTCCGCGGTCATCAGCGAGGCCGAGTACCGTCAGCTGCTGGCGGTGCTGAGCGGCAACTTCAGCGAGCCCGCGCAGAACGACCCGCGCACGGTGGAGCTCCACCAGGTGCTGCAGCGCCTGCTGGCGGGCGCCGGTGAGTCGCCGCCGCCGCCGCCGCCGGTGAAGGCCGACCCGCCGTCGGCATCCACGCAGCCGGCACCGGCGCCGGAGCCCGCGGAGGCGGCAGCCGCCCGGGCAGGCAGCCTCACGGGCCCGGCGGCTTCGGCGTCGCCCAGGTCCGCCAGCGCGACCGCGGCGCCGCGCTCGCCGGTCCTGGATTTCAGCCGCAGCCTCCGCTCCGTGCTTGCGGCGCTGGGGGACACGTGCACGGTGCAGGCGACGGTGGCCATCGGCGCGGCGCGCCTGACGCTGATGGCGGGCTCCAGGGATGGCGGCACGACGCTGGCGCCGCTCACGGCGGTCTGCCTGCGCGACTTCTGGCTGGGCTACTACGGCACGGCGCGCGGGGGCATGTTCCTGAGCGCCGCGCTGCCCACCTTCACCATCGAGGACCTGCGGCCGGGGGTGTCCCTGGAGCAACGCCTGGTGCTGTCCACCGCGTGCGGCAGCGCCGGCGGCGCGGCGGCCGCCGCCGCGACCGCCATTGACCGGGGTGCGGATCTAGACGCGCAGGCGGCATCAGCCGGCGGCCCGGCGGGTCCGGCCGCGGGTCCGGCCGCGCAGCCGTCGCCGTCGCTGCTGGCACTCGAGTACCGGTCGGTGCCTGCGCTGGGCCCGGGCGGTGCCGGTGCCGGCGTTGGCGCTGGCGGGGTCGGGGTCGGGGTCGTGGCGGCCGTCGCATCTCCGGCGGCGTCGGCGCTGCGGCTGCGGCTCCAGCGGCCGACGGTGGTGCTGGACTTTGGGCTGCTGCTGCGGCTCGTCAACTTCGTGTCGCCGAGCCCAGTCCTGCAGGTACCGTACCGTACCGTACCCGAACCTTAGGCCGGAACGATGATACGGGTAGAACGCACAAACACCAGGCATAGGACGCTCAATACCGTGCCTCCATAATAGCTCAAGTGTATATATATACTCATTATCCATTTACAATATCATGATCCTTGTGTACGATATGCGAGGTGTTTCAACTTCTCGCTGACTCGGCAGCATGACTGCTCGTCCTCGCCCTGCCTCTCCCGGGCCCCGTACCGCACAGGGCGCGAGCCTGCGGCCCTTCGAGACCCGAGACGTCCACGTGCCGTACAGTACGGCGTACTTTGCGCGGGGTGAGGACGTCTGGCTCAGCCCCGAGGTGCGTCTGGTGGCGGACGCGCCCGCCGGCGGCTACCCGGGCAACGGCCAGGGCCTGCGACACGTGTACGACGGCGGCGGCGGCCGGCTGGTGCTGCCGCCGGGGCTGTCCCCCGCCGAGTCGCTGCCGCTGATCGTGGTCGGCGCCGGCCGCACACTCCAGCTGCGGAATGTCCGGGTGGTCAATAGCGCGTCGCTGCGGTCGTGCCTCAGCCTCGGCGCGGGCGCCAAGTTCCTGGCTGTGGAGGACGACGGCGTGAAGATGC
Source organism: Eudorina sp. 2006-703-Eu-15 (assembly GCA_003117195.1). NCBI lineage: Eukaryota > Viridiplantae > Chlorophyta > Chlorophyceae > Chlamydomonadales > Volvocaceae > Eudorina > Eudorina sp. 2006-703-Eu-15. The sequence continues at coordinate 326,159 of BDSI01000118.1, forward strand.
TGCGGACGGACCCCGAGGTGGAGCACAAGTACGCGGCGGTGATGAGGGGCGCAGCGGAGGCGGCCGCGGCGGCGGCGCCGGGCGGCGCCGCCGCTGGCGCGTCCGCTGGAGCGAGCGCGGCCGGGCTGCCGCCGGTGTTCGAAATGAGCCTCGACGCCCTGGGCATGTCGCTGCACATCATCGAGGCCCATATGGCCCCGGAAGCGGCGGCCGCCGGCGGCGGCGGCGGCGTCGACTGGCCGTCGTCGCGCAGCGCTTTCGGGTCCGCGGGCGACCTGACTCTGGCCCTGGGCGGCGGCGCGCAAGGCGCCGCGGCGGCGGCGCCGCCGCTGCCGTCGGCCAGCCTCCGTCGCGGCGCCGACGCCGAGACGGCGGCGGCGCTGGTAGACGCCATGGCGCAGCGGCTCCGCCGGCGGCTGGTCCTACAGCTGGACGCCTCCGCCAGCTACCGCGCTCAGGGAGACCGGCAGGAGGCGGCGGTGGCGCTGCGCGGCCTGACCATGCGGACCGTCACCATCTTCCCCTCCGCGGGCCCCACAGCTGGCACGGCTGCGGCGGCCACGCCGCCGCCCGGCGGAACCCCGCCGCTCTCCAAGGCGGCAAGCAGCGCCAACCTGCCCGCCACGCCGACCTCCAGGGCGGGTGGCGGCGGCGGTGTGGGGATGCCCTCCGCGGCTGCGGGTGCAGCAGCGGCTGCGGGTCCGAGTACCACCATCACCACCACACTGCTGGAGCCCGCGGACGTCACCGCGCGCTACACCCTCAGCCCCAGCAACCAGGACCTGTCCATGGATCTGGGCTCCCTCACCCTGCGCCTCTCCCCGGCGGCGCTTCACCTGCTGCTGCAGCTGCACGACATGGTGCTCAAGCCGCTCCTGGCGCCGCCGCCCAGCCAGCCCCTCACGCGCTGCGACCGCTTCAAGCGGCTGTGGTCGAGCCAGTGGGCCACGCGCCAGGGCGGCGCGGCGGACGGCGGCAACGGCGGCGGCGGGCGGCGGGGGCTGGAGCTGGGCGTGGGCGGAGTGGACAGCCTGGCGGAGGAGCGCGGGGTGACGGTGTGGCGGCCGCAGCCGGCGGACGGCTACGTGGCGCTGGGCGACGTGCTGACGGCGGGTGAGGAGGTTGGCATGGATGGCACTCAGCGGCCTCGGAACGTTTTATGGCTGCGGGCTTCTTGGCTTGCCGGTGTGGGCCTTTAGCCTTATCGCATGTCGAACCCAGCCGCGGCCGCGGCGATACCGGTCTAGAAAATATGGGAGCAGCTAGGCCTGTCTGGCACAAGCAGCAACGGGTCCGCATCAGGGGCATCTGAGCGTACGGCTCCAGGATCAGATGCCTGATTGATCGGATTGGATGCGGACGGGGCCTTCCGCTGCTCTCTGTGTGCGCAGGTAGCCACATGCCCAACCGGCAGGTCGGTACGTTGGCGATCAACAGCGGGCTGGTGGCGTTCCCCCTGGCCTACGAGTGCGTGTGGGTGGGCCCGGACACGGAGGACCTGGCGCTGTGGAGGCCGCTGCCGCCGCCCGGCTACGTGGCGATGGGGTGCGTGGCGGGGTCGCGGTCCGGCCCGCCGCCGCTGGGCCTGGTGGGCTGCGTGGCGGGCCGCGCCGTGGTGGAGTCGTGGCTGGGGGAGTGCCTGCTGCTGGCGGAGCAGGGCAACCTGTGGGCGGTGCAGAACGTGGCCGCCACATTCGAGGTGTCGCCGCCGGAGGCGCACCTGCCAGCGGTGAGCCCTGCCCAGGACCGGATACGGTGTTGGGAGGTGTGTGTGGAGCGTTCCCATAAGGTGGCTGCGCTTCCGGGTACACTTGAACCCCCAACTTGCCTCCCAAAGTTGTTATGCCTCGCTGCCTTCAATAAGACAGCAACGCTGGAGAAGTATGTGTCTTATTAAGCTACGCTGTTTTGGGGCTTCAAGCTGTCAAAATACACGGCTGGGGTCCGCTGGCAAGGACGGGTTGCCTCGTAAGGGCACCGCTGGGCCGCATCGGTACGATCTACGATGCCACTCTTTCGGGCTGCTGAGCTGCACGTCCGCAGGGACAGACAGGGTACCGCTGCCAGCGCGTCCTGACATTAACATTATCGTGGCAACACTGCTCGGCGGCTTGTCCGGCCACAGGTCCCGGTGTACGACCTGCGCATCCCGATGGGCGTGCCGCCCGCCGCGCTGACGCCGCTGCCGGAGCTGCTGCCCACGGCGTCCGCGGTCGTGCCGCTGGAGCTGGTGCGCGAGGCGTCGCTGCCGGTGGGGGACGCCAGCACGCCGCTGCCGCTGTCGCTGCTGTGCCAGTGGCGCTACATGCGGAATCGGAGGTAAGCCGGTGTAAGCCAGCGCCAGATGTGCAGGCCCTGCCCACGCGTCCCGGAAGGGGCAGCGCGCGGCCACGATCCCGCGTGGAAACGCCGCTCGGGCGTCATTGTATGGGACACGGACCTCAGACCGTCTCGGGACTGCGTTATTACCGTACTTTCGCCCTAAACCACGCAACACCTGCATACACTTGCACACTAAGCGACACAAAGCATATACCGTTGCACCCTCGCGTCATCGTACATGGACAGTACATCCGTACATCTGTACACCCATTTCAACGACGCTAACAGGTCGTACCGTAACTGCTGCCCTGGTTCATCCAACGTTGCGGCCCTCCCCCGGCAGCGCGCTCATCCGCCGAGCGGTGTCCCAGGCCAACCAGCTCATCTGTGTGGAGTTCCAGAAGGTCTGGTGGGACAAGCAGGCGTCCGCGCCGACAGCGAACCGGCTCAGCATATGGAGGCCCAAGACGCCGCCGGGGTACGAACATCGCGGTGGTTGGCGCGCGATGAGTTGTCGAGCTGCTGCGCTGTTATGGGATCGGGGCAGCTGGCCAGGAGTCGCACAACAGGGCGGTCCGAAGTTAATGTTTGTGCGAGCAGGTGGTCGGGGCAATGGGCCAGATGCATCCGAAGCGCTCAACACCAAGCCCCGGCATCCCGTTTCTCTTAACCTCCGTGCGCATCCGCAACGCTTTGATGCGGTCTCGCGGGACATGGCCCGGCGGGTGAGCCCCGCCACCCGCCACCCGCCCCTCGCCACCCGACCTTGAAGCCGCGCCCCGGCCCCTGTCTTCCGTTCCACCACCCCACCCGCAGCTACGTGTTCCTGGGCGACTGCGTGTCCACCGGCATCTACGCCCCGCCACCCTCCGTCGTGGTGCTGCGGGACAGCGACCCGGCGGCGGTGCTGACAGACCCCCGCCCGCCCAAGCTGGCGCGTCCCATCAACTACACCAGGGTGAGGGCAAGTTGGGCGGCCTGGCCCTGGGACACCATAACACCGATGCCGGAGCAGGCTCCCCCTCCGAGCAGCCGTTGATCGCCCGTTGAGCAACCCCAGCATCCAATCTTCCAATGTGGGTGGGAATCCAATGCCTGTGTGTGGGAAATGCACCCCTGGTTGACAGGTACGGCAGTGGAGCCGCAAGAAGAATGTTCTTTGTAACCCCCTCTGTTCCCCTCGCCAGGTGTGGTACGACGAGCAGCGCGAGCGTGCTGGCGAGAAGTTGTACCTGGTGCTGTGGAGGCCGGTGCCGCCAGCGGGCTACGTGCCGCTGGGGCTGGTGGCGGGGCTGGGACCCAAGGCCCCGCCGCCCGGGTTGCCTGTCCGGTGAGGACATTGTCTCGACGGCAGGGGACAGGGTTCCGACGGCGGGTGACATTGTCTCGACGGCAGGGGACAGGGTTCCGACGGTGGGGACGGCAGGGATTGTTGTGTAAAGCTGTGTAGTTATCGCACCTGCTGCGTGAGGAAGAGTGCTGGCCTGCTGATTAGCTGTCAGAGCCTCTCGGGCCTTGACTTGACCCCCGTTTTCTTTCCGCTGCCGCAGGTGTGTGCTCTCCAAGCTGGTGACGACCGAGACGCTGCCGCGCGCCTCCCCCGAGTGGGTGCTGCCCGCCTACAAGCAGCGGGCCTCGCTGAGCGGCTGGACCACCGACCGCCGCACAGGCACCTTCACGGTCCTGTCGGGGCCCAGCGCCTGGGTAAGAAGAGGGTCGCCCCGGCAGCTGTACTAGCTGTACCAGCTGTACCAGCTGTACCAGCTGTACTAGCTGTACTATGGCCCCTGGACCGCTTGCAGCTTGCCGGCTTCTGCGAGCTGCACTGTCGGTGGCGTTCGGCGAGACGCTGCATTTGCCTGGCTTGGGCGTTTGCTGCCCGGTTGGCACAGCGGGGGGACAGCAGACAGCAGCGCCGAAGAAAACCTTTGAATCCATGTTGGTGATCTCGGCGTCGGGTACCGGCTGTGCAGGCGGAGACCAGTGGCGGCTCAGGTGGGGCGGGTGGCGGCGAGGGATCCTTCAGCGGCGGGAGCCGGCAGGGCGGTGCAACGTTCGAGGCGCTGCGCATCAAGCTGGACGCGGACGATCCCTCGGCCACGCCGGAAGGGGCGGTGTTCGATGCGGGTGCGGCAGCCCCCGACGCGGACGAGGCCACCGGCGGCAGTGGGACCCCACGGGGCGGCGGGGGCGGCACAAGCGGCGGCAGCGCAGCGCCATTCAGGTGGGCAGCAGGCGCCACCTGGGTTTGGTGAGGCGCATGGAGGATGCGTAGGTGCCGGTTCTTGGCGACCCGAGGGGACCAGGCACCAAGCAGGCAGGGTACTGTGCCCGGCCTGCAGCTTGAGCTTCCTTGCAGCCGTGCCCTCGCGCCGATGTAGCGCTGGTCAAAGCGCGCTCGCGCAGCCCGGCATGTTCTGTCCTGAATTATGTTCCCAGTCCATGATCGTCGAGGATGTATATATTTGATGGACGCTCAACCTGATGCCTGACCCTGACCCCGGTGCCTGACCCTCGCCCTGGTGCGACCTGTTCCTGGTGCCTGGCCCTTCCCGCCATGCAGGCGGACGGACGTGATCGTCCGCATGAGCCGGGCGGTGGTGCTGCTGCGGAGCAGCCTGAGCAAACCCCTCCTGGAGCTGGACGTGCGGGACGCCACATTCTGCTACCAGAACGACGTGAGTGCCGCTCCGTCCGGTCTCTCCGCGTGTCGTTTGTGTCACCAGCCAGCGATCGACCACACGTGTTGCGGCGTTACCGATGGTAACTCGGTAGGCGGCAGTAGAGGCCGTCAACTGGGGAGCGTCCGTGTGAGCACCCCTCTGGCGGACCTTTGCTCTGGCAGCAGCGCAGTTTGAATATGTCTACCAATTTCCTGTACGGTACCCCTCTTGCCAGCCGGCAGCGACTGCCCCAGCCATGTTACGGCTGGACCCGCGCAGCAGGGCAGTGTTTAACTCTTTATATCTCTAAAGCCTTACTGTGACCATCCGCGCATCACCTTCGCGGTACTCGCCATCGCCGCCCACACGCCGAGCTGCGGTTTCATCCCAGGGTTTCCCGCGCGGAATCGCGGCTATGCTGGGCCGCCCTTGACTGCCCCTGCCCCTGCCCCCTCCACGTCCAGGACCCGGACCTCAGCCGCTCCTACACGCTGCTCAACGTCAGCATCTGGACGCACAACGCCTCCCTGGGCGTGTGGGAGCCCCTCCTGGAGCCCTGGCAGCTGCTGGCGCACCTGGACAACAACCGCGCGGCCAAGCCCATCGGCGGCGTGGGACCCGGCACCACCATGAAGGTCACCTCGACGCAGGTCTGGGGGCGCGGGCGGATCGAATGGGCGACCTCGGTGCACGTTAGGGCGCGTTCCTGTGATGCATGAATGGTGATGCATGTTGCAGGGGATGATGCATGTTCCTGTGATGCATGAATGGTGATGCATGAATGGTGATGCATGTTGCAGGGGACCCCAAATCGGGATCGTGGGGAAGTGGTTGCATAGCAAGTGAGGGCCCGGCGGGGTACCATAGTTGGGGTGATTATTGACGATGCCACAGTGGACCACCCCACCCCGCTAGGGCCATCGGGGACAGCCGCAGCCTCCTGGCTAACCCCCCACACTGCAAAAAACGATATATCAGATCGTTGATGCGGATGGATCGTTGATGGTACGCGGCCCCGCAGGCCTCCGTCCAAGTGGTTCTATCCGCCTCGGCGCTCAAGTCGCTGCTGGAGGCGCTGCCCGAGTGGACCGGGCTCACCTCGCCGGAAGGTACGAGCCGGGTACGGGCCGTACTGTGCTGCACGTGATGCGCTGACCGTACGGCCATCGCGAAAGTCTTGAAAAGGGCGCGGGATACCGTGCTGTCGTGGTGTGCGGCTTCTGCGGTGGCAGAGGTATGCCCCTGACACCAGTGCATTTTCCAATGCGGCCGACCGACCGCGGCGCCCGTCAACGGTGACGTGACGTGCTTTCCTGATGTCCTGGGGTGCCGCAGGGCTGGCGGCGGTGCGGCGGCAACTGGCGTACGGCGAGGCAGCCGCAGGTGGCAGCTCGTACGGCTCTCAGGTGGCGCAGCAGGGGCTTATGACCAACGCGCTGGGCAGTCCGGTGTCCCTCCTGACGGACCTGGGAGACCGGCAGGTGGGGCGAGGGGCGGGCGGGCGGTGGTGGGGGTGACGGTGGGCGGGAGGGGTCGGCAAAGCCACCAGCGTGTACACCCGCAGGCTGTAGCGGACGACGACAAGGACGAGGCAAGGCAAGGCGAGGCGAGGCGATGGAAATCCAGACGGGGAGTGTAGTGCGCGTGAGGTTGTAGTGGAGGAGGAGAGGCGAGGAGGTGAAATGCAGACAGACACGGGAAGCCGCAGTGCTCGAGAGGGTCCCCGTGCCGGTGCCGGTGCAGTATCCTGCGCCGCTTGGGCCGCTTGCGCGGTCAACCTGTCGCGTCTACCGGTACCTTCTTGCACATCTTCCATCGCTGTGTATGGTTCACGTCTCCATGTGTGGGTGCCCCATCGTGTTCGCTTCCTGAAACGTCCTCCCCGACTGTCAGGCGGTGGTGGAGCTGCAGACAGACGCGGAGGACGTGCCGGTGCTGCTCCAGCCGCCGCCCACGGGCAGGTCGGCCGCCGACAGCCGCGCGGCCGGCCTGGCGCCGCCGCCGGTGCCGCCCATCCGCATGTTCGTGGATGCCGTGTCGGCGGCCGGGGTACCGGAGGAGCTGCTGCGGGAGGGCGGCCTGATGGTCCGGATCAAGGTGCGGAGGATCAAGTGGCGGAGCACCGCTTGGCTCGGCCTGGGTACGGTCCTTCCTGTCCGGAGCGTCCCTGCGTGTCGGTCATGCTTCCCTGCCGATTAAAGGCCTCCGATTGCTGCCCCAACCAAGGGTTTTCGTTTCCAGGTTCGGTTTTTTCTTTTTCATCCCCCAACCCCTCGTGAAAAGCCTTTACTTTTTTCTTGACGTGGTCTCACGCGGCACGTGGGTGTGCAGGTGAATGGGCCCGTCGCGGAGCTGATGCCCGAGTCCACCTGGGGGCTGTTCACCCGGGCGGTGGACCCCGCCCACCAGCAGGAGGACGAGGGGCCCGCGGCGGCCGAGGCACGCGCCGCGCAGGGTCGCGACGCGGCGGCCCCTGGCCTGACCGCCACGGTTGTTCGTTGGGACGAGCGCTTCCTGCTCAAGCTGCCGGTGGAGCTCAGCGAACAGCTGCTGTGCCCCGCGCCCGGGGACAACCAGTTCGATGGCGTTCCACTGCAGGCGAGTCTGGTCCTGGTTGTGGCATTATTCGTTACCGGCTGCATTGCACCTGGCTGGCCACGCGTCCCTTGGTCTGAGCCTCGGTTAGCGGCACTCCAGGGGAGCTCCATAAATGGCATATGCCGTAATATGCGTGCCCGCTCCCTGATGTTTTGGGTTGGGGTCCCATGGTGGGGCCCTACGTCCCCATCCACTCCCGCGCAGTTGGACGTGGCACTCCTGGCCTGCGGCGCTGCCGGCGGACCACCCCGCGTGGTGGCGGCGGGCACGCTGCCGCTGCAGTCCGACTGGCTCGCCAACGAGGTCGACATCCTGCGCAACACCGCGGCGGCCGCAGCTGCTGCGGCGGCCGCCTCCGGCACCCTGTCCTCCCTGGACACGGGCGTGGACGGCGCCGTGCGCAGCTCCGGAACCGCGGCGGCGGCGGCGGCGGCGGCGCCGGCGCCGTCGGCCGTCAGCGAGGCGATGGACGTGAAGCTGTTCCCTGCGCGGGTTGTGAGCGTCGGAGACGGCAGCGGCCGGGCGCGGGGCGGTGGCGGACGTGCGGGTCGCGTGGGAGGTGCGGCTGCTGCGGCCGGGACCTCCTCTGACGAGCCTCCCATGCTGCTGCAGCTGCGCCTAAGCCTGGACGTCCACCAGGTGCGGAGGAGTGGCCGCCGTGATGATCTCCTAAAGACGCCTATAGACCGACCTCTCTTACCCTCGGCACACAAAGACACAAAGACGCCTTAAGACCTGGGTTACCTCTTTAAGCATCGGCGCATTCCATTTTCCGTGGTTGCGGGTGGAGGGTTTTGGCGGATTGAGGCTTCTTACGGAGCCTGTTACGAAGCCCCCCTGAAGGAGAGCCCCTTACTGCGTCCCGCACACCATGCCCGCAGGTCGACAGCAGCTGGCAGCCCTTCCTGTCCCGAATCCGTCGTCGCGTGCCCAGTGCCGCCACCGCCGCCGCCGGCCCCAGCGCCGCCTCCCTGGCGCTGAGCGGAGCGGACGGGCGGTACGGCGCCGTCGCGGCGGCCGCCGCGGTGCGCGGCGGCCGCCGCGCGCTGAAGCTGCACGGCAGTGACACCTGGGTGCCGTTCGGCCGGACCGGCGGCGTCATCACCTCGGGGCCGGGAGGTGACGTGCTGCAGGCCTCCAGTGAGTTTGGTTTCGGAGGAGCAATTGGTTTCGGGGCCATGGCGGTGTGTCGCACGGCCATCCGCGGGGAACGTGTTGCGGAACGCCCCTCGGACGTTTTTCCTTGCATCTGATAACGAATCTTACCAGTGTGCCTACAACCGCCACCCAATGAACAAGAGCACCTTCACCTGCACCCATACGCGTACCATACTGCATGCGGACGCATCGTGACAGCTTTATCATCATCATCATCATCATCATCATCATCATCATCATCATCATCATCATCATCATCATCATCATCATCATCATGATTATCACCCCTCGCACACCGTTCTCGAGGCCGAGTAAGTCCGAACCCTGCCCTCCCGCCAGGTTACGTCCCCATTCGCGCCGGTCCTGGTTTGGTTCTGGAGCGCTCCCCTGGTCCCGGCGGACAGCCCCTGGAGCTGCTCCGCTCCCTGGCGGTGCTGGTCAACAGCTCGGGGGTGCCCCTGGAGGTGTCTCTGGTGGCCGGGGACCCCGAGATGGCCTCATGGACGCTGCTGGCGGGGGCGGCCAAGCCCCCCGAGCCGGGCGGCAAGGACCCGACCGGCCGCGGAGGTACGCGGGGGTTATGGGGTCATCCGAGCAGGCACGTGGGGTCATCCGAGCAGACCAGTCCAGCCCGTCGCGCTGGGTGCCCTGCCGCCGTCGTTCTCGGAGGGGTAGGCTCGGCGTGTGCTCTTCTCCCGCCCCTTGTCATACTGGCCACCTACCTGCCTTCATCCGTTAGTCCCCTGCCTCCTTGCGAGTAAGATCCGGGGCAGTGTCAACCCCGTTTCCCGTTCACGTTCCATCCTGTCTCCCTGCCATGTCGGCGATGTCGGCCCCCAGCGACCGCCGCGCCGCCCGCCCCCGAGGAGGAGGACGTCTACGAGAACGAGCGGTACATTCCGCTGCTGGGCTGGAGCGCCAGCAACCTGCTGCCCACGGAGCGGAGGCGCTACAGCCGTCACGGCCAGAGCTGCAGCTCCTTCCCGCTGGTGCCGCTCCCTCCGGGCTGGGAGTGGGAGGGGCCCTGGTCGGTGGAGACGGCAGGTGCGTGTGGGTGCCTGCCTGGATGCCTGGAGGAGCCGGAGCCCTCTGCTGGCTTGCAGCACGCCTCGTTTAATATCTTGTTGTTAAGGGTATGGTGCAAAGTCTGGGACTTATTCGGAAGTCATGACTATGGTAGCAGGTCCCTGAACTGCGGCAGCAGGGCCACGTCTTTGTGCGGCGGTGAGAAGTTTCGAGTATCGAGTCCCATGTGATGGGACTTGCCCGGCACTTGCCTGCACACCCGCACCCCGCGTCCAGGTAATGTGGACTCCAACGGCTGGTTCTACGCGATGGACTGGCCGCTGCTGCGGTACCCGCCGACACCCGACCAGGCTCGCCGCAAGGTCACGGACATGGTCCGCCGCCGCCGGTGGCTGCGCCGCCGCCGCTGGGTGGGCATCGGCGCCAAGACCGCCGCCGGGGGCGCCAGGGGCGGCCCGCCCAGGCGGCTGCTGGGAGTGGTGGTGCCCGGGGACCGATTGCCGCTGCCGCTGGGCTGGGAGGTGGAGGGGATGGAGCTGCAGGTACGTCCCATGGCGACGGCGGGAAGCGCCGGCGGCGGCGGCGGCGGTGTGCCGCAGCAGGGGCCGCCGCAGCTGGAGGGGCTGGACCCGGAGCCGCAGGTGTCCCACGAGTGGAGTGGCGGGCTGGTGATGTCCACCCTGGACGAGGGGGGCGCGAGGCTGCTGTCCTGCAAGTGAGACCGACGGAGATGCACAGCTCGGGGTGGGATGGGGAGGGCGGTGGCATGTGGGCCCGATGAGATGAGATGCCGTCCGCGCAGCTGCGCCACACCGCATGCTGTGCCTGGTACCCAGGCGAAGGGTAATCGAGCCCGACGTGATGCTTTCCGGATGTGATGCTGCCGGAATGATCCCCGCAACGCCCCCTGGATTGCTGCGTCCAGAGACTGGGTTGCTGTAAAGTGTCGTAGTGGCAATGTGATGTGAGGCTGTCCGGATGCTACTGCCCCTGCCTCTAATCGCCCCCCGTCTTGTCTCCCCTACCCCGCGGCAACCCTGCACTCGCCTCTTCAACATCCGCGCCCATGACTTCTTACCCGGATCCCCAGGCCAGTGGCTGCAGCCACCCCATCCGCCACGACTGGTCCTCTGGGTGCCGGCGCCCAGGGCACCCCAGCGACGGGCGCCGGCGCCACCGCACCCCTCGGCGAAGGCGCCAAGGGCCCCGGCCCCGACATGGCCCAAGGCACCTCCGCCTCCACCTCTGCCTTCGCCGAGATGGCGCTCCTCCCGGCAGAGGACCCCTCCGCAGGTGACGACGCCCGGGGGTCCTCCGGCGCCTCCCGGCCGGCGGTGGACCCCAAGGAGCCGGCCTGGCTGTCCGTGTCCCTGGAGTACGAGGCGCTGGTGGCCACCTCGGGCGGCCTCAGCGGCCCGGGCATGGGCCTGGACACGCTGGTGGACTGGAGGCTGGTGGTGCGGCCGCCGCTGACGCTGCACAACACGTTGCCGGTGGCGGGTGAGTGGCGCCGGGGCGGGCTGGGTTGGGTTGGGTTGGGGTGGGGTGGGTTGAGTCGGGCTGTGATAGGTATGTCTAGACGGACAGGCCCGCCCAGACGTTTTGGGTGATGCGTGTGTTGCCGGCCGGGTACCGTACCTGCAGTTGGGTGAACTGATGACCAACGCCATCACAGCGGCACGTAGAGGTCCTTTAGTTCATTTGGTTTATTTGGTTCAATGCTTGGGTTGAGCGCCCGTGCACCTTCCCGCGGCGGCCGCTGCTGCTGCTGCGGCGGCGGCTCTGGGCCCCCTGGCAACCGCGCTGCGGCGTCCGGGGGCGGTCCGGGGATGGCGGCCCTCCTGTGCCCCCACCGCAGGCCGCTACAGCGTGTGGGAGCGCTCGAGTGCGGACAACGTGATCCGGCTGCGGCAGCAGGGCCGCGTGGCAGCGGGGGCCGCCGTGCCCGTCTTCTCAGCGGACATGCGGATGCAGGTGAGTGCGACCTCGGAGCTCCCTGGAGCCGAATGGCCACCGAACGACCGATACAGCCTGTGAGCGGCGTTTTCCACCAGGCAGGGCAGGAGGCCACCCTCCATTAAAATCCGTGCCTTTGGGGCTACCGTGTGGGTTTCGGGCCGGATTCCAGTGGGCATGGGTCGCTGCACGTGCAGTTACTGTGCGTGCTGCCTGTACTTGTAGCTGGCTGGGCATCCCCCATCGCGCGTGCGTTGTGTGGAGTTCCCACGATTGCCTCATACCGTGTGTGGCCGCGCAGGTGTACCTGGACTTCGCACCCGACGGGTGCGAGTACGGCGAGCCGGACCCGGTCATCATCAGCGACGGCTTCATGCGCAACGCGGCGGGCGTGGCGGGTGCGTCGACACCGGGGCGGGGCGGGGGCGGGGGCGGCGGCGGGGCGGCGGCGTGGTGGCGGTTGTGATGGTCTGGTGCCAGTGGTGGCGGTTGTGATGGTCTGGTGCCGGTGGTGGTGGTTGTGATGGTCTGGTGCCAGTGGTGGCGGTTGTGATGGTCTGGTGCCAGTGGTGGCGGTTGTGATGGTCTGGTGCCAGTGGTGGCGGTTGTGATGGTCTGGTGCCAGTGGTGGCGGTTGTGATGGTCTGGTGCCGGTGGTGGTGGTTGTGATGGTCGTCCAGATATTCGTCGTCGGTGTCAGTCAATTCGCAGGACGTGCCGTATGCCTTGCCTCTGCTGTGGTGATGTTGGTCGCTGGATCAGCGGCCGCGTGCCCCCTGAGGTCGCGGGTGTCAGTCCGCCAGTGCCGGTGCCCTGGAAGCCCCTTCTCCCCTCTCTCGCGCACCTGCCCCTTCTCCGCCTCTGCCCCTGCCCGGTTCCCGGCGCCTCAATCCGGACCCCCCCCCCACGTTGCCCCCCCCCCCCGCCCCTCTGGCAGCAGCGCAGTTTGGAAAATGTCTAACAATTTCCTGTACCCCGCCCCTGCCCCTCCCCGCCCGGATGGCCCTCCGCCGACTCCGACTCCGCAGCGGCGCCTCGCCTGCCCGACGGCTTCCGCTGCACCTACTCCAACTCCCGGTCCTTCTACCCGCTCCGCATCAACCTCAACCGCGATGTCGACACCTCGGCCGCGTCCGGGGTGCTCGCCACGGGCGTCCGCCGCGCCGGCGTCGCCGGCGGCGTGATCTCCCCCGGCGAAGCCGTGGCGCAGGGCTACCCCATGACCGTCTCGCTGCACGTGCCGCTGTGGCTGGTCAACGCCACGCAGCTGCCGGTCTTCTGCGGTGTGCTGGCCATGGAGCCGCCCCCAGGCTCCGCGACGGAAGGTGGTGGCGGCGGCGGCGCCGGCGCGGGGGCGGGAGGTGCAGGAGGGACTGTCCAGCGCTCAGAGTCTTCCATGGCGTCGGGGGGCAGCTTCAGCGGCGTCGGCATCGGAGGCGCTCAGGTGATATAATATGGGAAGCGGGTGTTCCCCCGGTGAATGGGGGGATGCCGCCCGAGGGACGTGACCAGCGCGAGAGAGAAGTGGCCCAAGGGGGTTACCAGTCCTGTTGGATGGGGAGGTCTTAGGTGCCGTGTGCGATGGCGGCTGGGCGCTGGCTTGCGCGGCATTGCATCGTCGATGGCGATGGTTGGGGGGCCTTGAAGTTGCCAAGTTGGAATTCTGCCTCCAACGCTCCAGGGGGATGGTACTCGAGAGCTACAACGGCCAGGGGTCCGCTCATTGCGCGATCCAACGCGTCAAATTTCAGGGGGATCTCCAATACCTCAGCCTTGTTTGAAAGGCGCCACCGGCATGACGCGTCCGCCTTCCCACACACCCTCCACTGTACATTGCCGTACCCCCGACAGCCGCCGCCGCACCTGCTCAAGATCATCGACACTGAGGCCTTCCGCAACTCGCCACGTCCAAGTGCGTACGTCTCGGTAGGGGGCCGTTCCCTGGAGCTCTTGTCGTACCCACCTGGGTATGCGTACGACGGAGACGGCGGACACGGCGGCATCCAGGTGGCCCTCGTGCTCAGCCTGTACAGCAGCCGCTGGACGCAGCCCATCTACCTGCCGCGGCCTGGAGAGCCGATGCAGCCTCGTCCGGGATCCGGGTGGGTGGGTGGGTGGGTGCGGCAGCGAGTGAGCGTGACCGACCTCAGCGGGGCATCACGAAGCGTTGGCCGCCTTCCGAGGATATGATACGCTGACTAGACGGCTTCACGCCCTGTAACGCGCGAACGACCCTCGCGAACGCATCGACGCGATGGACCATGGACGCCTACCTAGAGCTCGCTGTCAAGATAGGATTCTAATAGCTTCTGGAGTGGCTTCTCCTTACCCCCCTCCCTGTGTTCGTGTTTTTGTGCAGGGGTGTGCCCCTGCCTGCCGACCGGCTGCTCATCCGGGCGCTGTGCCAGGACGGCTGCATCCACGAGGTCGCGGTCCGGCTGGAGAGCGCGCCGCTGGGGCTGGGCGGCACGCTGGCGGCCGGGATCGGCATGGCGGCGACCCGTGGGTCAGTGGCGGTGCTGGTTCGCCTCGAGCACCACGTGCTCCTCACCAACACCACCGGCTACCCCCTCACGCTGCTGCAGCCGGAGCTGGCGGCCAATGCGGGTGAGGAAGCTGGAGCTGGTGGGCCTTGCCAGTTCCGGCTCTACCCCTTGAACTTGACTTTGGTTGTTGACACCGGTACACGGTGATGTAGCTGGTATCGTTGGTTTCGTTAAGAGGTACAATGGGGGAGGTAATGGCGGTACTGGATAAAGTGCGAGCAGGACGAAAATGGCCTGGTAGGGTAAGCTTGGTGCTGGACGGAATGCGGCATCCGCCGGGCTCCACGGCCCCTCACGCGTCCTGATGCCCGCTGCCAACCCTCCGTGAACGAAGGAAACAACGCCCGCGGCGGCCCGGCGGGGTTCGCACCCGGATCCGCCGGCCTGTCCTTCACGGCCGGCAGTGGCAGCAGCGGCCAGCCGCTGTCGGTCGCCAGCCGCGCCATGAGTGTGGCGCAGGGCGGCGGCGGCATTAACCGGCGGGACACGTTGGGGGCCGGCGCGGCCCTGTCGGCTGCGCTCACCCTTTCCCTGCTGCCCGGTGAGTGCCCTCTTCTTCCTCCACGGTAACGCCACAACTTACATGCTGTCCATGGCCGCTAGCTCCAACCGCAGCTTCTGCCCATGGCCGCTAGCTCCACCGCCCATGGCCGCTAGCTCCACCGCCCATGGCCGCTAGCTCCAACCGCCCATGGCCGCTAGCTCTCCTCTGCTGCAAACCGGCGAGGATGTACACGCGAGATGAATCGCTGCGGGTCAACTGCAATACCGGTCTGCGTGCTGCGGCTGGTGTTCCGTTCTGCGTTGCTGCCTCCCCTCCGCAGGCAGCCTCGGCATGCCCCTCCGCTGGGCGGCGCCGGCGGCGTCGCGTCGGCAGCTGTGCCTGTCGCTGCCGCTGGCGGGCGAGGCCGCCGCCTCCGCGGCCGCGTACGGCCTCCCCGCCAGCTGCATGTGGAGCGAGCCGCTGAAAGTGGACATGCCGGGCGGGCAGGACGCGCAGGTTGGGTGCATGGGCGTCTAGGGTTTCGGGATGTTTTTTCTGTAACGAGTCGGACGGCTTGGGAGATGAGTTGGACGCTGGCGACCAGTCTCTGTAACCTCTCCTGACATCATCGGGTGTGCGGGTCACTGGCACCTGACTACTGTAGTTGCGCCGCCGGAACTTGTCCATCGGTGACGCCGTGCGGCCGTTCTCCATATTCCTGTCACGATGTACACAGTGGAAGGTTTGAAGTCGGTGAGAACTGATCCTGTGGTGCGCCGCCGCCCGGCCGCGCAGGTGCCGCTGCCGGTGTACTGCCTGGGACCCGTGGGTCGGTACCACGCGGCCCACCAGTCCAGCCCCGCCGCCGGCGCGCTGGCCGCCATGGCCGCCCTCTCCAACATGACGCCCCAGCAGAGGCGCATGTACGAGCTGCAGCGGGCCCACCTGGTCGCCCGGCAGTTCTTCACCTCGCTCGGTGGAGGCGACGGCGGCGATGGTGGCGGCGGCGGCAGCGACCCAGGGGTCGGTCCCAAGGCCCACAAGCTGGAGACCGGCGGCTCCTTGTCCAGCGCGGGCTCGGGGTCGGCGACCGAGGCGGGGGCCGGGGTCGGCGCAGTCCCCGCTGCCGGCGGCGGCCCGTCGGCGACCGGTGGTGGCGCCGGCCGCAGAGCCGGGGCGGGGGCCGGGTCGGTGACGTTCGGTCCGGGATGGGGCCCGGGGCTGATGATGCTGTCGCAGGGCTCAGGAGGGGACGGCGGCAGCGGCGGTGAGCAGCCGAACCCGCCGGGTGCCTCGCCGCGGCGGGCAGGTCCCCCGCCGCCCTGCCTGCAGCCCCACCTGGTGCGCATGGTGCGGCCCACGGAGCTGGGCAATGTGGTGAGTGGCGGTATGGGGGAGAGGGGGGGAGGGGGGAAGGGTGGTCAGGTTGACCCGGGGGGGTCGCGGCGTTGGGCCGCGCCGGGCTGGCGCCATGCTGGTGGGCAGCACCTCGCCATGGGGACGTGGCGGGTGGCAACCCGGTGGTGGTACACCCACCCGCCACAGCGTCCGGATCCCACGGTGGGCTGCGCCCGGTCCAGGTCCAGGTCCCGACGTGATGGCGTGATGGCGTGGTGAACACTACCAACTTCCTGTACCCTCCCCCCTCCCTCCTCCCCACCCCCACCCCCCACCCCCCAACGCGCAGGAGTTCCTGGCGGTGCTGCTCAACGTGCGGCTGGTGATGCGGTCACCCGGCTGCATGGTGCTGCAGCTGACCTCCCTGGCGGGGGAGCCGCAGCAGCTGCTGCACAACGCGACGCCGCTGCAGCTCATGTGGCGGCAGGCCAGCCCGCGGGCCGCCTGGGCCCGGGTGGAGCCGTACAGCGCGGTGGCGGTGTGCCGGGGGTGCTGGGCGAGGGATGGGGGGCGCCGCCGGAGGTGGAGCTGCGGGACACGGAGCCGCAGTCGGAGAGTGAGAGTGGCTCTGCGGGGCCGAGGGGCGGGGCTGGTTGGAGGGTGGACGGGTGGGGGCCTGAGGGGCGGGGGGTGCCTGAGGGGCGGGTGGGGGCCTGAGGGGCGGGGGGGCCGGGGGGCGGATGGGCGGATGAGTGCCGGGGCCGGGGCGGGTGGGGGTGCGGGTGCGACGGCACTTGGTCTCTGTCCGGGTGCGAGAGGCACTCAAGGGCTTTGCGCACCCTGTCCAGAGTGCCGTTGTGGGCCGGACGCAGCTGTGGGCCCCGCACGGTGGGTACTCCTCTCTCGGTCGCCACCGCTCCCCTCTCGTCGCATTGCGGGAGCCGCAGTGGTGCGAAAGCCCTTATGGGTACAGTCCTTGGAGAGAGCTTCGCGCGCTGGTGGCGCCTGACCGTCGCCGCCTTGCCCCCCTCTCCCTCCCCCCCGCCCTCCCCCTCGCCCCCGCCCCAAGGCTCCCTGCTGCTGACCACCGACCTCATGGCGGCCGCAAGAGCCGGGGGCGGACTGGGCGGACTGGGCGGCGGCGGAGGCGGCGGAGGCGGCGGAGGCTTCCCGGGTCGGGCCGCGGGTGGGCTGGCCGGGGGCCCTCTGGGAGCCGCCGCGGGGGACCCGGGTCGCCCGGTGGTGCAGGTGGGTGCGGGGCGGACGGGGGGCTGTAAGTGGAGAAGCAAGCCCGGAGCGAGTAAGCGACCCCGGACTGGGGGACAAGCCAGCCGCCCCGTGTAATGGTAATGTACTTTGGGACGCTTGCAGTTACGGAGTTGAACGGTATGAATGTCTGCTGTGTAGCGGAATCCGCGGACCACGCTGTGGGCCTTCTGCCAAGCAGAGCAGCGCTGTGGGGCGAGCGGAAGGCGTGTGATCACAGCCCCGGCCGGATGCAGTGACCCGTCTGCCTGGGCTGTGTCCCTTGGCCCCCCCCCCCGCCGCGCCCTGTTCGCTTGGCCCGCCGCCGCCGCAGGGCGTGTTCCGAGTCGGACAGCTGCAGCCGAACCAGCTGCCTCGGGAGGTCATGGCACAGGTGGGCGGCGGGCGGCAATGGCCAACCTTGGTGGCGGCGCAGGAAACCGCTTTTAGTGAACCCTTAAGGCAACCGCGGGGAGCGAACACAAAAGGGCGACCGCCTGTCCATGACCTTCATGCGGCTGGGGACCGGCACCGGCCCCCACTAAAACCCTAAACCCTCCCCCCCACCGCCGCTCGCCCCCCTGCCCGCAGGTCTGCTCGGCGGACGACCTGGTCCTCACCCCGGACGGCCTGGCGCCCCTCCCTGGAGCCGTCACCACCGGCCTGGGCGCGTCCCGGCTGGACACCGTGATGCGCCTGGCGCTGGCGCCGCCGCCGCTGCCGCCGTCCGGCCCGGGCTCCAGCCCCGGCGCGCGCGGCGCGCCGCCGACCGCCCTGATGGGTCCCTACCTGGCCCCGGGGGTCCTGTCCGACGGCCGCGTCAGCGGCGGGCCGGGCGGGCGGGGCGGCGTGAGCAGCAGCACCCACATGACTGTGTGCATAGGCTCCCTGGAGCTGAGCCTGGTGGACGGGCGGCCCGAGGAGATCGCGCTGCTGACGGTGGAGGAGATGACGGCGGAGCTCATCACGGGACGCGCGGCGGGTGAGGGATGGGCGGTCACCGCCTCCTGGCCGCATGCGTCGCAAACTCGCACTGCGGCGTGTACCCACACGTATTCACCTTGCCCAATGTGATCGCTGCGACGTCGCCCCACCCCGCGTTCCTCTGTCGCTCCGACCGACCGGCCGGACTGACCCGACCCAAACCCAAACCCCAACCTCCGGATCCCGATCGGACCTTTGCTCTGGCAGCAGCGCAGCTTTGATATGTTTTTTTTACCAATCGTGTCTACCAACCCTGTACCCCCCCCCAACCCCTCGCCCCAACCCCTTTTTGGCCCAGGTGTGGACTTCACGCACCTATCGCTGCGCCTCCGCAGCGTGCAGCTGGACGACCAGACCCCCGGCAGCGCCTACCCCGTGGTGCTGCAGCCCCTGGAGCAGTCGGGGCCGGGGGCGCCCGGGGCCAACGACCCGCTGTTCGTGCTGCTGTACTGCTGTCAGGTGAGTCGGGGGTTTCGCCTCTGCTCCACACGAACAGAACAGAAGGCGGCCGCGGCCCATCCCGGAAGCAGATGCCCTAGGAGGGAAGAACCCTGAAACGGGATCAGCCTCAGGGGTGATTCGGAACCCCTTCCTAGAACCTTTTCCTGTGTCCCCGTCTGCCGCATCTAGACTACAGTAGATCTCGTGCTGCTGACGTGCCTGCGCTTTCTTCTGTGACTTCTTCTGTGACGACCTATTACGGTAACGTGGTCATTCGCTGAACCCCGTTTCCTCGCCACACCCGCTGCTGCACCCCGTTCTCCTTGCCGCCGCCTCCCTGTCGCCGCACACCAGCCGGGCAAGCTGCGCTACGCGCTGCACTGCCCCGTCATCGCCTCCCGGCTGCTGCCGCTGAGGATCTCCCTGGCGGAGCCGCTGCTGTGGCGCCTGTACGGCATGGCGCATGGCGTCATGAACGCGGGGGCGGCGGGGCAGGCGCCGCCCGCGCAGCGCCGCCAGCAGCAGGTGCGAGCTCCGCCCTCCACCTCCCTCACCCCACCTCCCTCACCCCACCTCCGGCATCGAACACGGCCCGCCCGCCGCCTCCTTCGCCCTGGGTGCTCTGGTCTGGTGTCCCCCCGGTAGCTCCATCGAATCCACCTCTTCCCCTTTCTGGCTTGCTTTGCTTTGCGCGGCACCCGGTGTCCTGTCTGTCTTGGTTGTCCGCGCACCGTATAGGCGCAGAAGCGCTCCCAACGGGTCCTGTCTTGGTTGTCCACGTACATGCATACTGCGCATGTGTGCGCCTCACCCCCCCCACCACCACCACCAGGTGGCCGGCTCCGATGTGCCGCTGGACATCGAGCTGATGGTGGTGGAGGACCTGGCGCTGCGGCTGTCCTTCCGCGCCGAGGCCGGCGCCCGGCCCCGCTGGGCCAGTGGGGGCGCCATCAAGCTGGGGCTGGACCTGGCCCAGCTGGAGGACCTGGCCCTGGACCTACCGGGTGGGTGCGTGGGTCAAAAAGAAACGAAAGCGGACGTCCGGGGGACACTAGGGGGAGGTGGTGGTGTGCGCAAGGATGAGAAGGATTCGGTGTGGGGAGGCTGGGGCCGTGAAGGTGGGTCGGGGCCGTGCAGCCGCACTCCCTCGCACGTCGGGAGGTGGTCGGGCCGGGCTGGCGCCAACCAAGCGGTTGCGTTACGCTCCTTAGACCGGTTCCAGCGGCTGGCACCGATGTATCCTGCATGAAAGGGGGCCATGTCACGCCGCCCGGCTCGCTTAACACCGCAATTTCCTTTCCCTGCGGGCTGTCGCTTGTCCGTCTGACCTGGGCCAGGTATTGAGCTGGAGCGGCAGCGATTGCCCCAGTCGGATCTACTGAAGAAGGTGTACGACAAATTCCGGGTGCGGTGGTTTCTTTTGCCGAGGTGCAGCGCGGGGGGGGGGGGCAGCATGTCCACTCCGGCTGCCTGATGACGTCAGCCGCACAGCAGCAGCTCCATCTTGACGGGCGGCCAATCGGCTGTATCGGATAAGACATGGACACAAATGGGCCAAACCACATTTCGATGATGGTATTTTACACAGGTCAGACCTCGCGAAGGAGACCTCGCGACGGAGAGAGACATCGTGAAGGGGACTTCGTGAAAGCGGTGACAAGCCGACACCGCTCACTGTGCCGGGCTCTCCACCCCTCCCTCCCTCCCTCCGCCCCGCCCCGCCCTGTCGCCCCCCAGGAGCGCATCTTCTCCCTGGCGGTCAAGGTGCTCTACTCCGCGGGGGTCATGGGCGGCCTGTCCAAGGTGCTGGCGGTGTCGTCCGCGGGGGTTGCGCAGCTGGCCAGCGATGGCAGCAGCGCCAGCCGGCCGGCGCAGGGACGGACAGCCGCGGATGCGGCCGGAGCCGGCGGGGCTGGCGGCGGCGAGGTAAGCGTCTCCATTCAACCCATTGCCCCGGAATCGTCCCTGACACGGCCGTGACACGGCCTGTCGGCTCTGTATACAGGTTCTCCTGTAACGGAGCCGGGCCATGTCCTCGAGTGCTGTGAACGGAACAGAAACACCGTGAGATGGCGATTAGCTGCCGGCGCCCTGTTGGTGGCCCACTCGCGTGTGCTCCCTGAACCCTGATGTTGCTCCCCGGTGCGCTCGCTGGCCCCTGACCCTGGCAGCCCCTGGTGCTGTTGCCCACCCACCCACCCACCCACCCCCCTGGGTTGGATGCTGTCCTCCGCAGGTCCGCAGCCTGCAGGGCGGTGTGGTGGAGGGCGGCCGCATGATCGCCAGGAGCGTCCTGGCGGGGGCGGCCGGCATCATCACCAAGCCGCTGGAGGGCGCGGAGCGGGGCGGCGTGTCCGGGTTCTTCGGGGGCCTGGTCAAGGTGCGCCGCGGAGCAGTCCAGGGGTGGCGGTTTGACGGATAGGTAACCCCTAAAGGGTGCAAGTAATACAGGGTTTGATCCTCCGCCGGACAAGCGGGGCACGTGCACGTGTCGCGAGCTCGGCCGCGCTGCGACCAGCGTCGGCGGTGATGCGAGCGCCCATCGGCGGCGGCGCTGGTGCGACCATCGGTGGTGCTGCAACCCGTTGGCGGGTCGCTAGGGGGAAGACGGCAGCCCTGCCCTGCCCTGCCCTGCCCTGCCCTGCCCTGCCCTGCCCCCCCCTGCCCTGCCCTGCCCTGCCCCCCCCCCCCCCCCCCCCCCCTGCCCTGCCCTGCCCTGCCCTGCCCTGCCCTGCCCTGCCCTGCCCTGCCTGCCCTGCCCTGCCCTGCCCTGCCTGCCCTGCCCTGCCCTGCCCTGCCCTGCCCTGCCCTGCCCTGCCCTGCCCTGCCCTGCCCTGCCCTGCCCTGCCCTGCCCTGCCCTGCCCTGCCCTGCCCTGCCCTGCCCTGCCCTGCCCTGCCCTGCCCTGCCCTGCCCTGCCCTGCCCTGCCCTGCCCTGCCTGCCCTGCCCTGCCCTGCCCTGCCCTGCCCTGCCCTGCCCTGCCCTGCCCTGCCCTGCCCTGCCCTGCCCTGCCCTGCCCTGCCCTGCCCTGCCCCCCCCTGCCCTGCCCTGCCCTGCCCTGCCCTGCCCTGCCCTGCCCTGCCCTGCCCTGCCCTGCCCTGCCCTGCCCTGCCCTGCCCTGCCCTGCCCATTACAGGAATGCGGTACAACATACCACCAGAAAGGGTCCGTGGTGGACATGCCGCACACCACACCTTGCTTACCCTGATGAAATTGTCCCTCGCATCCCTGAACCTCTGAAAGTGCATGTGCACGTCCGCGCACAGCTCATTTGAAGCATGCGCATCAGTGCATGGCCATGAAGCCCACACAGCCGACAACAGACAATGCCACACAACGAGCATTAAACTGCACTCTGCCCTGCCCTGCCCTGCCCTGCCCTGCCCTGCCCTGCCCTGCCCTGCCCTGCCCTGCCCTGCCCTGCCCTGCCCTGCCCTGCCCTGCCCTGCCCTGCCCTGCCCTGCCCTGCCCTGCCCTGCCCTGCCCTGCCCTGCCCTGCCCTGCCCTGCCCTGCCCTGCCCTGCCCTGCCCTGCCCTGCCCTGCCCTGCCCTGCCCTGCCCTGCCCTGCCCTGCCCTGCCCTGCCCTGCCCTGCCCTGCCCTGCCCTGCCCTGCCCTGCCCTGCCCTGCCCTGCCCTGCCCTGCCCTGCCCTGCCCTGCCCTGCCCTGCCCTGCCCTGCCCTGCCCTGCCCTGTGCCCGTGGCGTGGGCTATCCCATTCCACTAGTTGCCACCTGAGCGCGCTCCCGTCCCTTGAAGCCGTCAGGTACCGGCCTCATGTGGTGTTTTGATTTCGATGTCCAGCAGCCTGAACGCATCTCGCTGTGTCCGTGTGTGTCCGTGTGTGTGGTGCCGTACCTGCAGGGCGTCGTGGGCGCCGCCGTACAGCCCGTCAGCGGCGCCCTGGCGGCGGTCAGCAAGGTGACGGAGGGCGTGGACGCCACGCGGCGCAACATCCAGGGGGCCGTGGCGGGGGTGACCGGGCGCAGGAGCGGCGCGGGGCGCAAGCGGCTGCAGCGCGCGTTCACAGGTGGGAGGGTGGCTGGACGGCGCGCGGCGACGGCGGCGGGTGCCAGCTTGGCTCTGTTGGTGCCGTTGGTTGTCAAAATGCAGTCGTGCTGCACGTTTTATGCCATGCTGTCACACTCGTGAGAGTTGGAGTTGTACTGCTTGACTGTTGCCGTATATCGTACAGACCAAAGCCGTAAGGGGTGGTCCCTCTACCGTACTACTAGTGCACCATGCGAGCCGCCGCCATCTCGATATCCATCTGGCGCCCTTGGCTGCCCACAGGCGACAACGTGCTGCGGCCCTTCAGCCTGCACCCCGCGCTGGGCCAGGCCCTGCTGTACTCTGTCGCCACCTGGCTGGGGCCGGCGGCGGGTGGCAGCGGCAGCGCCAACGACCCCAGGGCGGGGATCGCCTCCAGCGGCAGCCTGCTTGGTCGGGGGTCGGGTCTGAGCTTCGTGGGCGCGCTGCCCGCTCGGTCCGCCACCTCCTCTCGCCCGGACCTCCGACGGGACCGCTACGAGGAGCACTGGGTGCTGCCGGGCTGCATCGTGTTGCTCATCACGGACCGGAGGGTGCTGGCCATGAGGGCGCCCGGTGAGGGCGGGCGGGCGGGGAGGCCTGGAGAGGGCGGTCTTGATTGGCAGAAGGGGAGTGGGGGAGAGGGAGAGACCGGGGAGTGCGTTGAAGCCGTGAGGGAAGGACGATGGTATGGAACGCAGAGTGGGTGGGAGCTGTGGGGGCAATGGTCAGGACGCCCTGTCCGTTCCCTAGCGGCACCTACGGGACCAGAAGGCCAACGTGCCTGCCTGCTTGCCTGCCTGCCTGCCTGCCTGCCCGCAACTCACCCACCGCCGCTTCCCATTCGCTCTCCACTGGCGCCACCCCTCCGAGCTGTACGCTTTCGACTTTCGCCCACAGCTTTCGCCGCCATTCACAGTGCCGCCAGGCATCCTACCCGCTGCTGCTGCTGCTGCTGGTGGGATCTCCCCCCACGCTTCGCTTCGCTGCGCTGCGATCTGCCGCCCCAACAGAGTTTGTGGCGCTCCAGACCAGCGTGCTCTCCGGCGACGTGACCCACGTGACCGACGTGCCCGTGGGGGACGCGATGGTGCTGTGGCACCTGCCCTGGCCCGACATGCTGTCGGCCGAGCTGGCCTGGTACAACAAGGGGGACATGCAGCAGCAGCAGCGACAACCCGCGCGCGGCGGGCTGAGCCGGGGTGGCGCCGCGGCGTCCAGCGCCGCGACAGGCGGGTTCTACAGCGCCGCGCCCGCGGATGGGCTGCTGCTGCACCGGAAGCTGCGGTCCGAGGACGGCGCGCTGTACTACGAAGTGCACTGTGTGTGAGGCCGGGGACCCCCGCACCTGAATACGCCTGCCGGCATGCATGCATGCATGCATGCGGGGGGGGGTCTAGGGTTTCCTGCAGGGACGTTCTGAGTAGAGCCTGAAGGGATAAGAGTCTGCCTGGGGCATATCGCATATGTGGTGTGCACCTGCACCTGCAACTGCCGCCTGCGCTGCGTGTGAGGCGGGAGGTGGTGATGATCCGCAATTTTATATGACTGACGGCGCGAGGGCATACACTGATGCTGCACCCAACCGTCGCAGGGCGCCCGTACGTGTTTTTTCTCTGGCCTGGTGACTGGTACGGAAGTTAGGATGCATTGCAGTTGCGATACCGTTCGCAGGGCCCCTACCGCCGAAACCCAACGCCCTGTTGTGGATGTGAACGACCTCCCCTCCCTTCGTCCCCTGTCGCCTCCCCCAGTCCCGGCACCTCCCAAGCGGCTGACATCCTCGGCCGGCTGCAGGAGGTCAGGTACCGCTGCTACCTGCTGCTGCGGCAGCAGGAGAGGGGCTGGAGGGACAGCCAGCCGCAGCAGATGCAACTGGCGGCGGCAGCCAACATGGCGGCCGCGGCCGCGGCCACCAGCGGCGCCACCACGCTGCGTGGCGGCTCACTGACAGTCGGGTCCTCAGCGCCGTCCGCCACCGCCAGTGGTCCGGCAGCCCGCCAGCCCCACGGAGGCGCCGATATCGTACTGCCGGACACGATGCTGAGTCAGGACTACCGCCTGGTCTGGGCGGCGACAGGCGGCAGGGCGTCGGGGGGCCGCTCGGCGTCTATCTGGCGACCCGTGGGTCCGCCGGGCTACGTCGCGCTGGGCGATGTGGCCGTCTCAGGTATGGCAGGGCGTGGCGGGGTGAAATCCAAATCCTGTCCGGGTGCTGCGGCCATGCAGTGCATGTCAGCATGCAATGGGGGCGGAGCGCATGTTGTTGTTGTTGTGTTACATGGTTGGGGGTGCGTAACCCCATACCTGCACATACCCATACGAGCCGGAGGCCCAAGGTCAAACAAAACGCCCAAAAGCACTGGTTTGCAATACCGCATTAACAGGAGTCGACGAGACTAGCGCCCAAAGGGCACGATAGAATTACGGTGAGCCCACATGCGCTCCAACATCTTTGCCAAACGAGCCGGATCCCAGGCAATCGCCTCCCTCATCGTATTAGAGCGCATGTGAAACGAGCAAACGACAAGGTGTACCTGGGGGCAAGACAGGTGTACCTGCTACCTGGTGCTCGGCCTGCAGCGAGAATCATTTGGCTCTTCCCACCACGTGACATTTCTTCTTGGCTGGCTTGCTGGTCGCCTTCCTTCCTCACCCACCCGGTCTGACAGGCCGCGAGCCGCCCCGGCCCGTGCGGCTTTACAAGGACTCCCCCGCGCTCGCCGCGGCCGCCGTCAACGCCAGCGGCAGCGGCGACGCCCCCGCCAGCGAGGTCCCCCGACTGGCGCCCCCCGTGGGCTACACGCTCATCTTCCGCGACAGCGCCGCACCGCCGCTGACGGTCTGGAAGCCCGTACCCCCCCGCGGCTACGCGGAGCTGGGCTGTGTGGCCTGGCCCGAGATCGAGGAGCCGCCGCTGGGGCTGGTGCGCTGCCTGCGGAGGGACCTGGTGGCGCCCACTCACATCTTCGACGCGCCGGTGTGGTCTGGGGGCAGCTCCGACAACCAGTACTGGCGCTGCGGGCTGTGGCAGGTGGACTGCGCGGCGGGCACCTTCGTGGCGGTCAAGGGCGACGGAAAGCCGCCGCCGTACTTGGTACGGCAGTCGGTGTTTTGAGGCTTGGCGTCGGAGGGCTGTGACGCAGGGTTAACGTACAGAGGGTATACGCATGCGTCCGCGATGCTGGCCATGTTTGTTTGCATCTTGGTTGCGGTCATTCGTTGTGTTGCCGGCACAACGATGCACGGTTGCTTCTAGGTAGGAAGTGGTTGACGGGGTGGTTGACGTTGTGCGTTTCCTGACAGCGTGGGCAGCCACGTGGTCTACTTCCCAGCGGCCCCGGACAGCCCTGGACCGGTCAGGGTTTAGTCAGAAGTAAGGCGTTATAGGACTGGCGTTGGAATTGGTCGATTTGGCAGTTGGACCTGATGCCCGCACATAGCCGCAGCGCAGCCCTGCTCGTACGTGCAGCCATGGGCTGTGCGCCTTGCCAAGGGTGCAAGACCGTGCAGCATATGCACATCGTGCTGCCCCGACATGATCGTGAAGTTGGCATACCATTGCGTTGCTGTGGCGGTCCGTTCCCCAAGAGTCCCTGATCGCCGCACCTCCTGGGGCCGTACGCCGTGCCCAGCCAGTGTAGCCTGGTGGTCCCCTCCAGCCAGGAAGGAGGGGCCGCCGCGGAACGGCAGGCCACCGCTGTAGGCCTCTGTGCCCACACACTTATGGGCCGCGCAATCTGCCTGAGAGGTGGAGGTGTGGATGTGGGCCTGGCCAGGGATGCAAACCCAGCGCAACGGACCTCGAGGGAGGGCGACGCCGTACTCGCCAGCCTCAGAACAACCACCTCCACCACCACTGATCAACGTGCTCGCACTGCCCCACGCGGAGGCATCAGCCACCGAGGCACAGTTTCGCCGGGTAGGCACCGACGATCCCTTCCGGGGGGCCCTACTACGGCCGCGGGTCCACACCTCAATCGTCTCGGCCGGCCGCACCCTCTGGCCACTGCCGCTCGTCCCTGCCGCCGTACAACAAGCGCCGCACATCGTTGTCCTCGTCGTCAAAGTTCTTGTACCGTGCCTCCAGGCGCAACCCCGTGTCGTACTCCAGCCGCGTCACGAGTCGGTCGAGGCCGAGTCGCAGCGCCTCCTGTACGACCACCACACGACCCGACGACGGCTGCAAGCCTGGACCGGGTGCCGCCAAGCAGCCGTCACTGGGAGATCCACCAGCACCTCCGCCGCAAGAATCACGATCACCAGACGGATCTCTGCGGTCCCTCCCGGGCCTTACGCGGGACGATGCGGCTGCCTCCGCAGGGGGCAGAGACAGCACCGGCCCCTCCTCCGCCACCCCACTTCTACCCACAGCGGCCACCATCCCTACCCCCTCGTCCGACTGACGCGCACGCTCGTCCCCCGGGTCGCTTTGCATCCGCGTGGGATCCAGAAAGGCCTGCAGCCCTTCCCTGTCAAGCAGCTTCGCCGAATCCTGGACCTGTTGCAAGACCTCCGGCTGCTGCTGCTGTTGGTCGCGACCGCCGCTTCCGATGCTGCGCTCCGGAGCCGACTCCCGCTCTGCGTCCGCCAGGAGGGGCTCCCGCTGGACGATCGCCGCCGCATAGGCCGCCTGCGCGAGGGAGGCCTGGCCCCGCAGGCCCTGCCGCTGCTGCAGCTGCGCCAGTTGGGGCAGCTGCAGCTCAAACTGCCGCCGGGGGTCCTCGGAGGAGGAGGAAGGAGCTGGAAGAAGAGAAGACGGGGAAGGCGACTGCGGGGGCTGTTCTGTCTGGCAGGCGGAGGGGTAGGGCACCGGCAAATGGAAGATGTCCGCACCTGCCAGGGGATCCCCGCAATGGTACGGTACAGCCGAAGCGAGGGCGCCCCGAAGTTAACAGCCACGGGACCATTACTGGCGACAACCGCTTATGCAGCTGCTGCACAAGGCTGCCGGAGTGGTGGCCATTATAGCCCACACGCCCATCGGGCCCCGCGGTGTGGGACGGCCGTAGCGCGCCCAACAAGCAGCCGCACCCATGTAAGTACTGTGCCTGCCGTACCTCGGTGTCGTATCATGCTCTCCGCCCAGGCCACCATCACCGCCAGCCCCACGGACCGGACCTCGTCATCGGACTTATCCCCGGTGGGACACAACGCGCGCTGCAGACCCGACAGCGAGTCCAGGAACTGGAAGTGGCCTGTCGGGGGTCGGGGGTCGGGGTCGGGTGCGCCGCAGGCAGGACACAGTGGCTGTACGGCGCCGGATAACTGCTGAGAGGCTCTATGCATCTCATTATTATTAAAAGGGCCGCAAGCCATGGGACGCAATCCGACCCCGGTCAGAGCGAACAGAACAGCTCCGATCAGAACACAAGACCACCGACGCCCGGGCGGCCGCCTTGCCGCTGCACGCAATCACTGCAGCAGGCACATCCCTTGGCAGGGCACGTCGCCGACACACCTCATCAATTACGATAACCAGCCAGCCAGCCACCCACCTGCCTCCGGGATGCCCACCTCCCAGCAGGGGGCGGTGGACGCCGCGAAGAAACGCCGGTAGTTGGCCTGCAGTGCAGTGCAGGCGGAGGGCAGGTGTGCGTGGTGGTGGCACAGCAGGCGCCGCGCTCAGACGCAAGCTGCACACCGCACCGGCGGAGTACCGTAAACTTTTGGAACCAGGGCCTGTACTGCCGCACCGGTATGCACAGCGTAAGAATGGGGTTCCGGAGCTGGGGGCCCGGTGGCGGGCGGAGCCGACTCCCGGCACGCGCACGGACGGGCGCTCACCTGCCGCGGCGCGCAGTCGCCGCCCAGTCCCCCGCCCACGACCGCCAGGGGCAGCAGCCGCTCCCGAGGCATGTTGCGTAGCGCCGCCAGCGCCGAGGGGAAGCTGCGGGAATGCGGAAGCGCAGGATGTGTGGGGGGCTGAGGAGCACGTTCCACACAGCATACCGTATAAGATAGTGCCCAGCACATAGCCGCCAATCGATGGCTACAAATGCAGCCGTTACAAAGTGGACCATTAGTCCCGAATCAGTGATCCAACGGGCCCAGATAGTTCAAGGGCGCCTCATATCAGCAACCCTGCCAGGGACCGCACACCCACGGCTATGCGGTTCACGCGCGCGAGCCTCAACATCTAGGGACTCCGATATCGTGTGACCCTCACCTCCCGTGTAGTCCCTGTCCCCGTAATCCCAACACAGCTGCCAGGTTAGATGAGGGTTCATGGAAGTCACTCAGGGATGTAGACGCCTTGAACGGGGCGGGAACCCATTGCGGAGGCGGAGGCGGAGGAAGGCCTGGCGGCTTGCATTGGCCGCCTCGCTCCCCCTAGTCAGCCATACCCATCCATCCGTGCGCCACAGCCGTTCATGCCATTTGTCGTGCGCTTTCTGTGGCTCATGTCAGCCGCGTGCGCGTTTCCCAACCTTACTTCCCTCAACCCACTAGCGAGTACATCCCTCAATCCACTAGCAACCCCAACGAGTATATCAACCAGCCCCACGCCCGCCAATGGCATCCGCTACCCGCTCCCGTGGCAGTGACAGACCCTCGGTACCCACCCTGGGGCCAACGGCGCGTACACGGTGTTGTCCACCGGGTCGATGAGGCACAGCGCCGCCACACGCGCGTCCTCCGCGCCCGCCAGCGCCGCCAGCTTACCGCCCCTGGAGGTGCGGCAACACACACGGTGCGGCAACATGTTCATGTTCAAGCGGACCCAGGATGAGGTGGCCCCGAGCCTCCCACTGAAACCAGTGCCCGCTTCCGTTCCCACGCCCACCTCGCGCCTCCTTGGGCTCCCATGGGCTATGGGCTCCCTCGGCGCTGTGGTCTTGGCCTCGCGAAGAATCCTCCGGGCTCCCGCGGGCGCTGGTCTGCACCCGGGGGCCACCCACCCGCCCACCTGCTTTGCCCGCCCCTGCCCGCCCCCGCCTGCCCGCCCGCCCGACCTGGCAACGACAGCACAGTGCCGCCAACATGGCCATGTCCGCGCTATGCGGTTCACACGCCGCCGCCCATGATCGCCCCCCCAGCCACAACGCCACGCTTCCGTGTCCCCAGCCCTCCCACCCTCGGCGCAGCCTCTCAGCCCCTAGCCCCGCATGACGCACGCCAGCGACCCAAGGCCCCCAAGACCCGACCTGCGACTGGAACCTCCCATCTCCCAGGTCCCCCTCAGCCCGCCTCGACCCGCGGCCTTCTACTCCAACGTCTTTTCTCGCTGCTCCCACTCACAATCTTCACCCTGCCAGCCCCCCCAAAAGCGGTACCCTGGGCTCGACTCCGGTGCCCTGGGCTCGACTCCCTACCTGGAGTGGCCCACCATGTAGACCCCCGCCCCGGGGTCCGCCAGCCGCCTCAGCAGCGGGTCCGCCGCCGCCCAGTCCATCAGCTCCACCAGCAGCCGCACACAAGCCGCGTCGTCCAGCAGGGAGGCCACCGTCTCGTTGCGGTCGTACATCAGCACGGTGTAGCTGCGAGCCGAGGGCAGCGGTAAGGGGCAGCGGCGCGGTTCGGGTTGGGCGCGGTTTGAAGCATGTGGTGTGATCAGCGTGGATGAATCTAGAAACATGGCATGGTAAGATGCAGCATAGATCTATTCCTGAACAGCATAGAGATGCAGGACGCATTGCTGCGACAAGTTGGCTGCATGACTGACCCTGCGTGTGCTGCTTGGACGGCCTCCCTCCCTCAGCAATCGTGCGGTACCTACAGCTCCGTGCCGTGCCCGTGCGACAGTGCGCATGGCGTTGCCGCGGCATGACTCCGTTCCGCCCCTCACCTGCCCCACCACGTGCCCCTTTTCCAGTGGTCAACTCACATGACCCGCAAATGACCACCCTTTCTCATTATAACCCCAACCCCACTTGACAACCACCTTCGCTTACCCTCCCCCCCCCCCACACACACACAGCTCACCCCCAGCTGGCCAGCCGCTCCGCGTACGACATGTACGACTCACTGCCCAGCAGGAACCCCGCGGAGAAAATCGCCAGCGGGAACGGAGGACCCAGACCAAGTTCTGGGCCGCCCTGTCAGAGGCGAGGGACGGGGACATCCACACTTCATCAATGAGGGACGGAGACATCGTCAAGTTGTTCAGAACCGCGAAAGCCGTACAGGTCAGCTGTCGTGGCGCTGACGTGGCCCCGTCACGTCAGCGGACCCCGCCCTCCCCACCTCAGCACACCCTCACCTTGGGGTACACCACGTCCACCTTGAGGGTGCACGTGGCGTTGACGCACGCGGGGAAGCAAGACGCGCACGTGTGCTCCCTCCGCGGCAGCCGCGCCACCGCCAGCGGGCCCGGGCCCGAGTAGTCCGGGCGCACCAGGAAGGGCGCGTAGGCCTGGCGGCATTGCGCCGGGGTGCGCTGCGGCAGGGGGATGAGGGGCGAGGCCGGGCGGGGCGGGGCGGGCTGTGTGCCACGGCCGCAACAAAACTTAAAGGGGATATTCGACGAGTGACGGGGCACGGGGAACCGGGAATCGGGGGGTCCGTGACGTGGGCCGAAGACGTCCCCTCCGGAGAGAGTAAAGACCGGAAGACCGGCAGCACAACGGCACGCGCGTGCACGTGCGCGTGAGTAGGATCTGACAAAGATCCGAGTCGGTCCGGAATCGAACCCAGGACCCGGCCTTTTCCTTTGGCCATTTACTGTGAGAGTCAGTGGTCATGGCGAGAGGCGATCAGCATGAGCAGTCCCCAGCAGGATGAGATCAGTGCTCCGCACAGGCAGCTGCAGTGGGTCCTGCACCTGCGGACAACCAGCAGCAGGAGCAGGACTAACGCACCTGGGCCGCAGATGCTGCCCCGGGAACAGCCGCGGCGCCGACCAGCGCTCCGCTTAGTGCCGTTGCAGGCCCCGCCGCTAGCGACGCCGCGAAAGCCGCCAGAAGGCTCCGGCGAGGAAGTACCTGCGCCACAGAACCGACTTGGCGGCCGCCCACTGCGACTGTGCGCTTTCGCCCAGGATCCCAGTTTGGGCTGGATGAAGATCCAAGATGATGCTGGCTCCCGACATCCTCCTCGCCCGAACGGGAAAGCGTTGCTGCCTCATACGCCGACGTTTCCAAACGCTGCAGTTGAACACCCTCCCGCCGATGGCGCTCGAGCTGGCATCTTATTCCCCCAGGATCGGGGTCTTGCTGTTCAGATGGTGGCTCGTGGGTGTCGAGCTGCAGGCTGGGGCGTTGCCTGGACAGCGGAGCTTCCGCTGTTGTCAGTGTGACAGTGGGACCTGTCCCAGCGGGCCTTGTCGGTCTGCAGACTGGTGTCTGCACATTTATGTTTGCTGCCTCTCCGGCGGCTGTTTGGATAGCGCGCCTTGAGGTCCTTGTGGGCGACCATAAACCACCGCGCTCAGAGGCTGTACACGACCGAAAGCCGGAAGTGCCCGCAGCCGAGAGCGGGACGTGTAGCGCTGTCCCTCGTGAAGTCCATGCGATCTCCCGCCACCACGGTGCTGAGTTATTCGGCTGGGGATGCAGATGGTTCATCCAGGGGGAAGCCTCAGAATATCTTCTGAAAACTTAACGTAGTATCAAATGTGGGTCCATTGTTGAGGCACGCTTCGCTTGCTCGTCAGAGACCGTGAAGCACAGACTGGTGAAGCAGTACTTAAAAACCGCGATACTCAGGACAGATCAAGACCGAACCTGAATTATGACAAGCTAGCAGAATTGAAAGGCAAATACAATAGGAGGAGGTTACAACGCTCATGAGGGAAGTGATGCACAGCGACCGTACGGCAATATGTAATGTTCTTCACATCGCTCTGTTTACAGCAACCCTCTGCCGTTTATGATGGAACCTTCGTCGTAGGCTTCTTGAATAGTATTTCTCTAACAGCAAACATGGCAGAGGCCGCGAAGAATGCGTTGAAGACGCTGAAGGATGTTCTCTACAAGGTTGGCATTAAGGAGCCATGGAAGATGACCGGTGTGCGCAGCTTGCCGGACTACGAGCACTACCTCCCGATGGGGCTTGAGTACCGTAAATTTGCGCCGGGGTGAGCTGCACTTCTACGGATGGTTGTTGGCTCTTTATTGTGCCGTTAGTTAGCCTGCTGCTATAGTTTCTGAGAGTTGCCTTCAATCTGCAGGACGCAACCCGTGAAGGCCAAAGTCCCGCACGATTCTCCAAAGCTGGTTTATGACATCAAGTACTTTGGTAAGAAGTGCATGTAGTGGGCAACCTGGTGGTCCAAGTTCACGCGTGAACTAACGTGTCCCTACTGGTTGCCCTCGGGTGCAGTGCGCGACTACCGCCGCAACAACAAGTACACGGCGCGCACTGTTGACAAGTCCCCTTTCGACTTTGAGAAGGTGGGTCAGGCGCTCAGAAGGTCGATCCGCGGGCATACCCAACTTCATCCCTGCCCCACACGCCGTTCACGTTGCAGATGTTTGCCAGTGCGCCTTTGAAGCCCGAGGAGGTGAGTCTTGTAGTCTTCCCCGTCCCGGTAAGGTTGAAGGGGAAAAGTACTGTGGAGCGAATTCAGGGCCGGTAGCCCTTGACGTGTGAGGGTTCGTTGCGCGGTGTTCCTGTGTCGTGCGGCAATATGAGCGCGCGTGCATGTTGCGTCGCAACCTCAGCATATTCAGGTTCTGGATGTGGTGGGCAGGTTACAGCAACGACAGCCGCCGGACGGAGACCCGATTACATAGGGATTGAAATTGCACAGGATACAGGCTTGTTGCTGACAGGCGAGGCCGCCTCGTTCCTCGCCACACGCGGTGGTATATTTGCCTAATTCGCACCTACAGTTGGCGCCCAGACGCGCCTGTTGCCTGCATTCTTGCGCTCGCCTGCCTCTGGACTGACAAGGCCTCCACGACCACGGCCCCACACGCAGGTCAAGTTCGTGCCGCGGCCAGCGACCATGCCGACTCGCGGCTTTTAGGCGTTGTATCAGTCGGCCAGGCAGCTCCTGGGGAATCGCTGCAGACCCAGCAGGGCGGTCCTCATGGCTCGATGTATGCGCCCGGAAGCTGGGCCCGAAGCTGTTCTTGTGTGCGAGGTTGAGGGGGCTAGGTACAGGTGAACGTTGGAAAGCCTATGTTTGTCTGGGTTCCCAGGCGCAGACGTGGCATCGGCCAGCGCAGCTTCCTGCCCCACGCGGATGGGGGCAGGTTTGGCTTAATCATGGTGACAGGGGGGTGTTGATTTTGTGCGCGAAACGGTTTCAGTTCGAAGTGCGCCGACATGACGGGGTCGGACGCGGAGGCATGTGAGCAATGACGTCCAGAGCCCGTGGATGGTCACGTGTGAAGTAGGCGCGGTGTGTGCGCGTTCGTCTGGATTGGCCGTCTTTCAGTGTTACGTGGGCCTGAAGAGTGGGCGAGTCCTGTATTGTACCGACGCTCGTGGGAAGGAGAGGGCCAAGTGTGCCAGCAGGTCGGACCAGGATGAAAACGGGATGTATGAACACAACATTCCCGGTGTGTTTTGTTGCCTTGCAACGTGTTGCGGTTGCGGCCGTTGCTCCGAACTCACGCGCTTTCCGCCTGAGTCCTCAGCCAGTGAAGAGGTCCCGCTGTGGCAGCACAGGGCGCGCTGCGTTTCGCCCGACGCGTCATACATCCAAGGCCCCGCAATAACGGCATCAGCATCCCGACCTATCACAGCGCCCGCGCAAGTGAAACGGCATTTCGGCGACTGCGTGGCCTTATTGGCCATCAAAGCGCCAATGACTTGATGGCTCGCCAACACTCGTCTCGTCACTAATACTAGCCATGATGTGGACCTCCAAGCCCAGGTCCGGCAAGACAAGAACATCGCCAAACCAACACCACCTGACAGCATTTCGGCTGCCGATCCCACTTTCATGCCATAACGTTCACAACAGACCCTGCGTCCTCATTATCTCACCAACCATTCCGACTTCATGGACCCGCACACACATTCAGCGCCGGTCCACCCGCACCCAAGCGTATGCCCGATGATGAAAAGCACTGCGTCAAAATGAAACCCAGCTACCCGGCGGCCGAACACAACATGCGCACCGGGGGCAGTACCACGTCAGGTAATTCAGTGTCAAGCGCGTACGTCAGCGGACGATTGCTTTGTCCGCCAGGAACGCAGCAGTGCGCACATCTCCCCGCAGATGCACCCACATCGCGATGTATGTAGGCAAGACCACTGTCCGCTGACTGGTCGGCAACGTCTGACAACACATTAAGCACATCCAGACCTCCTTTGCTTATCCATCGGGATTGCGACACATCGCACCAAACAAGAACCCCGTCGGGGATTTATGATTCTTTCACTTGGGCGGAAGCGCACAACCCCCGCATCCCCACCACCATACACCACCGCAACATCATCGCCAATACCACCACTACCGCCGCCACCACATCTGCCATGCAAAGCGTTCAAGTCCCGACACCTCCGAGACGTCATCAGAATGGAAGCGCACTTTCCCCTATGAAACCCCCCATATGAACTGCAACGCAGCAGGAACCCAAGCCCGACCCGCTGCTCGTACGGCACCACCAGCGCATCACATACACATACACACACGCACACACGGATGGCCCCTACCCCGGAAATAGGGAGCTCAGCAACGCGGTTGCATCACGCCCCTGACCGCACATGTGGACCCTCCAACGCATTCCCTTCCGCTGCAGCGGTGCGTACCGTGAACAGCGTCCGCGGCGCTACCGCTACCAACTTCCGTCTTGAGCAACTAGTCCTGAGCCTCTCGACTCGCAGATCCATCAGCGCATGAAAGAGCGATGAAATCGTCACTCTGAAGAGGACGGAAGTCCAAAGCCTTGCCTTCTTCAATTCCTACCCTCAGCGCCCTCCGTCGCCACCTCCGTTTCCCCATGCCCCTCGGCCGCTCGAGCACTCAGTGCGCGGGGCTCTTGCGCATGAACGCACACACATGCATCGTGTCCGGGCGGGATCCTCGCTGTACGCACACACGCACACACATGCATCGCTCGTCGCGCACCCATGGAGACGTAAAGGAAGCCTCGCCAAGCGTCCCGTCCTCCCAAGCCCCTCAAGTACAGGGCGCTTGAGACAGGATGAGGGGCCCAGGGACAGGACTCAGCCGCGGCAGCCAGCTGTCGCCCCGAGAGCCAATGCATGCTCAGCCCTCAACGGCACGCAGCACAAAGCCGAATGGTAATTCGGCATATTGAGGATACGGGGCCCAAAGACGGCCCGTGCCGCGGCCTGCGCCGTCGGCCAGCCGGTCGCGCGGCCCCTACTACGACCTGCCACTTGCACGTCAGGGCATTGGAAGGAACAGGGGCGGCGACAAAATCTTTCATCCGAGAACAAGCGACGCAACGACTCCATCGTCTTTTGATAATGCGCGCCGGCAAACCTACACCGTCAGGTCAAATGGGTATTCAGGGCCGTCAGTTCAAGCGCCGCGCAGGAGCGCTTTCAAGCCCGAGTCGTCGTCCGTACGCATCCGTACCATCACTGCGTCACCCAAGGTGCCAGGATGCCGCTTGCCGCCGGTCCGGCCAGCGTGCAGCTATCGATGATACCATCAGCAGCGGTCGGCAACCAAGCTATAGCAAAATCGAGGCTAGGCCTTCGCCCCGTATGTGCCGGTTAGGCCACGGTCAACAGTCCATATGGTACAGGGACAGGGGCTCACCAGAAGGACGGCTGGACGAGGTCATGTTCACCATGCATGGCGGAAACAGCAATAATAAATCCACGGCTCGCAGGGTAACGCAAACGTCAACACACACGCGGTCGGACGCGCGCGCGGCCCCAAGGTGATTGCCTGCCCGCGCGATGCCGCAACATGCCGCATGGCCGGCGCCGCTGCGCTGCAAATCTCCTCCTGGACGTGCAGCATGTCGGCCCATGGGCGGGCGGACGGGCGGCTCATCACTTCACGTTACTTTCGCCCCGCGTCCGCTCCACCCGCGCCACCAGTCCAGCACTCGCATTTTCGGGCTGCCAAATGCCATTTCTGGCCGCCCAATGCCTCCTCGACATGGCCCTCGGGAGG
Organism: Eudorina sp. 2006-703-Eu-15; assembly: GCA_003117195.1. Taxonomy (NCBI): domain Eukaryota; kingdom Viridiplantae; phylum Chlorophyta; class Chlorophyceae; order Chlamydomonadales; family Volvocaceae; genus Eudorina; species Eudorina sp. 2006-703-Eu-15. The sequence continues at coordinate 362,940 of BDSI01000118.1, forward strand.
CGCACACAGCCGAGAGCCAAAACGCTCAACGTCAAGAGACCAGTGGCGCACGCGGGCTCCCGTGGATCGACCTCGACCCGCCCGCTAGCCCAGCACCCGCATGGTCAAATTCTGGGTGGGGTTGAAATGATCAGCGGAACCCTCGTCGTACTGTACAGAAAGCTTGCTGTCCGTACACCCGACCACACGGCCCTGCATCCATACGCCCTCCACATCGTAGAACACCTGCGGCAGAGCCGGGGAGGGTGCAGCGGCCGCACACACGTGGTGATGGCGCAGGACGGCGCTTGAAAGGAGACCTGACGTGCCTGTTTGGACGGTGACCTCGTCAGGCTGAAGGTCGGTGCTGGTGCTGGAGAGGCTCTCCACATTCGCTCCCGAGCACGCGGCCACAGGAGTACTCTTCTCGCCGCACGATGCCGGCGCCCTGGACGGTTCTCCTCAGCCCCTCTGACAACCACACCGCGCCCCGGGGTCCCGAATCGCCGACTTCCGCTTGTACAGGGACAGGGGCAGGGACATGTGCAGTACGCGCGCAAGCTTTCCTCCCACATCCAACACTCTTTCGATCCCCCCAGTCACTCACCGCCACTTGCCGGCCCACAGCCCCCGGGCCCAGCGCGAAGAGCTGCTGTAGCACACCCTGACCTGCGCCCCCGCCCACAGCCGCGCCACCGATGCTGGGACTGGGCATTACCATGCCAGTTCCGCTGCCGGTGGTGCTCGTTGCCGTAACAGCAGGGCTGGATGAAGTCCCACAGGCCGCCTGCCGCAAGGCCCCCAACACGCCCGCTTGCTGCTGCTGCTGCTGGAGATGTTGCTGTTGCTGTAGCTGCTGCAATTGCTGTTGCTGCTGCTGCTGGAGATGCTGCTGGTGCTGCACTAACTGGTGCTGCTGCAGCTGTTGCTGCTGTTGGTGCGAGAGCTGGTGCTGCTGCAGCTGCTGTTGCTGTAGCTGCTGTTGTTGTAGTTGCTGCTGCTGCAGCTGCTGCAACTGGTGCTGCTGCATGTGCAACTGGTGCTGTTGCAGCTGCTGCATTTGCAGCTGCTGCTGGTGCTGTGCCTGCAGCTGCTGCTGATGAAGCTGGTGTTGTTGCGCATGCTGCTGTTGTAGCTGTTGCTGCTGCTGTTGTTGCAACTGGAGGTGGTGTTGTTGTATCTGCTGCTGCTGCAACTGCTGTTGCTGCTCCATGTGCGGGTGCTGCTGCAGCAGTTGCTGCTGCTGCAACTGTTGCTGTTGGAGCTGCTGCTGTTGCTGCTGCTGCAATTGGTGCTGCTGCAGCTGCTGCTGCAATTGCTGTTGTTGAAGGTGTTGTTGTTGGAGGTGTTGTTGTTGGAGCTGTTGCTGCAGCTGCTGCTGCTGCAGCTGTTGAGGCACCATCTGTTGCTGCGGTACCATCCCAGCCAAGGCCGGGCTGCCAACACCGGCAGCAGAGCCGGCGACAAGGGCCCCCCCGCCATGAGCGACAGCAGCTCCGCCGTGTGCCATCGCCCCCAGCTCCGCCAGGCTTGCATGCGGTGCCGACGCAGCCTGCATCCCGTGACCAGATGGCCTCCCCGGAGCCTGCTGTTGCTGTTGTTGCTGCTGCTGCAGGTGCTGCTGTTGCGCCGCATGTTGCGCATGCTGCCCCATCATGCCAACGTGCTGCGTTTGAACACCTTGCCCTGCCGCCGCCGCCGCGGCCGCAGCCATCGACTGGTAGGCCCCGGGCTGCTGGAGCTGTTGAAGGCCAGCTTGCTGCAGCTGCTGGCCCCCTAACCCGTGGCCTGGCTGTCCCGCGGGCCCGGCTGATGTGAGCCCCGGGCTCGTGGTGTGCGACGTGCCGTGCAGCACGCCCCCGGGCAGCAGGCTCCGTTGCTGGCTTGCTGCAGCCTGCTGCTGTAAGGCCTGCTGCTGCATCGCTTGTTGTTGCATCGCCTGTTGTTGCATCGCCTGTTGCTGCATCGCCTGTTGCTGCAAGGCCTGCTGCTGTTGCTGTTGGATTTGGTGTTGGTGCATCTGGTGCTGCTGCTGCTGCAGCAGCTGCTGCTGGTGCAACTGCTGCTGCTGTTGCTGCATCTGCTGCACCTGCAGCTGCTGCTGCATCTGCAGATGCATTTGCTGGTGAGGCTGTGCGTGCGCCTGTCCCTGCAACTGCTGTTGCTGCTGCATTTGCAACTGCTGCGACTGCATCGCCTGCTGCTGCAAGGCTTGCTGCTGCTGTTGCTGCTGGAACTGCTGCTGCAACATCTGCTGCTGCTGGGCCGCTATTTGCTGTGCCTGCGGGTGCAGCGTTGCGGCAGCTTGCGCTTGTGCATGCTGCTGTTGCTGCTGCTGCTGCATCAGCTGCGCCTGCATCGCCGTCACCGACCCGACCCCTGGCGGGGCCATCTGCTGGGACTGTTGCTGCACCACCGGGCCAGCAACCAACGTCCCCCCCACGGGGATCGTCGGTGTTCCGCCCACTGGCACGGTCGGGGTCCGCTGACCCTGAGCTGGCCCCCCGCCTGAGCTCTGCCGTGTGAGCAGGCCGGGCCCTGCTGGGGGCACGCTGGGTGAATCACGGTTCACTTTCGACGCCACAGTGATGCTGCCGCTGCTGTTGGTCGCAATACCCGCAACTGGCCCCGCGGGAGCCGCCAGGGGCAGCGGCGCAGCCGCTAGGCTGCTGACGCTCTTGGTCTTCTTGGCCGGCTTGGGGTCCAGTGCTGGACTGCTGCCAGACCTGCGCTTGGGGCTCCCCAACGCCGCTGCGCTTGGCGCCGCGGTGCTGTTGGGGGCAGGCGCTGGCGCCGCCGCTGCCACAGGCGTACCCGGCATCGTCGCCGGCGCCGGCGGTGCCAGTGTCGGCGCTGCAGGTACTACTGCGGGCGTCGCCGCGGGTGTCCCCGCCGCCGGCGCCGCGGCTAACGACGCCGCAGGCCCGCCAATCGGCCAGGCCACCTCCCCTCCGGTGACCAGGTCCAGCAGCTCCACCTCCTCCTCCTGGCCTGTGCTCTCGTAGTAGATGCGCGCGTGGTGCTTAGCGGATGTGGGGTCGTGCTCCAGCACCACGCCGTCCCACCAGGTGCCGTCCTCGGGCCACAGCAGGGCCAGGCGGCGCCCCTTCATGTGGGTGCTGCGGAGCTCCATGACGGTCAGCAGCCGCCGGCCGTGGGCTACGGCAGCGGGGAGCCAGCGGGGTAAGGGAGGACGGGTGGGCCCCAGCGCCGTCGGAGAGGCTATCCCAAGCCCGGGCGCGCGACGCAGCGGAGGCTCACGGTCCCGCAGCGCGTGACCCCGGCCGGACAGGCTGACGTATGCCTGATGATGGGTGCGTTGCGTCGGTCTGTGTTCGAGGAGTGGAGGGCGCATGCTGCATGTGAAGGGTTGCGCTTTCACTGCTCCCTAATTGCCCGACAAGGCAGCGCCCTGGGTGACGAGCGCCTGGTCCTGCGAAACACCGACTTGTTGATCCACCCATACCAGACCCACCGGCGCTCTTCTTGTCCTTCTTCAAGCCAGATCCTTTGCCAGCCTCGCCAGCTGCGGCCGCTGCGGCGCCTCGTCCCCCTCCGCCCTTCAGCCCCGGCTTTGGCCCTGCGCCGCCGGCATGACGCGCTGAGAGTGAGGGGCATGTAAAGGGACACGGAGCTCAGCGTAAACCTATTTGTACTCAGATCAGGCAAAGGGATTGGCCCTGCAGGACTTGCGCAGCAGATTTCCGTCTTTTGCCGTTAGTGATTCTCACTGCAACCTAAACCCGGTCACAGCAGCGGCTCCCGCGAAATGCGCTCGCTGACGAAAGGATACCTTGACCCTCAGCGCCATTCGCAAGATTCGCCGTCGGGCGCCCCAGGTATGACCCACGGGACGCACAACTCATCCTCTGGAAACGGCACGAACAGCCGAACGCTATCCATCGCCTGCGGGTCCCCAGGAGAACTGGCCCCCGCCGACCTGTCGGCTTTCCATTCACGTGCTGCGGTTTGGTGTGCTGCGCAGCCGCCTTCGCCTGCGCTGCCGCCTGAGCCTGCTGTGCGCGAGCCGCAGTCGCCGCCGCCAGGGCCTCCCGGCTTTGCTTCACCCGCCGCTCAGCTTCCTGGACCTGCACACCGCAGTACGGACAGGACGGGCGCGCCCATTCAATGCGCCCAAGGACATGGACACCAGCCGCGGCGACACCATCGATAGCACCGCAAGTTTCAGTGACCACAGAGCAGTGCGTCGAAGAGTTGCCATGTCACCGCGAGTGGCATCGATGGCTTCCCTTTGTGCGACCGCGGTTGCGGTTACGGCAACGCTCTCCGTAGGGGTTTGCTGCGGCGCATGCTATCTTTGCCTCCATGGAGTTTGGGGTCACCGCCTCCGTATTTGAAGGTCAATTTTAGGGCCACTGCTCCATATGATGTCATAACCCAGCCCTGCCCTGCGCGTTACCGAGCTTGCAGGATAATAATCCTGGCCCCGGCCGAGCGCCAGCCCCACCTGCTGCAGAGCGGCATTCCGGTTCTGCTGTTGCGCGGCCACCTCCGCCGCCGTCTGGCCCTCCAGCAGCGCCTCCTGCTGCTGCTGCGCCGCCACCTCCTCCCTCAGGGACTCCAGGCGAGCCTGCTCCCGGGAAGCATGAGGCGGTGGGATGGGGCGAGGGTTCAAGCTAGGGCCAGCCGGTGGGTCACAACCCGCGCAAATCTGAAGCATTCCACCCGCGGACTGAGAGTCGCCGCACAAGACGTGCCATGACTCATCAGGCTACAGCCGTGCAGCTCCCGTTCCCCTCGACGCTGTCGGGATCGCGGCTAGCAGGAAGCGGCCGACCGTGAGTGCCCTGCCCAGCTCATCACTGCTCGGTGAAGAGTGTGTCACGTTCCCGTCCGAACCCTGCCATGTATGTCATGCGCTGGCATCTCGCTACCGGGTAACCAGTCCAATGCAAGCTGGGCTGGCCTGGCTTATATCCCGTGGTCGCACCTGCAGCGCTTCCACGCCGCTGGAGCCCTCAGGGAGGGGGCTCAGCTCTCCGTTCGCCGCATTGTACGACATTCCTGCCTGGGCTGCGGCTTTGGCGGCCTTCGCCGTCGCCTCCTCCACGCTCCGAGCCAGGCTGCGAATTTTCTCCTCCAGCGCGGCGCGGTCTGTGGCAGCGACATTGAGGGACGGAACCGCCCGAGTACTGCTGCAGGTTGTTGGGTTCTTACACGGACGTACACGCCAAGGATACACGACGCCGAACGAGCTTCGTATTGGGACAAATGGAGGACAGGAGCTCCCTCTCAAAACCGTCCAAAAGTGCATGCAGGCTGGCCTTTGTGTTTGCACCACCTTACGGGGTGAACGACCTGTGCTAGACAGGAACGCACCCTCTGCTTGTCCATCAGGGTGCACAAACATCATACTCGCATCCGATCGGTACATGGGTGGCCCCTGCGCAGCAGGAAGTTCCCGTGGCGTGGTTGAAGCCCATGCAGGGCGGCTTGGAAGCGGGTCAAGACATCGGTAATTGCCAGGGTATAGTACAGGGCGTACGCATAACCTCAAAATTAACTAACGGGAATTCTGTAAGTGTCATCATGAAGCTATGGTCAGCATCCGGTCAAGACGCACCTGAATCTCAAAAGGATAACCGCTGCGTTGGGGCCACATCGCTGTCGACATCATCATATTCATACTCTGAGGCTGTGATTGGACCGGTACAAACGGGCAATGGCACACAGCTTGCCTGCGTAACGAACCCAAAGTCAGCGTCGACCTGGCACTAACGGACTGGGCCAGGCGAGGAATAATTTCTCACCCTGTCATTGGACAATGCACATGGTAAGGCAGTTGTCCTGAAAAGACGGCCTGCTGCATTTTTCCGCTCACCAACCCAAGACTGTTCTCAGGGTCGTTTCCAACAGTCAGCCATTGCAAAATTAATTATGCAATTAAGAAATAGCCATGTACGCTGCTGTGGCACATCATCTCGATATCCAATGCCCTCTCTCGAAAAGCATCGACTCCATCCCGTACTGTTTCAGTAATGATGAACGTGCAAGTTTGTGTCACGAAGTGCCTCACCTTTGCAAACGCAACATCGATAAATGAAGGATTGTAATTGTTGCACGTGAGTCACCCAGGTCTCGTACATGTCCCCTTTCCGCTTTCACCCCGTCTCACGAGTCCTCAGGGGATGGTTACAAATGTACCAGGACGGCATCATCATTGCTGCGAAACCCACACGGCTTCCAGGTTTGTGAAAGCCATAACAGGCATCGCACGTACGTCGGGTTCAATGTCGGACAACTTAGGGTGTGCTGCGGAACAGCAACGATGCCCGTCGATCCGTCATGACTCGGTGTCGGATGAATGAATGACGGGATTGAATGACGAAAGCGACTCCAGCTGGTAATGGGGCATTTGCCGATTCGATGGCACGCTATGGTGCGGATCTGCCCTGTGGGACAGGGCCTGTTAGGGAGGGTTGAGGTGACCTTTGCTACCAGCCCTCCTCGCAATGAGATCTCAACATGCACGCATTTTTTCCCGTTTTAAAGATGAGAGAGCATCAGACTGCTACCTACTTCCCTTGCCCTTCCGTACAGGTGCTCTGTTTTGGCGCGGCTCTGCCTTGGCAGGTTCCGTCACGGCCCGAGAGCCGAGACAGTCAGAGCGTCTTTGGAGTATTAGGCGCAATCCCTGGGACATTCTACTTGCGGCATTTGCCAGCCCATGATACCAAGCAGTAGTGCTGGCGACTGACGAGATCCGATGGGGTATCCGTGCTACACCAAATCGTTTGCACTCCTGCGCAGGCTGCGTACAGGTTTACGTTCCACCGTGTACACAGTGTAATTACTCTTTGTGTTCTGTGTATTATGAAATTTGCTCGAGCACTGGCAATCCTGGGGCAATGCAAGAGCATTTCTAGTGCGTCGTATGCTGTGGCCGGCCAGTCGGCATGCCGCACCCCGTGCAGGCGAGCTCAGGCGATGCCTTTCGGTAGCCGACTTAGAAGAATTGGTATCAGTCGTTCAAATTAATTTGCCCATATACAAGCCTTGTGCAGCATTCATATCACACTGCGTGGTCACCGTACATAGATAAACATCAGCATATTTGTGCAACGACTCCAGAAGATTGTATTGCAAAATAATCTAGTAGGGGGCTGACAATAGAGGCGAATGGCAATGCGGACGTAAATGCACAACAATACGACACCTTACTCAAGTGCGGGATATCGAGTGTAATATCATGACTGTGACTGCGAGCTAGCTATCTTTACTGTGTCCAAGTCACAGTAACTTTTCACACTACGATTCTTATGACCATGAAACATTACTAACGCGCAAACGATCGGCAATTCGAATTGACGTGAGTTCCTCTACAAGTTACAGATTATACATAAGAGGACGAAATTCTGAAAATTTGTCACCGAACAACAAGCCACTGTGGAAAACAATTTTAGTGAAGCCAAATCATAAAATACCAATCAGCGCAACCTTGAATTCTTACAACGATCACCACGACGTTCACCCAGGCTTTCACAGCGCAGCAACGGCCCAGGCCATGCGGCAGTGGCTTTGCGAGCGGCGGCTGCAGCTCTATCCCGGCAAAGGTGTCCCCTTACAAACCGACAACAGGTCCGTCCGCTCGACAGCACCACGACAGCGGCGGCCCAGTCGGGCAGCGACCAGGAGTTGGTCTCGGCAGTGACAGCGCTCCGCCGACTACCCACCCTTCGACTGCTTCCACCCAGCATCCCAGACAGCAAACGCCAATGGATTCAGCGCCGCCAATGCACCACCGAGAGAAGCTGCCTGCGCAACCGGCGCCGCAAGAGCCCCTGCGAGTCCTCGACCTCTACAGTGGCATCGGCGGGATGCACCACGCGCTGCTGCGCTTGGCAGCGCGGCGCCAGTCTCAGGGGACGCGCGATAACGGCGCGACGCTGGGGGACAGCGCCGGGGAAGCGGACGGGCTCGCGCGCATCATGAAGCTGCAGGTCACAGCAGTGGACATCAACACCGTGGTACGGATCGGAGGACGCAGATATCGCACTGGGAAACCATGACTCGTGCGTTCTGCGCTTGTCGTGCATAGCCCTAGGCTGTCCACGATGACCCGCGGGGTTCCGCGGTCCATCGCAACGTAATTAACAATAGAACCCAATAGCCCCGGCCCCTTGCGGCGGTTATGGTTCTATGCTGGAGTGTCTGGGTCTGCGACGGGGGCGGAACCTGCACCCGGTCTTCGACCACACGACGCCCATTTGCACGTCAGGTCACGCACGCTGCCTGACCACCGATGCCCATAGGGCGCCTGCGCACTGGGTGTGACCCCCGCACCGCGCGCCGAGCAGTGGCCCGTTGGATTGCCCGTCGGGACGAAGGGTCCGCGCTGTATCGGGTTCACAAAGACAGCGCCAATCGTGGCGCCCTGCCATGGAATGCTTCCGTCTGCCATGGAATGCTTCCCTCTGCCATGGAATGCTTCTCTCTGCCATGGAATGCTTCTGACCACTTCCGTCCCGTGTAACCACGCGGTTTGGGTTGGGGTTGCCGTGCACCCAGCCGGGAACGCCACCTCGCCAACCCGAGCCGCCACCTCATATCTACCTGTCGCTGTGAGATCCACCTGACTTGCCTTTGCCACTGCCTCCTCGGTTGCACCGTCAGGCTAACCGACTGTACGAGGCCGACTTCGGCGTAAGGCCACGGACGCTGGACCTGCAGCGGGTGGGTCCCTTGAGCGCCAGGATTCGGACGAGCCGTGAAACGATTACAGGGCTGCCACCATCAGAGTCAAAGGCTATGCAAAAGGGACGTGTTGCCACAGCCCAAAGGTGGAGAGTTCAGGAGATGCGCCTGGGGGGAAGGGAGGTGCAGCCCAATCAACAATAATAAATAATTTGTGGCGGCGGCGGTGGCGGTGGCGAATGTTTACGGCGATGGGTGTCATCCTCGAGGTTTTTTCGCTCTGTACGATTTGCACCTGGCGCTGTATCGGCTCGTACGGCATTCTTTGTGATGCCGTACGCGGACGTACACAATGAGAACGTTTCCCGCGGAACGTTGCGCTCCATGGCAGGTGACCGCAGCCCAGTTGGATGAGTTGGCGGCGGACCTGTGGCTGCTCACGCCGCCGTGTCAGCCGTACACCACGACCCGCAACGCGCGTCGTCGTGACACGGCCGACCCACGGGCCGCTTCGCTGTTGCACCTGCTGTCTGACGCGGTACTGCCTGCCATGCGGCACCCGCCTTCCCGGTTGCTGCTTGAGAACGTACCGGGTTTCGTCGGTTCCGAGAGCCACGGCACACTGCTCAGGACGCTGGTGGCGGCGGGGTACGAGATGCAGGAGTTTATCGTATCGCCGCATCAGCTGGGAATGCCGTACTCCAGGTGTGTACCTTCGTGCGTCACCCTGCGTGTGCTGGCCGTGGGGCCGGAGACTCCAGGGACGCCCCGCTGCGTTGCGTCAAACTGTTATCCACATCGGCGGCGAGCGGCAGCAAGCGACGTCTCCGCTCCTGTCTCTGCTGCCCCCGCAGGCCCCGCTATTTTGCGCTGGCGGTACGGGTGCCGCTGCGCTTCCCCATGCAGTACGACTGCAGCCGCGGCCCCATCGAGCATCCTCCCGCTGTCAGGACACCGACTGCAGGCCCCGCAACGTGCTTTTCACAAGTCCCTGGGACCGAACAGGCGCAGGGGGCTGACCCAGACGCCCGCATCGTCGACCGGCCCGGACTGGACCCCGCGGCCGCCGTAACAGCCCTGGGCCCAGTGCAGTCAGGGACCCTGAACTGGCCGGGAGTGTACGATGCCGGACCCGCAAAAGGCACGCCCGACGCAACAGCTGGCAAGGGCGCAGCTGGTGCCCCCAGCCCGCACTGCCCTCGCCCATCCACGCTGGGCCCCTTCCTCGAGTCGACCGCCCCCGAACAATCGCGCGCCGGTCACGCACCGAGCGGGCGACGCAGCTGCACCGACAGGAGCGGTGGCGGCGACCGCAACTCCGGCGGGATGGACCCGTGGGTCGCTTACGGTCTCTCGGCTACCCAACTCGCCAGGTTCTGGCGCGTTCTCGACGTCGTGACGCCTTCGAGCACCTACTGCAACTGTTTCACCAAACACTACGCGGACAACTTGTTTGGGGCGGGCTCCGTGTTGGCCAGCGAGGACTTTGCGGCTAGGTTCTGCGTGCGGGATGCGCGGGGCCGCCTGCATTTCGCGGCGTCGCCGCCGCTGGAGCCATCAGCGGTGCCGCAGCCTTCCTCACCGCTGCCTCAACCGCTTACAACAGCGTCGCCCGCAGACAAAGACGACGACGACGACGACGGCGGCGACGACGATGACGACGACACCACAGCAGCTCTCGCCGGCGATGGCGCGCCAGCAGCAGACGCGGGTGCAACCCCTGCTTGCGCTGAGCCGAGCTGTGCGGAGTACGTGCCGTTGGTCTGGAGAGCGCGGCCGCGTGGCCAAGCTCGGGGGCCCGGCCGCAGGGGCGCGATGGGCCAGGCTGGCGGCGATATCGTGGCCGGACCGGGGTTTCAAAGGAAGGCTTGCCATGCTGCGTGTGACCGGGGGCTGGAACACGACGGCACGCAGCCCGCAGCCGCGATTGCGCCGTTGCAGCAGCCGATAGGACTTCAGCGAGAACCGGGAAGTCATGACCCAGCAGCGTGCCGTCCTGAACAGCAGGAGCCGCCGCACGACCCGGAGGCTGCCGAAGCTGTAGTGCTGGGGCTGAGGTTCTTCACGCCGGCAGAGGTGGCGGCGATCCACGGTCTGCCGGCCGGCTGGACAGAGGTGGCGGCTGCGGCGGGCGTGCAGTCCCGTCAGCAGTACGGCTTGCTGGGCAACGGCTTGAGCACTGATGTGGCAGCGCACCTGCTCCAATACCTTTTCGAGGCGAAGTAGGTCAGCCAATTGACTTGGAGCCGCGGCAAGCAAAAGCTGTGAAACTGCTTGGGGAGCCGTTGGTTTGTCCTCTTCCTCGCTTTTCCCTTGATCTTTGTTGCCCTTTGCTCTGCCCGGGTCTTCTTGGCACCCTCGGCTGTTCATTTTCTGCTTGAACACTTGAACCGGTCCGTCTTTGTCCCCTTTTCCCCATAAGGAATTTGCGGACCGGCACAGTTTCGTACGCGTTCCGCTTGGGTTCCGCTTGGGTTTCGCTCCATGGCTGTACATACCGTCTGGGCAGTCTCGGCACCTCCCGTGGCGGTCCAAGGTCCAAAAGGGGCCGACACACGGGGAATGTGATCAGCGAGCCATCCCCACTCAAACCAACGGATGTGTGGTCCGCCCAGCGGTGTCAGCGTGACGCCCAGGTTGCTTGTCATACTACTTGCTCTCATCGTACCCATGTCGTACCCATGTGGTGTCGGGCACCACGTTCGGCTTTCTGGCTCTAGGGTTGTGCGCAGTTGACGCTGACATTGCTCGCAAATATGTTTGATGGTATACGCGCCGCGGCAATGGTTCCTGTGCTTATTGCGGCTCAGGTCCGACCGAGCCACGGCTGCGGAGCTCTAGGGTTATTTGCGGGGGTCGAATGGCGCACAGTAACTCCAGCCCGCGATGCCCCCTTGGGTTGCCCCTTGGGTTGCCAGTACAAGCGCACGGCTTGGAGAGCTGATACATGCATCGCGGACTTGTTGGGATTTCCTTTTATAATCGTGGCTGAGAATCTTACTTTTTATCGTTAACACAGCCAACAGCGGCTTGCAGGTGTACGCGAGGGTGCATGGGGAGCAAAGGCGGCACGGGCGCGCAGGGGCGGGCAAGTGGCGGCAGCGGGCAGCAGCAACGACATTGCGTCTCCGTGTCTGATTTATCATACCGAAGTACTCGACTTATTGATAGGAGATGGCATCTTCCACATGGGCGGGATCTGCCATGCGCATTTTTCAAAGGGAGCCTCAGGGAAGTCGTCGAACCTTGGGTTGAACTCTTGGTCCTGCCAGACCTGACGACATTGCGTCCGAAATGCGGACTGCAGCATCATGAAAAAACCTTCGTGCTTATTTGAAATCTTCAATCCCAGCCTAGCGATGAAGTGCCGCGCACCCCAGCAGGCCGTTACGCCTTCGGATCGAAGGTGGTGGAACTGTGCGGAATCGGCAGCAGACAGTGCAGGGTCAGTGCCCGGCCATCGGGAACATTGACATCAACCAGCAGAATAACACGTGATAGAACAACAGAGTAATAGGATAAACCCTATTAGTTGGGTACTGGAGGACTTATGCTTTCGGCAGTGAATACCTGTTGGACTGCCCCTGACTGCCCGCTCCCCTGCCCGCCATCCGCGCATTCCCGCTATTCACGTCCCAGCTTCGGAGTGGCAGCCATCTCCCAGACTGCATCAAGCCGGGAATAAGGGGCGTCGTGAGCGTTGGTCGATATCGGACGGCGGGGTCGCCGAAGACCCGCCTGCCCGAATCCGGTTTCGGCCCTTCGCGGTACAATCGGAACCTCCAGGAAGTTGCGGCGACGGCACCCATCACCGTAAGTGGTCGCTGACGTCGGTTACAAGAACCGGCGTCGTAAGCACGGGGGGGGGGAGTCCTGGAGAGTGCAAGTTAAGACCTTTCCGGCGGCGGCCCGCGGCGGCTGGACACATCATTATCCGGTGCTTTATGTGGAGTATGCCCACGTGCAAACGGAGAAAGCGATAGACCTCTTTTGGGGTGATTGATTCCTGCGTGGAAATCAAGATGGCCTGCCCAGCGCATGCCCCAGGGCATCGGTAGCACTCACACAGCCAGTAGGCGGAAGTGGGACTACATGCGAGGCACGAGTAACACCGTATTGGCCTGCTTCCAAAAACGCAGTGAAACTGCCGATGGAGTTGCATACCCGCCCAATGCCCGCCCGCCACCGTGCACATCCGCACCTGCCCGCACAAGCCGCTGTGACGGCGATGTCGAGCAGGCTCTGCACGCTGTCGCTCCCGTTTTGCGACAGCCCGCACACCCCTGAGTTCACATAGTCGCGAGTTCTCCATTGTGCGCGGAGCTACCTTGCCTCATATTGCATCATTCGGCATCTGAGAACTAACGGTTTCGGAGGTTCCGCGTCAGATTATAAATTCGTGTTCCGTGACTTGCGCCACCCCCACATATTCATGTAACTGTTGAAAGCTTACATGATACTCACCTTGTCCGAAATGGAATGCGTGCGATGTAAGTGCTTTGTGAAAAATGCACGCAAACTGCAAATGTGCTTCTGCTGCTACCGAATCTGATAAGCCCGGTTGCACTTACAAACGTCAACATCAATTTGTACGATGTGGGCATTTGGTATGAAACGGGTACATCTGGTATTTTGCTACCAATCTCACGACACAGTCTCCTTCACTCAATAAAAATGCGCGCGTAGGCATGACTTAGGACGCGCATTTACCAAGGAGGCACATGGGATCTTGGTTGTGCGAACAACCCCCAACAGCCAAACCGATGCAGTCAGCCAAGCGCATCCCAGATAACAATAGGACGACCTCAACAAAAACAACAAGTAGACGCACTGTACCGTGAATGAAAAAGCTTCTCCACAGGACACTTTTTCCTGAAATCCTGACGGAGTGACGGTGTGCGGCTGCGGTACGGGTTTAATGTTACCAAATTACTGCGGCGATTCCGCTGCGCTTACCTTAAGCCCACTGTATAGGACCAGAAAATGAAAATGCGGCAGGCACTCACAAAAACACGACAGGCAGCTCACTAACATTCGGCATCATTGAGCAAATGGTGTTTCGGACATTTGAAGAATTCCGAGAAAACGTTTGCGATTCGGGTTGAAAAGATGAATTCGGGTTCAATAGCTGACGCGTCCGAGCAGGGACGCAGGACAGGGCAGGACCGAAGTCTCAATGGGTGCATCAAAATTTCAGGAGCATATGACTGCATCATCGTGAGACTTGTTCTTTTCGGCGTTTACAATTTTCGTACCCCGCCCAATGTGCCCAGCACATTCAGGCGAAATTAAGCCGAACTGCTACACAAGTCATATGAAAAAGAATGAATTCTAGGAAAAAGCATGCAAGAAGTGCAGTGGGCGTTAGCGTCATGACAAAGGTTGGAGTTCGACTCGTAAGATGTCGTTGCCTAGAAGTCAATCCTGGGAACAATGTGAGGTTCCTGCAAACTGCATGTCACAAACAAAAAAATGACAGTTTTATCCCTTAAGTTAAAACAGAGCGAGTGTGGTCAATGTCGAGGACGTTGAAGCGTTTTTCAGATAAACTTGCATGACGGACGTCACCTGTCCGTGACCACAAACATCTATTAGTAAATTACATTAAACTCCTCAACCTTAATAACCATAATCAATTGTTGGAATTGCACAGAAGGTCTACCGTGACCTGAGCTGCAAACCGCGCCGTACTGTGTGCGGCTGGGTGTAAAAGTGATACTAGACGCCACCGATTATCGCATATATTACTTGAACAGTGTGCCAGGAAACTCTGCCTGCTAACTTTTTGCATGTGAGCTACACAAAGACTTCTGTCATCGCAACTCTATGCAGTTCTAATTCTCTGTGGCACCACGTCATTATCTGAGGCGCTTTGTAGGCACAAAACATTTGCGCTGTATCGGGACGTTGCCTTGTACATTTCTGGTTTGGCGTGTGTCATCGACTCTCAGTCATATCTCTTGTTCAGTGGAACAACGGCACACAAGGACGCTTGAATCAAAGGTGAGCAATTTGGGTTATTAATTTGAGGCTGTCGCTAGCCACGGAGCATCGTCATAGTTGCGTTGGTCGACCCAGGGAAGGCAAGGGCTTCCTCAAACGTACGTAAATGGACGAAATGGAGAATGCTATTGGATGTCCTACTGGTTGCCTTCGTTACTTTATCTCGGGAGGGCGGATGCTCTAAAGCAACGTGCTGGCCTCGGTGCCCTCTGACCTGTGATTGCCGCGACCCATTTTTTTCAGGTGCACAATTCGGTCCACCGCATGTTTTCCAAAAGATAGCTAGGGACTGAGGCGCGACTTCGGCGGTCTCTTTGCTTCGTACGCGATGACGCTGTCCAGTGACGCGGCCACCGATTGTTTGTGGCGAGCTGGGGCGCCTGTGATAAGCGACTCCTGGAATCTTTATAGCCCTTCTAGCAGCCTCAGCAGCCAACCCTGTTCTCCGGGCACCACTGGCGGGCTGGCTGGTCACGCCGAGAAAAACTTTGGCGAGCTGGCGCCCATTCCTTTGGCAACGCAAGAATCGTTGTATGGCAACAAGCGCATACGTTTAACTTCAGAAACGAGTACGCGCGTGTGTGTGCAAGGATACCGCTTCGAAACTAGTCAGGCCACTTCGGCGCAGCTTGGTTACAGCGTAACTCCGTCACCGCAGTCTGTTGGCGTAAATTATTTACTGCAGCCTTCTGGTCTTGGGAAACTCATCAGCTCTCGGTCGACACCTTCGCACGTTGCCTTGGGCGCGTCTCTCTCGGCCAACCAAGCTCAGCAGCGCCTAGGGGAAGCTCCTGTGGCAGATGTATACAACAACATCTTCATCGCTTTGCCGCCCAAGGGCAATGAGTCTCTGGGCAACAGCAACGGACCACTGTCTGGGCAGGCACCGTCATGGGCAACACGTCCGCAGCTGCCGTTGCAACAACAGCCGCTGCCGCATCCGCAGATAGACCAACAGCTGGCGGGCGTTGCAACTGAGCAGGTTGCACAGGCCTGCTCGACTGCGATCAGCAGCTTAGCGCTCACGTTGACGCTGTGCGATATGCGCAGCCAGGCGCCGCCCGGCTCCAGCTTCGGCCACAATGGCCTCCTTCAAGGCTGTTCTACAACCGGGGGCGGTTGCCCCCCTCCCGTCGGAGCCTTCACCCTACCATTCGTATTCACGGGCACAGGTCCGATGCCGATGCAAGGGCAAGGCGCCCCGCCTGTACTCCACCAGGTGCCGACCCTCCCGGCTGCTGCGGCACTGGCGCCCCTTCCTTCTTCCGCGCCGCCAGTTGGGCACTCTGTCGGGTCGCTGCCCTGCTCGCTGTCTTCGGTGCTGTTCGATCCCGGGCTGCGCTTGCCGTCGAACGCTCGCATGAGCGCTGGCAACGTGCAGGCGTTGCCCGTCATGCTCAGCACACTGGGGTCCGGCACATCGTCCGTGCCTCAGCTACCGGCGGCGCAGTCGATACTGCCGGTTGCGCCGGCGGCGCCGCCGACAGCCTCGCAGTTGGCCACCCCCTGTTTGGCGCACCTTCTGGAGCCTGCTCACTGCGCTGCCGCTACGGGCACTGCGACGCGGGTGCTACCACAGGCGCAGCAGTCTAACCGCCAGCCGCCGCTGCTGAAGGTGCGGCTAGCGCACTCCAAGCGGGTGCGGCCGCCGTCGCCGTCCCCGCCTAGCATGCCATCGACGCCGCCGCATCCGGGATACCTTGGCTCAGAGGATTGGATCCTTCACGTGGCCAAGGTGCTTGGGATGAGCGAGCCTGACACTGCTCGGCTGGCGCTTCACTGCTGGCGGCGGATTTCGGAGCTGCCGCAGTTGCACCACGCCACACGGCTCTGGTCGTCGGCGATGTCGGGCCGTAACCTCTACGCCACGGCATGCCTTTGGGTGAGTGTGCGCGTGCGGTGGCGTAGGTGATGTGGGTTTGCGGCCGTGGCCGGTGGACTGTGTGCTGTCGTACGTACCTCGAAGTGGCCGTGGTCAGGCATGTGCCGTGTGTACGGGCTGCAACACCAGCCGTGCATGTATCGTGTAGTTATATACAGAAGTGCCTCGAAGGGTCTCGCAAGAGAGGTGCGCTGACATGAGAGTTGGCGATGTGATGTTCCGATTGTCCGTAAAGCGAATTCCATTGAATTGTGTTGATTTATCATTCTTTCACAACCCCTTTCGGAAATGCAGGTGAGCATAAAGTTGGAAGAGAAGCGACGCGCGGCTCCGGGTGGCGTGGTGCTCGCGCACCTAGCAACCACGACACCTGCCGCGCTGTGCTCCGCGGAGCTGGCGGTTATGAATTGGCTCGAGTGGCGCCCGTACGACGGTTATCGTTTGGACGAGAGCCACCTCTTGGTGTACATGTGAAGCCACGTGAAGGCAGGGACACGTGCGCACTCGCCGGGCTGTACGGATTGTCGTCGTCGTACTGCTTCATGTCCTCTTGACCGATAGAGTGTGGATGAGTGTGGATGAATATGGGTGGTACAGTCGTGGAAACGGACGCTAGAATCAGTGCATGGGCCCTCCGAGAGCCGGCAGCGAGCCGCAGCGCGTTTTAGTAGGGCTCGACGAGCGGTGCGGCGCAGTGGTGCAGTGGTTGGAAAGAACCGAATGGCAAGAAGGGGCGCGCGCTTTTAGGGGAGCGCAGCTGCGCTGTAGCTCCGCGATGCCGTCGGGGGTGTACGGGGAATTCTCTTGCTAGGATCGTCAAGCAGGACAGAAGGTTACAGCTAGGAAAGAGTCACGGTAGGTCTTATGCTAAGCTGCTGTCATACGCCGCGGACGGTTTGCCCAGCGTTTTTGTTGCTTTCAGGACAGGTGCTTCGTTTTTGTTGCTTTCAGGACAGGTGCTTTTAGGAGCGGTAGTATTTATGCAACAATGCAGCTAACGCCGCCAGGTATGCGGTTCGGGAAGGCCACCTCGGCCACTTCCCGCGCACTGAAGCTGAAGTTGGTTGTCTTCTTGGTGTTAGTCCATTGACCGCGTCCCCGGAATGTAGCGGCAGGTCTGGGTTTCGTTGGTGCCAGTGCCAGCGGTGGTGGTACCCTTCCCGCACCGGTACCTCGCTGTGGCTTGTTCTGTTGTTGCTGCTGTTGTTGCTGCTGCGGGACGATGCAGATCTTGACCCATGGGGTGTGTGGTGCACGGGGTGCTGGCCCACAGCATGTTGTGCGTGCTGGCCGCACCCGCACCCCGCATGGGGGCTCAAGGCAGGCGGCAAGCTGAGGGGTTCGGCGGTTGGCGGCTGTGGTCGAGGTCAGCGGATGTGCAGGACTGCGTCACTGTTGAAAGCGCTCAGTTGGGCAAGCCTCTTGTTACATAAACACGAAAATACTTCATTTGCGGACGCGGGCGGCATCCGATTACTGGCATTTGGCGGCCTCATATTCTCCTCATCCTGCGACGAGCGCCAGAGCAGAGCGCGATCTTTCCGACGCGTTCCAATTGGTTCACAACAATCTGGGTCGGTGCCGTACGCCGTGTACTGCATTCGCCGCGCCCGGCGGTGTTGTGAGAGATGTGCGCTGCCCAATCACTTCCACAAATATGTTTACCGTGTGTCCTCCGTGTGTGGTTCGCCAAGTGTGTGAATAAGGGCATCGCGTCGGTTGCGTCAGTTTTGTGCGGTCGTCCTTTATGTTTCCGAGTCCATCCTCGCCGGTCCGCTTACTTCGGGAGCGGGGCGCCCGGCCGGGTCCAAGCGGCTCTGTTGTTTGTGTTTCTTGGCCAGTCTGTCGTCAAGCGGGTCAGGGTTAGTTACTGTGTACTGCGCGAAACTCGTGGAACTCAACAGCAGGGCGAGCTAAAGGAGCTCACGAACCGCGCCGCGGCAGCTATTTCATGCGGAGCCGTAGTCAATTGCGTTGGTTACCACAACTGGAAAAGGAGCTCAGGAAATCACGGCGACGGTTGCTGTCGGATCGCAGGTGCGAGGCCCTGAGGGGGTTCAGGTCCCGGGGCAGGCACCTGCGGGACGTTGGCATCCCACGCCGCCGCGATTGGGTCCACAGTATGCGGCTCTGCCCGTTGGGCCAAGGTGGTCGGGTTCATCGACAAGAGCACTGTCATTTTGCCTCGTGGTAAGGTCTTTGCTTGTGGTGTCGGTTGCTTGGCTGCTTTCAGCTGGTATGCGTGACCTTGTCCGCTCTGTGTCTGCCGCGCGAGTGGAGGCATGGGATGTCGAGAAAGAAATGGCCGAAGGCAGGGCGGGCGGGGATGAAAGCTGTGACATGTGCGGTTGGCTGGGAAGGGACAAACAGGGAGGTGGCCCGCGATTGTGTGGCATGGGTGCGGCGCTTGCCGGCGGGGCGGGGCCTTGGCGCGTTGCTGGTGCGGCGATAATAATCAGGCGCTGCGGTGATGAATGTGGTGACCTGAGGTCCCGTGCTGGGAATCAGCTGCGGGAAGCGTTGTCTGGAAGTTGTGCTGAGCGGGAGGTTGTCGGGATTGGGTTTGTCGGGATGGTCGGGTGTTCCCTGTGGTGATGCGCGAAAGGCGATCGCCCCAAATGAAGGCGAAGGATGGGGGAAGTCTGTTGCCGTATATGCCATCAGGAGACAAATCCGTTCGTGGACGGTTATTCTTGTTGTGAGGCACGCCTCCGCGATGAAATCTGCAATAAAGACAGAAGGCTTGGCATAGTATTTCGGGATGCTGTTTCGCCGGCGATGAGGGAAGGCGTTTGGGGCTCCCCACTTATCCTCAGATAATGCATGAAAGATTTTTTCCGTTAGGTTAGGTGTTTTGATTCCGAGGTTAGAGATCAGATGACCAGTAACTAGCGCCGACAGTAAGAGCACGGGGTCATTTGCGGCCCGAGCTTGTACGACTCTGACCTGCACGGAGGATTCTGTACCTGTCCGTGCAGGTGGTGCGGCAACGATAGCGCGTCGGTGACTGTCCCCGGTACGGGAGTCGTACTCCTTTGACGTCTGGGAGTCGTTGTTCAGATATTAGAATGAGGAGAAGAGTAAGGGCGCAGGGAGCATTTGGACGAAAGCTGTGCTGTCAGCCTCTGAGTGCAGATCTGTGCAGCGCGCTGATGCTCCTCCATCTGCGCGCTGCGGGCAGATGGTGGGGCGTGTGGGGTGCAGCAGGACCAGACGTTGCTGATTGCGGATCAGCTGCGGGGCGTTGCGTGTCGGGGGTTGCTCGCCCTGAAATCGCGGCTGGTCTCCCTCCACCGCACGGAAGCGACGCCGGGACTGTGACGCTCAGACAGACGGCCCGAGAAGCATTGAGTTGTGCCGCACACGGGCGGCTGGTCGGTTGGCCGGTCTAGGGCCTGAATGCCACGGATCGCGGTGACGCCCGGGACGTACGGCAGTGGCTGACGCCCGGGACGTACGGCAGTGGCTGACGTCCGCGGGGTAGGGGGATCCGTTGGAGAGGAGGCGAGGGCGGTGCGGTGGGCGGCAGAGACCCTGGAAAGCGCCCCTGGAGTAATCGTGATCCCCGTGTAACATCTGGCTGGCTGCTGGCCTGGAAGGGCTCAGCCCGAGTGCGTTCTGATAGGTTCTGATCTTCAGATTTGCATTCCCGTCGCCTGCGTCACAGCCCGTGGGTCTGACCTGAACGCGGTTGGTGTGCGGTGCAGGCATGGGCAGGTTTGGATGCTCTACAGGATACAGCGCTGGCTGCTGGCGAGGGCTGCAAGGTGATGTAATCTGCTTTGATTTGGATGTGAAAAATCGGCACATCAGGCTGGCTTGCTTTTCGTATCTTCCCGCATCTTCATCTTCCTGGCTTGCGGCTTCCGTACTTGTCGGCCTCCCCGAAGGGCCCTTCTCCTCGACGACGTGAACGGACTGTCGTCGCACCATGTGGCGAGCGTTGAGGCGGCACGATACGGCCGTGCTGATAACCCCTTACGGCCGCACTGAACGACCTGCAGGATATGGCCAGTCGCCGCCGGCATTCTGTCGCACAGCGGCCAGTCAATTTATTACTACCTGACGTAAAACCTGATCGTAAATGGCTGGTTCATTACACAGGAAAGCAGGTGAAGCTCACGCCTGTTCAAGCACAGATCGTCACAGATCAAGCGGCCAAAGCCATGTAATGCTGGCAGCAACTCCTTTCGAGATTGATTTAGGGTCTCCACTAATATGGTTCTTCGTGCAGCTCTGTACTGAGTTTTCCGTGTTACCGAGGATGCGCGAGTACATAAGACTGATAAAAAATGTTGTAATGGAACATTACATTATTATCATAATTATGCAACCCTAAGGGCCCGCCTTGAACAGCATGCCTGTTGCGGCAACGTTCGCGGAATGGCCGCGCACGGGCATGTCCCTGCCGGCATGTCCGGGAATGCGCGTGACTGAAC
This sequence comes from Eudorina sp. 2006-703-Eu-15, assembly GCA_003117195.1. Lineage (NCBI taxonomy): Eukaryota > Viridiplantae > Chlorophyta > Chlorophyceae > Chlamydomonadales > Volvocaceae > Eudorina > Eudorina sp. 2006-703-Eu-15. The sequence goes on from BDSI01000118.1 coordinate 383,898, forward strand.
AGTCTTCGACCATACGAATGCAAAAGGCAAGAATACAATCTGACGCAGAGGGCGCCCTATTACCTGTTCAGAATGGTAGTCTGCAGTCTTCGATTGCTCGGGGAGCGGGTACGGCTGACTCGTCGGTCAGCGTCGCACGTAGTGTTGAAAGGCGCTGAAGAACGAAATCATTTAGAACGTTCCATACGTATCATCGTGTTTCGTCCTTTCCTCCTTCCGTGTTCTGCAGCGTTCAAAACGACGACGGCCTTAAGAGGATCCATCCACGATTTGCGGTTTGCGGTTTGTAGCCTCAGAACCATCTTCGACACCGCCGGCGTGCACCGTGAACCATCTTCGACACCGCCGGCGTGCACCGACCATCTTCGACACCGCCGGCGTGCACCGACACCGCCGGCGTGCACCGTGAACCATCTTCGACACCGCCGGCGTGCACACCGACTGGTCCTGGGCACTGGACGGATTTGCTCTTGTCCATTTCAAGGTTTTTTAGCCGTTGCAATGTGGATTTGTCCCGACCGGGCGTTCCAACGGGCCCAGACAGCTCGTAGGCGCCTCATCTCATCTAGCCCCACCAAGGACTGCGCATCCATCCATCCACCATCACCCGCAAAAAGGGGAGGTTCGTACTGCCATACCGGCCAACACACCAGGGTGCTATTGCGCCAGGGGTTGCATCTCCTGGAAACCGCGCCAGACCTGCCGAATCACGTGGCGGGGAGGGGGCCGGAAGTCGAACCGCAGTGTGCAAGATTGCTGGGAGCTAGGAAGGCTCGCAGTACACAGCAAATGTGTTAGGAGATCCGACTTTCGGGTCGACCTCCGCATGGCGACCCCAATGGCATGCGCAGGCGGCGGGTGCATTCACACGCTGTCTGGGTACTGCATTCTGCCTGCCCATGATGGGCGGAGAAACTCTATCTGCCTACCTTGCATCATATACCCCATCACTAAGACAACGCGGCCAGATCTGCCTCGCCCAGATACCACCGCGGGGCCAACGCGGGGCCGTCACATCCACGACCGGCGGGCACCGCCCCCGTGCCCCCCGCGCTGTTCCCCCGCCAACGCCGCCCACATCACACGTTGCAGTTCCTCGCGGTTCCCACGCCAACACCACCCCATAAGCAGCGCAGCGCGGCCTGTGCGCCTCGCCCCGAGCAACCCACCCAGCCCACCACCAGCTCAACCGGAAATCCAGCACATGACGACCGGCCACCTCCTCGCACAGCTAGGAAACCCCCGCGTGTAAGGAGCAAGGAGGAGACACGCGGGGGCACAACCCGTGCGAGAACCCCCCACCAACAAATACTGAAGGCCGTCAGGGTCGTCAATGCTGCCCTCAGCCGTGCTTTGTGGCCCCCCCAGTTGTCCTTCCCTCCCTGCCCAACACCGCTGCTTACGGACACCCGCAGGGGGGCCCCTCCGCCAATCGCCACATGTGCACTGTCGTACACGTCGTACACCCACCGGCTGCCGCCCGCCGTCGTCTTACTGATACAGCCTCTGTACGACAAGGACGGCATCACGGTTTGGGGAATGTGGGGTTGGGCCGGACAGCAGAACAGTGATAGACGACTGCGTACCCGGACCCATACCCATACCCGGACCCAACAAGTCCTGACGCGTGCGAGACGCCCCGCTGGGACTCAGCTGGGCGGGCAGGCCTGCCGGAGGGTGCAACCCTAGCTAGTACGATTAGGTTGTGACGCGAGACCAGGCTAGTTTTACCGCACCGGGCAGGGGCACGCCTCCGAATTGCTGAGGAACGCGCCCTGGGTGCTGCAAGGACTTGAGTGGGTTGAACAGCGGACTTCGGCGGTCTCCCGTATGGGGCGGGTTAGCGCCCCCGGCCAGCGTCGGCCCGGCAGATATGTAACGAATCACACACACACACACACAAACATTCATACTACCGGTACATATTTACACACAGCCTGGAGCGCCCAGGGGGGTGAGAGGTGGGTGATCATGGGCGAGGGTGAGGGAAGGTGGGCGAGGGTGAGGGAACGTGGGTGAAAATGGGTACGGCATGCGGGATGGAAGATGGTAGCGCGGATAAAGCTGGGATGTATGGGTTTAGGGTTTTAGAGCCGCCAGGGCCATTTGGGTGTCAACTCCGTTCCCGCGTTGACCGGGGAGACTGAGACTGAGACTGCACGGGGGGCCCGAGCCGTCACACGAGGACCCCACCCTCTGCCACCCGGCCCCCTTGCTCCCAAGATTTGCTCCCCAAGATACCACCCCCGGCCCCCCCACCCTCTGCACCCGCCGCCCCTTGCTCCCCAAAGATACCACCCCCGCCCCCCCCACCCTCTGCCACCCGGCCGCCCTCTTGCTCCCCAAGATACCACCCCCGGTCCCCCCCACCCTCTGCACCCGGCGCCCTCTTGCTCTCTTGCTCCCAAGATACCACCCCGGTCCCCCCCACCCTCTGCACCCGGCCGCCCTCTTGCTCCCCAAGATACCACCCCCGGCCCCCCCACCCTCTGCCACCCGGCCGCCCTCTTGCTCCCCAAGATACCCCCCCCCCCCCCCCCCCCCCCCCCCCCCCCGCCCCCAAGATACCACCCCCGGTCCCCCCCACCCTCTGCCACCCGGCCGCCCTCTTGCTCCCCAAGATACCACCCCCGGTCCCCCCCACCCTCTGCCACCCGGCCGCCCCCTTGCTCCCCAAGATACCACCCCCGGTCCCCCCCACCCTCTGCCACCCGGCCGCCCTCTTGCTCCCCAAGATACCACCCCCGGTCCCCCCCACCCTCTGCCACCCGGCCGCCCTCTTGCTCCCCAAGATACCACCCCCGGTCCCCCCCACCCTCTGCACCCGGCCGCCCTCTTGCTCCC